>JAJJWW010008253.1:0-86113 GCA_023531295.1 Papaver armeniacum | reverse complement strand
TTTAGATAAAATCTACAAAGCGCATCTCACATTTCAGAAACGCAAGCCCACAAACCCATTTTCTAAAACTAAAACCCTCTACCACTAGATGCTGATACATAGTCGCTACCATTGCTGGCGTCGCCGTTAGGGTAAGCATTTAGCCCGTAATCCATGGGTTTAACCGGGACCAACCGTTCTTTTCATGGATGGATGCCTCGACCGTTCGTTAATGGGTTGGATGCATATGGAATTTTTGGAATCTAACAGTATTACGGATCTGGGCCCGGATGCAACCTTGAAAACTCGTTGGATATCCATAGTGTTAAATTAAGGGGATTTATATAGTTCTAGAGAATACTATGGATCATTTATGAATTTTTAGGGTGTTTACTTTAGGGTGTTGTACATATGGCATTTTTATATTTGTATACATATATAGGATATGTAGGTTTTATAAGGAGTCATTTGTGTTGGCTTATTTTCTTTACTATAAATTTTAACTAAAACAAATCCATTGAATTATCCTGCATCCAATCCATCCATCCGTGCATCCATTTGGATACAAATCCGTTGGATATGGATTGGATGCAGAGTCTAAATTTGAAATCCGTAGTTGCATCGGATTGGATGCGGATGAGGTGAAAATTGGTCCATACCGGCCCGAGGCTCACCCCTAGTTGTCGTTGCTAAATATTGAGAAAAGATATCAGGAATACCAATGACATACATTACCTTCTAATCTTGAAAAAAGCATCCAAACTTAGAAAATCATCCCCTCGTTCAACAAGCACCCCTCTAGATAAGAGGAAACTCCAAAAATAAATGAAACATGAAATGGTTCTTGAATAGAGCTTATACACTTGAATCAAGACCGAAAAATTGGGGTTTGTCTAAAAAATCCTAAATTTTTTTCTCACTTGAATTAAGACCATTTCGTGAAGTTAAAGTTAGTTTGGGTTCTCAATTTCATAATAACTTTTAGAAGCAAAGAGTTAATGATTGGCCACAGACTATATACGTCCATTATTACCTTTTTTCCTACTTATTTAAAACACATCTTTTAGAAAGCTGTTTGGTTAAGTCAGTAGTTTCTACTTATAGTTATGTCATTAGCATTAGGTTTAAAGAATTAACCTAGGTCATTTTCCGAACCAAGATATACGAGCAAATACCCTTATGAGAACGACAATGGTGCCTAGTATTAAAAACGGAACCACACAGGAAGGTCGACTAAGTCGAACTTAACCAGATTCTTCTAATAGACCAACAACCTCACTCGATTTCATATTACATATATTTTAGGGTTAATTTACGTTACCTCCCCTAGCCAAGATCATGAATTAGTGTTACTTCCCTACAGAAATTAAATTAGTGAAACCTCCCATCGTTACATTTTCCGTCCAAAGCTGGTTATCCCAGTCAGCAACTTTGTACACGTGGACCAATTTTTACACGTGGACTTTGACTTTCCTAGAATACCTCCCCTGGCCAAGATCATAATTAGCGTTACCTCCCCTACCAGTTTTTACACGTGGGAAAGTCAAAGTCCACGTGTAAGAACTGGTCCACGTGTACAAAGCTGCTGACTGGGATAACCAGCTTTGGACGAAAAATGTAATGAGGGGAGGTTTCACTAATTTAATTTCTATAGGGGAGGTAACGCTAATTATGATGTTGGCCAGGGGAGGTAACGCAAATTATCCCAATAAGATATTTCTATATTCTAATTTTACAAATAAGGATTTTTATCTTTGAGGGAGGATCCACTCACATGGCAATATCTCACTTTGATGGATTTGAAATTGATATCGGGTAATATGTTCCTCTTGTAAAGATCTATTTTCCTACTAAAAATGAGCACATTCCGAGGATGTATAACACTACTATGTCGAAAATTAGCCGTTAAAAATCCATTTTAATGGATTTTCAAATGATTGAAATTAAGATTGATAAATGGTGATATTTTGGAACATGCTCTTTACGGTTTAGGTTTTATTAGGAAAAATGTTGCCAAACATGTGAGATAATGTGAATATAATACTTTCATAACTCTCCACTGATCTCCATTAGATTTTTTTAGCAAAAATAAAGATACTCTCCTACAACTACAACTATATCTATGAAATCACGAAGGTATGTAGAAATATCAAATATGAATGGATTTGTTATTTATAATGCCTTTTTTATTAATCATGTATTCTAAGTACGTAATTCGTGTCCCTATTTTCTAGTTTTTTAAGTTGTCGTGCCATGGTATCGTACTGGAAACAAAACACTAACATTGTGTCATTGTCTTGTAACACAGGTTCTATGTTAAATTTGCGAGTTCTGACAGAGAACTCATCAAAGAGTTTTAAGAGTACAATATGCGTAATATATACGGTGCACCAACACCATATTTAAAACACTACGCTAATCATGCCAAGATTATTATTTCTTAAAAATACGATTACATGATGATGATAGAATTGACATTTAATGCAGCCCGCATTATCGTATCTTCTCAAATAATTTGGTATCATCACTTCAGAATTGGTGATGATCCATCCATTAACGACTTTCGGTGGTGAGAATTAACATTAGCTTTGTAATTCCACCAAGGATAAACCAACTCAATATGTCCCGTTTCCGAGTTGCGAAAAGATATACCGTCAGCACCAATAAGACGTTCACAATTGGTACCACAACCCTTTATGTCTCTTTTGGCTTCGTATATGTGGAAGCCAGCATAGAGTGTATCTCCATCGGACGGACACCAAATATTGCACCAAAACAATGTTGTCTCAAATATATTTACGCCAAATTGAAAATGGAAATCATCACCGGAACCTAGTTGTTGTTCACCAAGATCGTTATCTTTAGATTTGCAATGAATAGTTGGCACTCTATCATCGGGCATTAAGTTAAACAAATGAACAATGAACTCGGACTAAAGTAAAGGCTTGAAGCTGTCGATAAACATCCACAAAACACTGCGAATCCTAGAAACACCACAACAAGTTGATGAGCATTTGCCATTGTTGTTTATTCTATCGTTGCTTACTTGCTTTGGAAATTATTTGAATCGAAGGAATGGTTTAGTATTCTTTTTATATATGAAATGGGAATTCCAGGGCGTACATATACATGACTTGTCAAGGATATTGTGTCGACATTATTAGTCTTGATATGATTCCATTTATTACGAGCTTTCCTAATATGGTTGGATACATAGCATATTGGCAATATCATTTTATTGATGGCTGCATTTGGAACGCAAGTAAATTTAGATTCTTTTTAAAATTGTATCGTTGATTTTGAACTTAAATATTTTTCCAGTTATACACAAGGATACGGAAATGAATGATGTACACATTCGGTGGTAGATCGATTAATTGTTTATGTTTATATTTGTACTCATTCTAACATATTATCAAGGAAACATTATTTAAATACACCTCAAAGTCCACATAAGATATTATTATTATGAATGGCTTCACAGAAGATATTACGAGTATCTTTCTTTTATTTTTTCCTTCAATGAAATAAACCACAATTTTGAAAGTTTTGTGATTGAAATCTTCCCAAATTAATAGTCATTTCCTTAATTATTCCATATCAGATTTTAACGTCATGTTGAGTCCATCTATGTGCACCCGCGTTTACCTGGGGCGCACATTCCTCCCTTCCTTATTAGCTGAAATTTCTCCCACGGTTATCTATTATTCTCTAATATTTTTTATTTTATACTTTAACAAATTAGGAAATATATATCGGGAATCAATCCCATAACTGATCATATCTCTCTCCCACGGTTATCTATTATTCTCTAATATTTTTTATTTTTTTCTTTAACAAATTAGGAAATGTATATCGGGAATCAATCCTCATATCTCTCTAGTAGGAAACTCCATTAATTGTGATTTTTCCTTTTCTTCTCTTTTATGTATGAACATCTGTTTTAGGTATTAGGTACGGAGACGAGTTTTCATGGATGTTAATATGGGAGGTTACTACTGTTCAACTCTGCAAAAAAAAAAAATCCAACCAAGGGTGCCCAAGGTTCATGGTGGTGACATAGCCCTATAATTTCTTGACACTGACACTCCATATGTATGGATTAAGAAACTCATGATTTGTACTAAAAGTTGACGTTTGTTGCACTTGAGATGATAAGTTGGGTTAATTTGCGTTACCTCCCCTGGCCAAGATCATAATTAGCGTTACCTCCCCTACGTGAAATTAAATTAGTGACACCTCCCTCGTTACATTTTTCGTCCAAAGCTGGTTATCCAGTGAGCAGCTTTGTACACGTGACCAGTTTTTACACGTGAACTTTGACTTTCTCAGAATACCTCCCCTGGCCAAGATCATAATTAGCGTTACCTCCCTACCAGTTTTTACACGTGGGAAAGTCAAAGTCCACGTGTAAAAATTGGTCCACGTGTATAAAGCTGATGACTGGGATAACCAGTTTTGGACGGAAAATGTAACGAGGGGAGGTTTCACTAATTTAATTTTTGTAGGGGAGGTAACGCTAATTATGATCTTGCCAGGGGAGGTAACGCAAATTATCCCTATATTTTATCTTCATTAGAAGGAAATCAAATCTGCAAAAAAACTACAAAAAAAAAAAAAAAAAAAAAAAAAATAGAGACGGTGGTGTGATGATCCTGTTAGTGTATCAACCGGACTCTTCCCGGATTTTATGAATCTTCTCTATAAAAAATTTACAATGCAATCTGTTTCTTTTTTTTTATCTTTCTTTTTAGTAGGTTGAGTGTTCCCAAAAAGTCTCTTTGTTCTGCTCATCCCACATTTTCTTTTAATCTCTTTGTTCATAATGCTCCTTCAGAAATAATTGCTTGCTGTAGTTTTGCCTGTGGTGTCCTGCAAGAGAAACTCCATTATATGCAATTTGAAAGAGTAGTCAGAGTACGTCGTAGCTACATTGCAGAAGGAACAAAACAAGCTCAAATATGCTGTGTCTACTCAGCTGAATAGACTAGCTCATCAGTTTGAGAAATTACATATAAAAGGTTAAGTGGCAAAACGCCCCGAAATCGACCCCAATTTTGTAAAAATACCTCGGACTAATTGGTTAAATGGGACGTGCTGGGTTTGACTAATTGGCACAGTAGCACAACACAGCACGCGGCACGGATAAGCACGTGGCCCAGCCCAGCACAACACGTTAAGAGAGCACGTCATAACATGTACAATACACCATATAACAAGGCATAATACATCACATTTTTTGTATATTTCACAAAAGAGTCACTATTCTAGCTAGTTTTTAACATTTTATGTTGGCTTATTTATAACAACACATATAATACCTTAATATTTGAAAAATATATTTCAATATCGTTGTTATAATGTCGTCACCTATATTTAACTAGAACATTAATTTACATGACAATACCAATTTTATATTTGATGGGCTATTTCTTTTATTGAATAAACTTGTTAATTTTATTTGAAATAATTTCAAATGATATGTTGTCAAATTAAATTCTTGTGATAATGTCCGACTTAATGTATACATTAAGTGATTTCAAATTGTTTATAACACGTGTGCCGACACGGCACGTTTATTCGTGTGTTGTGCTCGTGGGCTGTGTTGTGCCTAGATTTTGACTAGTAAAGCACAGCACGGCACAACACGTTTAAATCATTGGCACATGCAAGACCTGCACATGGCACGTGAAGCACGCGACTGTGTGTCTGGGCTTTGCTGGTAGCACGCACGTTTACACCTTTATGTGTAGGTATAACAAAATTACCAACTTTGCCTTCTTTCGCTCTCTTCGGGATCCGCATTTCATTTTTATCTTAAATGAAATGACGGAAACTTATAATTTTCACAATTCTTTCTTCCAGGTCCAACACTGTAAGGTTAATCTAATTTTTCGTTTTCCACCATGTACCGTGTTAATCTAATTTCTCTCAAAAATTTTGTAGGAAAACTTCTTTCCCAATTTCTTTAACTCTTCTAAGTATTCGTCTTCTTCCCTTCTCCCTCAACGTTATAATACCGATCCAAAACAGAAAATGGAGATTTATTACCGCGAGTAGTAGTTGAAACATACCATCTTTTATTTTCTTTTGCACTACACCATTTCCAGGGATTTTGTCACGAGGCTATACCTATTACTAATTTAATCAGTAATGATTATAATCGTACTAAATAGGTCGTTATTAATAATTGTGATCGTGTTATGTAACGGTTTTATCCGTGAAAAAGTCCAGATATAGTCACATAAAAGAAACGTAACAATGATTAACAGTCACAATTGACCTAATTTGATGATACTGACATGTGTTTTATTTGCCAC
This sequence comes from Papaver armeniacum, assembly GCA_023531295.1. NCBI lineage: Eukaryota > Viridiplantae > Streptophyta > Magnoliopsida > Ranunculales > Papaveraceae > Papaver > Papaver armeniacum. The sequence continues at coordinate 79,814 of JAJJWW010008253.1, read as the reverse complement.
ATATAATCCAACAGTTTAACTGCATACACAATAACTACAACAATTCACCAAGACACACGTGTCATCTTCTTGTTACGACTACATGTAACGGATATAAGTGTTACTATTATTTTGCAACTATTACTTAGAATACACCGAAAGACACGTGTTTATTTTACTTATAATTTTCGATTACGGTTTTCCCGTGATAATTCTTTAATTATAATTAAAAAAAAGTATAGCCCAGGTCATGATCATAGACACTGGGCTTCCGGTTTACATGAGCCTTTATCATCGATCCTCATCCTGGACTCGGACTTCCAGGTGTACAAGCCTACAATACAATTAAACCTGAAACCTAATTGCGGATCGTTCTTTTGGAATTTCAATTCATACATTTACAAACTACATAAAGGAAGCGAATACATTCAATGTAGAAGCTCAAAGAAAGTAATTTATCCAAAAACAATTCCATCTTATTCATTAGTCTCAGACAAGAATTATAATTGCATATGCAAAGATGATAATAGATATGGTTCAACATGTGATAGGGCTAACTCACATGTTGAATTACGCTGAGAACATTATACCCTTGAAGTGGATATCTATGTGTGTGAAGTGAAACCCAGCTGGGAACATTATACACTTGACATCCATCAGGAGTAATCCTGAATTCACCATTGCACCTTCCTGTTGGAAAGATAAGCCCACTTTAATTGCATTATGCTAGGATACCAAATGATACGATATGTATGTGAAACAACTTATCCTGCAGAACATAAACTCTCAAGCAAGGAATCATCTCCGGAGAAATGAATTGCCAAGTTTACCTTATCAAAGGTTTGTACTTTGTTGTGCACTAGTAGCCCTCCGGTGAAGAAGGCGCATCCAAGCACTAACATCATATTGATAGACACATTTTTGTGTCTAATTTGATCTCAATATTATATATTGTTGGCACTCGATTTTTGTATTAAATTTTGGTGTTTTATGTGTTTGTAGGCATCTTTGGAAATAAACATTTTTGGAAAATTCGGCTCAAAAGTTGATTTTGAGGGACACGTGTTATTCTAATCTTACTGTTGGTTAAGGGCATCTCAATTACTAAGGGGCACCCTGGGCCACACTGGCAGACCCCACACCCGGATAGGGGGACTCCTATCTTCATCACCGTGAGAATTGTTTTGGCGGGAAAGTTTTATTTGAAATATCTGTCATGCGTGTATTTTGGGAATGATTTGGGCGAGATTTTACGTGATATTCTCGTTGATTTGATTTGTAATTATCTGTTACACTACAACAAAAAGAGGTAATTGATTCATGCACGAGAATAATGAAGAAATGGGAAGATTTCCCAACAGGGAGGAAAAATAGTCGGAGTTAGATTTCTGAGATGATTTTGTAAGATTTTGTGCGTGTTTGGATAAAGTCAAGCACCGCAAACGCGTGAAGAAGATATAGAAGGAAATCTCGGTGATTCTGTGAGAGTAAAGAGAAAATATTCTTGCATTCAACTGAGTATTCGAGAGTTATGACGAGATATTTTCATCCCCCGTTGGCTATATAAAGAGGTTACGGGACTCGAGAGAAGGATATCCTAGAGGGTTTTGGGAGAGAATCGAGAGTTGTAGTAAACTTTTGGTTTATATTATTTTCCTCCATTTTCTTCTTTGTAAACACAATTTGAGCTATAAATATATTTTGAGCGTGTTTTGGGTATATGTGGAGCTAAACCTTTCTCCCGGGACGACGGAGGAAACCGAAAATTGGTCATGTGGTAAATTCATTTAATTATTTATATGACTATTTGCATTAAAATAAAATTAGAAAAAGATTTTTCTTAATTAATTGTCATTTCGTTTGATGGTTTATGCTTAGATTTATTCTTTTGATATGCCATGCTTAAGATTTACAATTAATATTTTAAGAATCTACATTAGCAAAGAAATAGAGTCAAAATTCTTATTGAATGAGCTATTATGGTTTAGAATAAATAAGTGAATTACATGAATTTGAATATTTGGTGGAATCTTGTGTCCTAGTACTCTCGAAACATTGTTTATTATTTTGTATATATTTGCTAGTTTTATAATTTAAATCTAAAATTCAATTTCATCAAGTCAGTGAATCGACAACCTTTCTTACCACTACAACATAATTGAAAAATACCATCAAGCATATGAGAAAAAGACCAGAGAATCAAGAAACAAAAAATGCGTAGTCACTCAAGTCCCAATAATACCGAAAAATACCTGCAAGGACAACAGATGTTGCCCTACAAATCAACACAAACCATGATCAGACTCCAAACTTCCCTAACAAGGTTGTATTTTTAGATAACAACTAAAAAATAGTGAATAAACACTTTACCTCGTATATTACAATTGAACACAAACTCAAAAGCGTTAAGACTTCAAACTGCAGAACAAAGTTAAAAGTATGTCAATAGAATTCTGAAGCTGTGGAAAAATAGATTAAGGGACGAAGTAACCAAAGTGAGACTGGTGTAGAGATTTTAGGGTAAATGAGCAGCGATTGCTTACCACGTAGGGTCGTATTCCTCCTCTTTAGGATAAAGGAAGTTCTCCAAAAGGTATTCATTTAGGTTTAAATTACACAAAAAAAGGATGAAATTGATTTCGATGATGATGAGCTTGGCTAATGCTTCATAAATGATATCAAGTGGAGCATCCATGTGTTGTGTCTCCGGTTCACATACGACAAAGAACGTCATTCTGCAAGAGCAAATCAACATCAGGTACAATGACTTTGTTCGATTCTTAATACACAAAAACAAAATAGGTTACTAAAGTATACTTCATATTCCCTCTTCATCATAAGGTCAAGTCAATAATTAACAAAAGTAGTATGAAGATAAGGTCAGAGTCAAGTACATTAGCGCAAAGTCGGGGCACATGTGTCGGTATTTGATAGATTAAACCTAGATCTAGATCAAGTGAATTTTAGTGGTTCATATGGTGATAACTTACCCAAATAGGTGGTGGTGTCCGTATTATAATTTCCGAGGAAGTCTTGATAGGTTCTATAGTAACAATTTATAGGTAATAAGCAAGAAGAGAATATATGTAATGTAAAGTCACTCTGTTTCTTTATCTTACAAATTGAGAGAACCACGTTTTCAACTAACCATCTTATTTCTTAGGAACCATTTGGCCATGGTACCGGATCCGCAACCATCCACATTTGCTTGATAATAGGGCTCTTAAATTTATCACATGAAAGAAGATAAATAATACTGATACAACTTGTTAGTATCTGCAATTGTTCAATGTTGCAAGACTTCCACAAGTTTTCAATTTTATAAGCGATAATCAACAAGAAAACATCCCGATAAAAGTGATTTTGTACCTCTGGTGATATCCTCGCCCACAAATTTTGAGTTGCTTTTAATTTTCTTGGAACACTCATGAAGAGCTGAATATTGGCTCCTTCAGATCCCCTCCCTTCTCCTATATCATTTATCTCTTTGTTTATTGCGTTCCATAGCAAATTGAAGCGACAAAATTTAGAAGAATAAACATCTTCCCAGAGAAACTCAAAGTCTTGGCCATATTATATAAAAATATTTATCCGAAAGAAATATCATAATTGATGCTTATGAGTGAGTTTTATTACCAATTCAACCCAAACGAAATATGCTAAGTGTCCAACAATATGTTCATGGGATGCATGCTCCACGAATATCGATTTATGACACGAAATATCAAGGGCAAATGTTTTAGTACAATAACGAAAGACCCAATCAGAACTGGATGCAAGAATGTTAGTATAGACATTCCCTGGACATAATCTAAGTTCAATTTCTACTCAATAGACACCTGCCTCGGCTTCTTTGCTATTCTTAAGATTGTCACAAGTAATCCCCACAAGAACATATTCCCTTTTCAAAACATTGGAACATGTTTGCATCTCTTTACAACTATTTTCCTTTCAGCTGACCTATGCAATAAGTTGTAGCGTAGGACCATAGATCATTAACATTAAATAGATGGGTCTCTCAGCCGTAAGACATTAATCAAATAATTACAAGCAAGACATTGATCAACTAAGATCTATACCAAAATCTTAAGAGATTTACACTAGAAACTCTTATTCACAAACATGAAAGGAAGATAATTAGTACCAAGCAATTTTTCTAGATAAACACCAACTGCAAATACCCATTATAGGATAGATCTAGACCCTAACATGTGATTAAATTAAGAAAACACTAAACAATTTTTAATCATTTGACCAAAATAGAAACACAAAAATAAATAAATATATAGAATCCTAACTTTTACTTGAATAAAACAATGAAAAGAATAAAAGATAATTAAGCATGATGCTTCATGCCCTATATTTCAACTCAAAACATCATCATGGTTGAATATAAAATGAAATAACAAGAATTCATATTGTTCTTCAAAAAACCCCCATTATTCCAATTCTTAAATGCTTGACCTCACGGAAAATTTTGAACCCAAAATTAATTTCAACCCTTCAATGTACATTAGAGTTAACATCTTAGTACCAATTAATGAAATCCCATCTAAGAAAAAAACCTTAAATTAGAGTTGAAATCTTGGTTAAAAATTAACGTAAAACCCTAACCGAGAAAAAAAACCTAAAATCGGTTAAATAACACAATTAAATTTAATTAAATCTCGAGTAATACATAGATGTTCACAACTTTCACTCTCTTTGATGTCCCGTGCAATTGTGAAATCAATAATGATTTCTCTCGAGAATATATTAAGATTTCCAAGCTGAGATTCTGAGTTTGAAACCTCAAAATCGGAAAAAAACAATTAGATTTTGAACGTAAGAAAGGAGCAAACTCGAAAAAATTACTACCTTATTGCATAGAAAGAGTGACATAGAGAGAGTGATTCAACACCGATCTTTGCAATCGATAGAGAGAGGGATCCGTGATGGACGGGGAAGGCCCGTTGTGCGTTAGGGTTAGAGATAAACAAGAAAGAGAGAGAGAAACGGAATATGGAAAATGAAGTTGAAAAGTAAACCTAAGAAGGATTTTCATAGATTTTGTTTGGATTCTCACAAGGATTGAAAAGCGTGTGAAAGCATGTGTGGTTCCTTTAGGTATCTGGTTTATTTATCACGGGGTAAGATTACTTCGGATTACTTGATTATTCTACAAAACCTTAAGAAACCTTACGAAGTTTACGACTTTATAATATGCGTAAAATAGATACGAGGATAGTATGCATACAGTTCACATATTGGGAAACAATGACTATAGATCCGGAGCCTTCTTACCTCGTACCCGATGGGCATACCAAAGACGATCATATGTCGAAAACAATTTTTTGGTACGTATACCGGTATGAATACAATAAAAGTTTGTTGCTCTAACCTAGAAATAGTACGCATACCAAGTATGCATACCTTGGAAGAGTACGAGTTAGACTTGAGTTTCTCGTTCGTAGAATTGAAGAAGGCACTATATCATAATTGAAACAACACGGGTTCAAGTGTACTAAAGTTAGACTTGAATTTATCGTTCGGATGGACTTAGACGAAATATATTAGAATTGAACAACACGAGTTCAAAGACTACTATAGTTAGACGTGAGTTTCTCGTTAGGATGAACTCATGAAATATATCGAATCGACATCCCAAGTTCAAAAGACTATTAAAGCTAGACTTGAATTTCTCATTCGAGGATGAACCGGAGACAAAATATATCGAATTCGAACATCCCGAGGTTCAAAGGTTACAAGAGTTAGACCCGAGTTTCTCATTCGGATGAATTGGAGACGAAATATATCAAATTCAACATCCCAGGTTCAAAGGTTACAAGAGTTAGACCTGAGTTTCTCGTTCGGATGAACTTAAGACGAAATATATTATAATTGAACAACACAGGTTCAAAGAATGTGAAAATGACCATATTACCTGTAACATCAGAATTAAACATCACAGGTTCAAAGATTACTAGAGTGAAAATGACAAGACTACCCTTATCAGAAATAAGTAAAGTAAATAGTACAAACAATGAAATGACCATATTACCCTTACTAGAAATTAGTGCAATAAATATCATGGAGATTTAAAATGACCATACTACCCTTATGGGAAATAAGTAAAGTAAATACTACAGACAGTGAAAATGACCATATTACCCTTACTAGAAATGAGTCAATAAATATCACATAGGCAGTGAAAATGACCAAACTACCCTTAACAAAAAAAAAAGTAAAGTAAATATTATGAGGCCGTGAAAATGACTATTTTACCCTTATTGGAAGTAAGTTACAAATATTATGGAGAGTCAAAATGATTAAACTACCCTTATTAGAAATAAGTGCAATAAATATCACACAAAGCAAGTGAAAATGACTATACTACCCTTATCGAAACTAGTGAAATAAATATTATGGAGATAATGAAATGACCACACTATCCTTATCAAAATTAAGTAAGTAAATATTATAGACAAAAATGACTATTTTACCCTTACCGAAAATAAGTGCAATGAATATTATGGAGACTAATCAAAATGTCCTGACTATCCTTATGGAAATAAGTAAAGTGAATATTATAGACAATAAAATGACCATATTACCCTTCTGGGAAATAAGTGCGGTAATATTATGGAGAATGTGAAATGAACTGCACCACCCATTTTCGGATATTTAGTAAATAAATGCGTGCGAAAAATGACTCGTTATATCCTAGGGGAAACAAGTGCAATAAATGTTATGGAGACTTTGAAAAATGATCAGACTACCTTATCGGGAAATAAGTTAAGTAAATATTATAAGTGGAAAATGACCATTTACCCTTGTCACATTCTCTATTACATTTACTAACCTTAATTCCAGTAAGGGTAAAATGGTCATTTTCATAGACTATAATATTTACTTGACTTATTTTTGATAAGGGAAGTTTGGTCATTTTATAGTTTCCATGATGTTTATCACATTAATTTCTAGTAAGGGTATTATGGTCATTTTCGCAGTCTGAAATATTAACTTTACATATTTTTAATAAGGGTAGTCTGATCATTTTCACACTTTCAATAATATTTATTGCATCAATTTCCAGTAAGGGCAATATGGTCATTTTCACAGTCTGTAATATTTACTTTACTTATTTTTGATAAGGGTAGTTTGGTCATTTTTATAGTCTCCATGATATTTATTACATTTATTTCTAGTAAGGGTAATATGGTCATTTTCACAGTCTGTAATATTTTTCCGATAAGGGTAGTCTGGTCATTTCCATAGTGTCCAGAATATTTATTACGCTTATTTTCAATAAGGGTAAAATAGTCATTTTCATAATATGTAATATTTACTTTACTTATTTCTGATAAGGGTAGTTTGGTCATTTTCATAGTCTCCATGATATTTAGTGCAATATTTCCACTAAGGGTAGTATGGTCATTTAAACTGTCTGTAATATTCACTTTACTTATTTCCGATAAGGATAGTCTGGTCATTTTGACAGTCTCCATAATATTTATTATATTAATTTCTATTAAGGGTAATATAGTCATTTTCATAGTTTGTAATATTTACTTTACTTATTTCCGATAAGGGTAATGCAGTCATTTTCACGCTTTACTATGACACTAATTTATGGTCATTTTCACAGTCTGTAATATTTACTTCACTTTTTTTTAAGGGTAGTATGGTCAATTTCACAGTCTGCATAATATTTTGTTGCACTTTTCTCCATTAAGGGTAATATGGTCATTTTAACAGTCAGTAATATTTACTTTACTTATTTCTGATAATGGTAGTCTGGTCATATTCACAATCTTGAAATTTTATTGCACTTATTCTAGATAAGGGTAGTCCTGGTTATTTTCACCGTCAAAGTCATATTTCTATAAAGTCATGACTTGTTGACTTGGTCTTGATCCTGTTTTCTAATATTAAGAAAATCAAAAAGAAAAAGAAAAATGTATTTTAGTTTATAGAAATGAAATATAATTGTTAGTTTGTACAAATATGGGAAAATTAGTGATAAGTAAAATTCAAAGTGTTATAATATTTGGGTTGTTTTAGATGTGGTGAAATATTTGGGTGGAATAATCACTTTGAATTATAATTGTGATTTTTTGTAAAATCGTCAACAAATATTATTGTGACTAATAAAAGATTTTAATATTCCTAATTATTATCACGAATACAAAATTTAATAACAGTTATAACTGTTGCAGGACTTATCAGAGGTGTATCTGTGACTGAAAAATAAACTGTGACATGTTACACTGTTAGAAAATCCTGGTTTTGGTGTATTGTTTGTTGTATGGAAGGATTGTCCCGCAACTAGCATGTAGTATTCCTCTTCTTCCCTTCTCCCTCACCGTTATAATACCTATCCAAAACAGAAAATGGAGATTTGTTACCGCGAGTGGATCTTTTCTTTTTTTTTGGTTATATGGTGTTGTGCTACATTGTGCTCGAATTTACATTTCAAATGATATGTTGTCTAATTAAAAAGGTTTGTCCAGCAACTTGCATGTACTTAGATGGCTTTGCCTATAACCCTAAAAGAATAACTAATCCTAAAAAAACAAAAGAAAACAGAACATCCAAAATAATTCTTATTCACTTAGTCAAATAGATTGATTCACATCCCTATCTTTTCGTAATACAACATGAAGACATCTTTGAACTACCCAAATCGTATATATAGATTTTCCTCGAAGAGTCATTAACCAACCAAAAACAGTTTTTGTTGCCTGAAGTGTTGCAATTTTATATTTGCATCGTGAAAAGGTGCCATATGAATTTAACTTTTGGGTGAAAAACTAAAAGGCGTGTAGCGTGTTGAATTCACCCTACCGTTGGTTTTACATGTCTTCTAAATAAACACGGTTTTGCACGTCAGCATAAATATTCAAGACGCATTGATTCACAAGTGTAGGATTGAGAATCTTCAATTTTGTGAACTACATCTACATATAGTCATGCATTTCTCAATCATATCAATACTAATTTTTCAGTGTGGTTCACCTCAATCTTATTTTATAATCGCTATCGGTTAAAAAGAAAGGGGTCTTTTGCAAACAATTATAAAAGATCGTGTTATTGATGAAAGGTGTCTCTTTAATAAGCCAGTGACTATTCGGTCTCCTACTGGATTGTGTGTAATAGATTTAACCAATCAAATAGCGATGACAGGGACACTTAATAATGATGTGGCTTCACCTAAGTGTGATTATGGTGTCGACATGTGGTGACTTTTGGGTCTCTTATTATAAAGAAAAGAAAGATATAAACATAACATTTTTAAGCAACCTTCGCCTCGAACCAAACACTGCAAAGTACAAAACTTATTATAATAGAACACCCTAATGGATGTCTCAAACATATATCAACCATTGGATCATTTTTTCTACTCCCTCCCATGCAAATGCAGAGGGGTTGGAGAATCTGTTGGATAACTGTCTAAATAAAATCGACGGTTGAGATTAAAATATTACGTGCACACTTGTAAAGGAGTGTGCACAAAATATGACTCTTAAAAAAGGCAATTTAAGAATAGATAAATGAAACATATCCAATTAATGTGTGCATAACTGGTTTTCATCAATTAACAGAACTTAAATCTTGAAGGTTACTACATAAGTAACACATTGAATAAAACCGAAAAAAATAAAATATTTATTGGACTAAGATTTTGTTACCACAAAATTCACCATATATAAGAAGTATTTCTATCTCACAATATTATACCAGAGAGTTAGTAGTCAGTATTCAAATTCAAAGTCAAATTAATCAACATGGCGAAAATCCTGAACACTACACAAGTGACCATAATGACCGCATTGTTGCTAGTTTCTGTTGCAGCAATGGTTAGACCTAGTGTTGGATCTAAAGTTGCACCCGCACCATCCCTTATAGTAGTTTCTCCGGTGAATTAGAAGTTCTGAGAGACTTTTTATGTTACCATCGAGAACCTTATCCAGGGATATTATAAAAATTTATTTTCTTGCGCAAGCAATTTCTCCGATAAGTGTGGTTTAAATATTATGGGTGATGTCATTTATGACACCAAGAGGTCGAGTTATGTTTGTTGCCATGAACTCATCGATAAGGTTGGAAGAAAATGTTATGACATGCTGGTAGAAACTTACGCTGGAATAAAGAATGTTGTAATCCCACCTGGCATATTCCAAAGAGCTCTCATTGTCTGGAAGAAGTGTGTTCATTTGGCAGCCTCACAAGCTCCAGCGTCACGTTAACGCAATCCAAGGTTTCGTTGGCAAAACTGAGAGAGAAACAATAAAATGATCCTTGTTGTTGTTGTTGCTACAATTAATAATATTAAGTTTTATACATTGAAATCTAGTTTCCTAGAGTCAGATTACCGCAAGTCTTTATATCGTTATATCTACGTGTTAGAAGTTTCATAGCAAAAAAGTAAAATCATTCTAAAATTTCGAAAAGAAAAGCTCGAGTGAAATAGGGAATCTTGCTCTTCGTGCGGTGCGGTCAAAGGCAAACCCGACCGACCACCATGACCATGACTACATTTCCGGGCCATTCTTTTAGGAAAATCTAGAACTGAACAACACTTTACAAATACAATGAATAAGTTCACAGACACAATGAGTTTTCCACAGATAATTCAAATTTGTGTTGTCATCCGATACGCTATTGTTTTTCTGTAAGCTCTTAAAAAAAAAAAAAAAAACTTAACGTACACACTTTACAAACAGACTTCCTGAAGTAATTGCAGCCAGATAAGTTACGAATATGGTAAACCAAAGGCTGTACTATAAGATTTACTAGATGAGTTGCCTCGTCAAAGAGTGTTTTATCCGTTTGAGCAAAAACATCACTCCATCTTGCTTGATGCATGCATACATGAAGAAAGCTCACTACAACAAAAACATACATGGATCATTCTTAAAAAGTGTGATCTAAGTACTGGCTGTTTGTGATCTTTGCCAGTATAATCTAAAGGGTAATTTATAGATCACAACTTTTATAATGAAAAGTGTGATCCTACCTATGCAAAGAACTCAAAGTTTGAAAAGTAGAGATCTAAAGACAAGGTTTAAAAAGACAAGGCTCTAAAAGTTGTGATCTTTCCTCTAAGTTTTCAAACCAAATTTACCCTATACAAACAATATATTTCATTCCATTTACGCACTTTTTTTTGTAATTCAAATTCAAATTTTGAATAGAAACAAAATCAAAAGGATATAGATAAATGGAAACAATGGCATTACGAGAAAAATTATGCGAAAAATGCGAAATTACACTGAGATCCAATTCTTAAAAAAACCAAGCAAAAAAGTGTTCTCACAAGATGAGTTCGAATTATAATTTATCTCCACTCGAGACTCAAGCTTTACATTACATGCATCCTTCTGACCCATTGGAGAATGAAGTTAAATCTGAAAAGCACAAGACTTGCGGGAATCCTCAAGACTTTATACGCCTTAATCAGAGCAAACATTCGGTACCACTGCAATTTGAAAATCATAATCATGGTTACTTTAATAAATAATAACATACGGGGGACTTCGACGTTCGTACGTATTGATAAAATAAGACAAATACAGGCAGCAGCAATATAAAACATACAGGAGATATATTGTTAACCATAGAGAAACCCCGACAACAACAGAATAGAGTAAACACTATAATTTTCAAATAAAATGACACAAATACAGACAGGCAATTACCATGACCAGCATTATAGAACATACATGAGATATATTATTAACCATAGAGAAAACCCGACAATAACAGAATAGAGTAAACACTAGAATTTTGCAATATTCACCTTAATGAGCGAAGGAATGTCAAGTTTCACACCATGACCACTAAGTTGTGACATCATTGCGGAAGCAACACATTTAGCATGACTTCACCCATAGCTAAGACTTGAACCAAGGATACATTCGAATGACGGACCTAAACCGAGACAAGCAGAAAATGAATTGAGATATAAGAACAAACTTGTCATTTAACCGAAACGAACTAGAGAATCCATGAGGTGTAAGTAAGATTTTAAATTCTTTTCGATACACATACAAGCTCATGGTATTTTCACGAGGAAAAACCGCACTAATTATGTTCAAGACTAATGATAGTACTCATGGACCCACTCGGGTCTTACTTTCCAATTCGTTAGTACATAGCCAAAGATCATGTACCCAATAAGGTCTTACATTCCAAATCAATGGTATATGGCAGTGTGGAAGCACATTTGCTTTACTCACGTAAATGTTTCATATGAGCTACATACATTAGAGATCGAATCATAAAGCGAGCAAAAATTTAACATGATTAAGATACAAAACAATGCTGTCGTACATTTACGATCATGAGGGATGAAATCATCATTTTAAATTATTAACCAAATGAGATTTGCCAAGCAATTAAGTGGCTACTACATCCACTTCAATGTTCCTAAATCATAATATCTTAACATCGAGCAAGGGAAAATAATCACTGATAGGAAGAAGTATCGGAATTCTTAAGGTCTGCCCACTTTCTGATTTGGAACATTCTTGTCTATCTTAAATTTAGACCTCGACATCTTTTCCCTCGAAAAATCAATTAAAAACATGAATTAGGTATAATACAAATCCCAAGCTTTCAAAATACTCATCACGGTAATAATCACCCGCAGAATAAATTGAAGGAACCAACCTTTTGCATCTCCATAAGTTCCACAGGGACCAACACATCGTTGAGTGGTTAGATCACAATTTCTTCATCTATTTTGCTTTCCTCTCTTTTTCTAATTATTAGTCGAGAACCCCATTTTTATTCAATGGAATTTCCATACACATTCACATGATGAGGAAAGGATGTCACCTTTTTTATACGATTTTTACGATTGGTAGATGAAATCCTAAATAGATTTCATAAAATATGAGACTACTTTTGCATCTTGGACCTTATTACGTATCCCATGTCCACTGATAACCCACTAGAACTTCCTAATCAAGTCTAGCCGAGAAAGAATTAAGGAGATGAAAGTGTACCTCTATGCGTCCCCGCATCGGCAAAATAATAAAAGTTGGAAGGATGTTTTCCGTCTGTGTTTTCATCCTAATCACGCCGAAGGAGTAGTCAAAAGAGAACAACAATTACTAATGAATACCCACAAAACAACAATGCTTATGCACCTATCATTACGTGAAATCAATATCCATAGCTACATCGAATAAAGGACCAATAGAATCCCCTTGAAAGAGACGAAGTCATACAATTTCTAGGATTGAATGATCATATGTAATGTAAGTTATGTAACCACATAATCATAGAACAAAGATTGAATGATAAATATGTTACAACAAATGTGACAATGTCACGAAGCGAGAGAGCATATAGACTTGTCCTACTACCCGAAAATACGGGATTTGCAAGAGAGTACCTCACGATCCTTCACCATTCCTAGTCACACCAACATGCCTCGAAATATGGTGATAGCTTTAACCTCTAATATGAGCCAATGAACTATCATCTAGAAGAACAAAAAGCAACAAATTAATATTTCCTCTCTTGTTAATAGACTAAATATACCCACAACAACAAAACAACAATGTTTATTCATCATAATTACGTGAAACATCCATAGCCATCCTGAATAAGAGGACCAATAGAAGCCCCTTGAAAGAGAGTTCGAAAGTCATACAATTTCTTAAGACCACTAAACTACAAATCCAGAAACAATAATAAAATGAGAAGAATAAGAAGTAACAGGGAATTACCTCCTCATATCATGCTTAGCCACAAATGCATCCTATATATGCAAATGTTAAGAGTAAGCCTCAATTTTTAGATGAATATGGAGTTAACCCTCAACTGAAGCAGATACCAAGCACATGATAAAAGAGGTAAACCTACAAAACCAAAGTTAGTCATACATGAAAAATATTCGTATACAACAACAAAGTTTGTAGTATCAGCAACAACCCAGCCCATGAAAGTATTACCGAGTTTCGGATGCTACGGAATGAACTTCGAGTTTGAGATGCTACATACCAACATCCAACTGTAATTAAGGCTCAAGGTGTGAATCATGAATGCAGTTTTTCCACTCATCTCTATCTAAACCACTGTACCCATGTCACTAAAAATCACCTCCCACACTACACTAGACCCTTTCCTTTAACCGCAAAACGCAATAAACATTTTTGTTTCTCTACCACAGGACAAATACAAATATGTAGGGTAATCATTGCAACTACTGACACTATGTATCCCATGGAAATTTAACGATATAGATGCTAAGTTTTTCTTGTACATTTCATCTTCTTATTATTGACGAAATTGTATACATGCAGTTTTAGTTTAGGGGATGCATTAAATAAGAAATGGCGATTACGTGCGAGAGATTGATTTTAGGACTAACAATTGAAGACTTACAGATATATTGAAACTCCTTTTGTCTTGATAATGAAGTGCAGGAGTGTCAGCCTTTATACGCCGCCTACGTGTCTAAGGTTTTTCTCACAACCAAATGAATTTCCCGAAACACACTTTCACTCTAGAGTCTAGAAGAATCATGCTTCACAATATGCGATTAACCTCACCGATACATATCTCCTGGAACTTCACTATTTTGCAATTTCATGGTTAATTAATTCTTAATTATGTCACCCTAAGAAGGAAAAAACTTAGATTATGTCACAGATATCCCATCTCCAATGAAGAACATGCATAGGTGAAGAGGTGCTCAACCGGGGTACTTTCATTGGGACCGCAAAGGATAGTAATACACAAAACTTTGAACAAAACAACAAATATTAACATCTCATACATATAAAGTAGCTAAACTCAGGTGCATTACCAGCTCTTAATCATTATTTCCATTCTCATGATCGTGAAGTTACTTTTAACCTGAAATCCCAAGATTGAGCCAAAGCTTACACGCAAAAACCAAAAAAGCATCCTAAGATTCCAAATCCTATAAAATTGAGATAAAATTGTTAAAAATTTCAAAATCACATTTTGCTTAAATGTGATAAATCCTATTAGCCAAACAAAGAGAAACATCATGAGAAAAGAAAGGAAAAATATATCAATCGCAACCAATGTACTTTAAATTACCAACTCTCATCTATTTTAGGAGGAACAATTTGTTATTCGTAGAGATCAGATAACATCTTTGTTTCACAAGGATAAGTGCAACATCAAGAACAAGACCATTAGGACTCTCAAACATACTTCAAACTTCACAAATTTGAAAAAAAAAAAAAAAAAAAAAAAAAAACAAGAATCAAATATAACACCAAGAAATTCATTCAATCTTTATTCTTCAATCAAAAGTAGTTAACTGGAATTCAATCCCGAAAGTATGAAACTAACAAATCCCACGAGTAGAATTTCAATTACCTTAGAAGCATGTCTAGTTTTGCAACCCATGAGTTGTAGAGTACTCTGTAGCACAACCCTTGTCGAAACAACTTATCAGTTGTTTTCCCCTCTTTCTGATTCGTCTTCTTCTTCAACTTCTTCTAATACAACAATTTTGGTACTTCCCCATCTCTGAAAATAAAATATCTCAAATTCCCGACCTACAAACAAAATCAAAACCTAAGATCTTGATCGTAATATTAAGCAATCAAAATGAAATTGGAGGATTAGGATATATATTTAAGAAATTTACCAACGAAATTTCAAATTCGATAATGATCTAATTCCGAAACCCTAACCTTCGACATTATAAATGGACTCAGAAAATCGATTTCTCCATGAAATGCGAAAGTATAAACACAATTACTAGTGTTAAGACAGATGAACCGCAATATTGACGACGAAACTTGAAAGTTTAGGGGTGAAATCTTTCAAGATTTGGATCAAAATAACGAAATTATAACCTAGGCTTAGTTTCTCTCATGGGAATTTCAGAGAGAAAAAGAGAGAGAGATTGAAAAATGAATATAAACCGATTTTTTTTCATTTCAAAGAGTTGACCATGTTATCGCTTGGACCCCGGTCAAAATTATTTGGACTTTTTGTGGCCTCTTTTAAGATCACAATATAAGTAAACTCAGTGATCTGGTGGTAGAAATTACGATCACACTTTTGACAAAATAAATGATCTATTTACATCTTAGATCACAAACACTATAAAGTTTGTGACCTTTAAGTTTTAGCCCTTAAAAGACCACAGGTGTTGATAAATTGTGATATATCGTGTGTGATCTTAGGCATGTTTTGTTGTAGTGAAGGTCATTATCTTCAATGGGCGAGAACTCTCTTGAGAATAGGACAGGCAATTTTTTCTGCATTAGAGCCCGAACTCTCTTCTTACTGCGCTATAATGCTGCACACATTAAGAATACAAAAATCTTCATGACTAAAAAAATACTCCCTCCGTCCCACTATTAAGTGACCTATTTGATTTTACATTTTGTCCCACTAATAAGTGACCTATATCACTAAATAAGGAGGTATTTCTAAAATTATCCTTTTAGTTAATTATAAAAATTATAAGAAATATGCATAATTTGATAGACATGTTTATATTCGTTACGTAGGTGTTTTAAAATGCTTTTCAATGATATGAATTTTGCGAACATCCGTGGAGTAGTTTGAGAGATAAATCATTTTTAAATTTTACTAGTTATTATCCATAAGGGTATAATTATAAAAAAATGCTTAAAAGTACTATTTTCCTTGTTTGTCTTAAAAATTGTGCAAACTTAAACTAGGTCACTTAATAGTGGGACGAAGGGAGTATTAGAGATTTTTAAGCTAACTGTAGTGAGATTTTAGAAGAGCAGATCATCACCTACAAAACGTCTTTTGATGTCTCGAGCAAGAAAGTCCAAAGACTCAAACCATTGAGATGAAAGAAACATCAAGGTTGAACATCTAATTCATCTCCTAGTTACCTAATGCCCTCTTAACAAAGTCACATTTTTATTTTTCGGTAAAAGAGAGAGATACGGGGTACATATTACGCAAACCATTTGCCTCAACTCCGAATTCACATGATTAAATTTTTTTTCTCAGAATATCATTTAACTTTTAGAGTTTAATGGATACTTTAATGGAATAGGAAGTTGGAATTGCTGCGATTTGTTCCGATTCTGGGAATGAATTCTGACTATGATTTTTATTTTTTTTATTTTTTTAAGAATTCTGATAGTGATGTTATATTATAATGAGGGAAGGAAGTTAGGGAAGCAGGAGAAGAAGTATAGTGAATGTTTTTTGTCTGAAGGATTATGCATGGTTAGGTTTCTAGGAATTGGAAGGTTTTGAAGCTTCATGAACTTGCTTGATTGGCATTTAGTCGTGCACTAAATTGTCGAACAATTTGGTAAAGGTATGGTTCCATTGTTCTTTGTAACTTTCCTACTTTACTGATATTACTTTAAAGAAACGTTATTAATGGAAACGTTAATATTGAAAACTTACGTACTTTTCCGTGGTGTATTAAACTTAATTACGTTGTAAGTTTCCTTAATATAACTAAGTGAGCTCGAGAATTCCAACTAAGGAACTACTTACCATACACACTACCACGGCGATTATTAGAATATATGCATCTGTATCTAAGTTATATATAAAGAAGGGGACGATCGATGTCCTTCGAGAAACAATCGAGGAGTTAGTAAAGAAACTGCTGCATTCTTGAGTGAGTCGAGCACACAATGGATGCCGAACTCTTTTTAAGATGGTGTTGTCTTGGTTTCTTTGTTCTTGCTTTAATATCTTCCGTTCGCCAATGTCGTGGTATGGCGGATCAAAATAGTGCCAGAGTAAAAGAAGTTATTATGCCTCCTAATCCTATAAACTATTGTGCTGTCGTTTGTTTTGTATTGGCGATCATAGACATGTATTTGCACTGGGGGAACAAGGTTGATGAGATGGGAACCATTGTCGGTTTTTGTGGCTATGCAAGCCTTATTTCCATAGTATTAGACTTCTTCTGTGATGCTACTTGCCTTATAAAGACCACCACAGATATAGAAGCTGGTATCTAACCAGTTAAATTAGAAGAAAAGGTAAATCAAGAGATATATAAATCATGGTGGTACTAACATATGAAGTGATATCAATGGTAGCTGCTGATGTACTTATTTTTGTTTGGGTGTTTTTTATTTTATTGGTTCTATTTGTTTCATCAGTTTAACTAGTATTTTTTTATTTATGATTTATAGGCTTATTATCAATGCACCTTGGTTTATATTACAATTTATTTATTTATATTGAAATAGTTTTTTTTTTTTTTTTTTTTTTGTTTGCTAATCTGTAAAGAATTTGATGCCAGCAAGTTTCGAATCGAAACTCAGGTCGCAGATATCATCACCCAGTGACTTTATCTAATGAAATAGTTTATATTATAATCTTGCTGTCCTTTCTTAAGGATTCATCATGTTTTCTGACAAACCCCTTCTTGTTTGGAAATTGGGAAGAAATTCAAATTAATAGATGCCACAGACTATGATTCCGTGACCCAAGTTCACGGAGAAACAACAATCCAAGCTCACGTGATCTATGAATACGATATTGATTCCAAAAACTAGTACAAAAACTATAGTCTTCACTCATTACATTCTCATTCATAAACATAATTTACGAGCTACGAGGTATCTTAGCTTCATAGCTTGTGATATTGTACGAAACTATTATGGAACACCCAAGTGTTCGGTTTCGTTTGCGCAGGTAATAAGTTCGAATGCGACGGTTGGGACTAGTATATTCAGACCGCAGGTCATAATGTTTGATTGTTCCACTTTCTTTGCTTGCCAACCGTTGCAAGTATACTAGCTACATTTGGTTTAGTAGCATGTACTGCAGGAGTACTGGCCACTTTGAATGAATTGCTAAGAAATTGCTAAAATTGGGTGATACGGTTCCTAATGGATTGAATTGTTAGTCATCTTTTAGATGAGAATTTTAACTACTGAGGTATTCTTTTAGTTTCCTAATCAGCTGGTCATAGAACATGAAATGGAATTACTGAGGTATGCAACATGATGCAAAGGACATCATTTGGTGTTAACGCTTGCTCGAGGATGGATCATGATGCATCTGCATCATGAGAATCAATTGTGTATAATGCTCGGATCTGTGAGGTATGCACAATTGATCTGCATATAAGTCCTTAGTCTGCTAGCTACCTAAAGTAATGGATATAAGACCATATCAACAGTATACTGTACATTCATCTTATCGAGAAGGTTAACAGTCTTATTAATGGATATAAGACCATATCAACAGGGTTTCTATCTTGTATTGAATGTTACAGTCGTCACGGAGCATCATATTCCATTCAACTTATCATCTACCATGCAATCATACATATCGAAGTTGAGAAACGGTAAAAGCTTGCCAAATATCTATCCATCTTTTTGATAAACACCAGTTTGTACTGCGTATCTAATATCAAGTAAAGACATGATAGATGTATTACTTCATCTGGTAACATCAACTTCTTTCTCAAACATATTATAGCTTAGCACTTCTTCATAAGCGGAAGAATGCTACAAACATATTGGTCAGGCTTAAACCCGAGGCAGACACTATGGGCTCACTAAAATCTGAAATAACTGGCATACTGATTAAGAATAACAGTTAACCAAATCTTTTGGATATCTATTGTTTCATAGAAGAAAACACCAAACTACTTGATTTCGCAATGCTTTCAATACATCTGTTGCTAGTCTTGTGCCTTGACCGAGTACAGAAGTATCTGTTACCTACTAATTAAACCTCACAATGTCACCTACTAAGTTTAATGAAACACCAGTTGGATACTTGAAGAAGCAGCAGGAACAGCTCTTAGCTTATCCTTAAATTGCTCAACTTGTCTCACTCTATCATCAGGGCCGAGCCAACACTAGAACGAAAAAAATAGAGTGACTTCCACCAAAACCATTGCATTTTTCAACAAAAAACTCAGAAGTTTTAGCTCGGAGTCACATCCTACCACTTCTTTAATCTCCAAAATCGTCAGTCTAGACAACATGCCCGGCAATGACAATCCTTCTTCCCAATCATTTTCAATATCTGCTGGATACGTCTATATGCAAACAATAAATAACAAATGATAAATTTTTTATTTTAAAGACAGGGAAAGACAAATCAAATACAAAGTTTTGGTTAACTCTTACCTCCTTCGATGTAAGGACGACAGAATATATCATAGGAGAGATCTTGAGTAAATATGCTACTGAGCGCAAGCTGTCTCTTGTAAACCACATTTCCAGCTCCAAATATTGCAGATTACACAAGTGCGGAAGTTGACGGTCTAATAAACTGGGAGCTTGTGAGAGGACCTAGAACAGAATAGTCGTTTAAATGACATTGCAACTAAAACCAATTAAAAAGGCATTAAGAGATACTTAACCACTTCCAAAAAGAGAAAGAACAGATACCTCAAGGAATCCAAATGAC
Source organism: Papaver armeniacum (assembly GCA_023531295.1). NCBI lineage: Eukaryota > Viridiplantae > Streptophyta > Magnoliopsida > Ranunculales > Papaveraceae > Papaver > Papaver armeniacum. Next base: position 59,468 of record JAJJWW010008253.1, on the reverse strand, counting down.
AGTGTCAGATGTACCACTTTATGAACTGCTACCAAAAATTTCATCATAGATTTGGCGTAGAGCTCTTTCTCCTCGGCTGGGAGCTTTGAATATGTATCTAGGTTTTCATCTTTGCTTTCCTTTTTCAATTTCATTAAAGCAACCGCATTGACTAGCGAAGACAAGTTTCCAAACGAATACTCCTGCGTCATTAAACCGCTGCAGACAAACTCTTCAAGATTTGGTGCACTTAATGTGGTAAGGCTAGTCACCGTATGATTACGAAAACCACTAGTGTCTAAATTCAATTTCTTAAGGCTGAGAGAATCGACAACGAAATTGCGCTGACTTCGTGTATCTGCGTCACTTGTTAGTTGAGTTTGTATATCAAAATCACTAATGCGAAACGTCTCCAGAACTGGACAGCTCGAACAGAGTGTTTTTGTTAATTCCACATTAGAGATTGAAAATCCATGAAGACAAAGTACTTTAAGCTGAGGTAAACACATTAATTTTGGCAACTTAATAGCCGCTTTTCTGCCTCCTCCACACGTTTGCAGCTTCAAGTGCGTCAGAGACTTGGAATTGATCAGCTGATGCGGAATATCATACATTATATGATCCATCTGAACGATATCGACAGTTATGTCTTGTACATTACGCTCAACTGCAGCAAGCATCCATCTATTAGCGCGTCTCATGACTGTTCTACTTCTGCCACTATTGTCCCAAATCACAGTAAGCTTCTGAATACAAGTATTATGGTCACGATAAAGTAACATCATGTCAACAAAATTCATGAACATAACAGTAGAATTACGTTCTTCATTCCTCTTGAAATTCAGAAATGGTAGAGATTTCCAAATATGAATCCATCTTTTCGATAGAACACAAGTTTGGACTGCATATTTTGCATAAACGAAAGAAAGTATCTTATGAATTAGCTCATCTGGTAACATGCTGATTCTATCTACTTCTTTTTCTTCATCACCACCAGAGGATGGTAAGTTTTCTGTTTTTATCGTATTCATCAAGTAAGTTTTGTTCTTCAAAGCAGATTGAAAGAAAGAAATACCTGACTGTTTAAATTGATGAGGGTGAGGGCCAAAACCCTAATCTTCTGTTGACCAGAATATTGATTAACAGCTCTAATAACATTTTGTTACACCTCCGGTAAACCTCTTTTACCAATGGCATCTAATTACTGTTTCCATGAACCGCTGCCGCACAATATATAATATCTAACCAGAATTTAGGGTTTTGAAGTATTCAGAGATTTAATCTTTCATCAAAACTAGGTGAGTCATCACCATGGCACTTCCACGTTATCATTTATTTGGGACCCAATATGTGAAGTCTAGGTTGTGCCTCGGGATACAAACTATGAAATTTAGAGTTCGGACTTGTTAGTTGTACATCATGTAGCAAGCTGAACCTTATGGTTTCAATGCTCTAGACCAGATCCAAAACAATACTATCAGTAGAACTTGTTCGAGCCATTACGATCTGGCAAAATCTTATTCACAAAAGTTCAAATTTTTGTATACTGGGACAAAAATTCAAATGAAGAAAGGGAATAAACACAAAAGTGTACACAAGAAACCACGGCGTTCTAAGATAAATAAAAATTTGGATCGGAAGAATTATACAGAAACTAAAACGGGATAAATACATTCATTTAGACTAGGACCGGGACTTCCATGCTAAAAAACATATACATCACTGACAAATACCGGAAACGCCAGGACCTCCATAGTAGAAAAATGTACCATCAAGTTTCGAACCGTAGCAATTCGCATTTGTTGTAGTCATCAAAACAGTTTCAACGACTTTGGCTTCGTAATTTCTATCTGACACTTTAACATCGCGAAATGTGCATTTCTTCCAAAAGTGTGTCCAATTTGAAAATTCTTTTAAAAGTGTGACCATGACCGGTCAACCGACGTATATGCCCTAGTCTTTTACGGAAATACCGGATTTTTTCCTCATATGTGTACATATCGACAACATATGTGTACACATCGGGTAAGGATGTGTCAACACCCCTTCATGGATGTGTACATATAGACACACTGATACCCCACCATATTTTAACCGATGTGTAGATATTATATGTAGACATCCAGAATCTAGGCGTAATCATATGTGGGCATCCATGTTTCGAAGTCTAGACATCGGACACTATTCATAAAATATGTGGACATCGGGCTATAAATATGTGGACATCGGGCTATAAATATGTGGACATCAACTATAAATATGTGGACATCAAAGCTATAAATGTGTAGACATCGGGTTATAAAGGGTACCTTGGGTATTAGATAAAGTCAGTCACACTTTTGGAAGATATTGGGGATCAGTCACACTTTTGGAAGAAATGCACATTTCAGTCACAGTTATGTGTATTTTCTCGAAAGTAACTTGATATTCCAAATCCCCCTTCAGCAGGCAGACGTCCACTACCCATTTGAGTATTAGTATGCCGCCCATTTGTCTGTGTGTTCCCATTTGTCCGCCAAATCTATTTGTGTTGCCTTTTCTGATAATTGTTCGAAGAGAAAGGATGGCCAATATCCCACAAGAACACCTTGTAATTCTACCCACCAGTATCCAGTTGATTGCTCCTTCAAAATTAGATGTATCAGAGCATATCAAAATTATTTATTGGGCCAAAATTAGACAATTATATATAAAAAAACAAGAACGTGGATCACTAATATCTAGTGTTTTTACCTTTAAGATTGGGAAGGAGGCCTCTTGTTGCTGGCCATTGAAAATGGATATATTTTCAAAGCGTGAACCAAGGGAGAACTTCGATGTTGTCTGCACAAAGCCTGAGCATAGGTATTGTAGCAACCTGAACCTGTGCTACCGAAGCGGTCAGCCTGAAAAAGAAAAACATTTGTTCATCAGTGCTTGTTGTATAACGTATTGCTGTCGCAGATTAACATTTGATAAGTCTTTGCATATGACAATAATAGTAACATCACTTACAGTCCAGTACAAGAAGAATCTTGGCTCGTCATCACCATATAAGTTTTTGTAGACCTGATTAATGATTACCATGGGAGCTATTGTAAGAAAATAAAAATAGTAGCTTATTATATATAAAACAGAAGTGTAAATTATCCGTAACTTACTTCCCATCCTGCTTCAGTAACTTCTTCGCCATCACCAGCTGAAATCCAAATCTGGGATGTACTGAAGTCCTGTGGTTGTTCAACTAGTGGCTTCCAAAGGTTAATGGCCGCATGTGCTCCTTGAAAATTGTCCTTGAGTTGGTGCAGTCTAAGGCTTTGGATGTTTTCTATGTGCACACTCTTGATCAGATAGCCGACATCTTCACTAAGGGTTTACATGGGCCTCGTTTTAAAATGCTTCGTGACAAGCTCACAGTTGTTGCAGCACCCATGAGCTTGAGGGGGATATTGGATCAAGTAATGCTGTGGTGAAGGATAACTCAAGTTGCAGTGCAGGTTAACTTTTAAATTAGTTTTCCCTCTTTACTATCACGTGACTATTGTGTGACCTGTATTCACACATACTCTCTGTACGTGTGTAGTCTAGTTAGATAGAGTTATGTCGGTTATTAGAGTTGTATTAAATACCAATCATACAGCTCATTAACTCTGTAATGAAAATCCTGGTTTCTGTAATGAAATGAATTGAATGATGTCTGCCATTAATGGTGTGTTACTAACTACAACAGGAGCATACACAATTGGGAGCACTCTGGCGGAATGGTAATCCTGCATCAATCGGAGAAACCACTGTGAATTTTACCATCCAACTAGATAGGCATCTTCAGCTACACGAGCTATATATATTGGTAGATGTAATTGTCTTATGGATGCACATAGGCAGGGACAGTTCCAGTTGAGTATATATCTGCTCAGAGGCAGGTCCAAGCCTCTCAAACATTTGAGAGTAAAAAATCTGCTAGGAATGTGGACTGGAGTCACAAATTCTATTGATTCGAAAAAAAACAAAACCACATACAAAGGATAGTGTCAATACGCTGTCAATCCAAGTATCTTAAGAGGCGCCAGAGGAAAGGGAAAGATAAAATTAACATACCGGGAACAAGTATTGAAAGTAATCTTGTATGGTCAACATAGTGTTCCAAGGAAGAAGGCACCCAATTCCTAAAATTCAACATATCACAATTGCCAATTTCCGGCCCTGTTGCAGCTAAATTACTCGAAACAAATGAAGATCAGAATTCACACACATCAAAACAAGGTACCCCAAAAGATTCACTTATGCCGGAAATTTCAAAAAAAAAAAGAAAAAAAGAAAATCTTAACGCACCTCTAGTTTTGTGTCCGTTAATATGCCAGCCATGGTTGTTTTTTTCTTTGAGTTCTCTTACCTTGGAAAGAAAAAAAAAAATTGGTTTTCCGCACTTTTAAGGTAAATTGGGGTCTTTATAGATCCTTCTCTGTCTCTGTCTTCCTGTACTTCAACAACTTCATTTCCATGTTTAACATTTTGACATTAATTAATAAGATTATTTGGTGTGGGATGTTTTATATTAATTTGGTAGTACTAATTATTATTCAAATATTAGGAGTAAATGGGGGTCTAATACAACTTCAATGGTGGTCATCAATATAAAAAATAAAACATCCCAAGGATAAAAAACATACAATTCCAAAAAATATCAATATTTCACAAGTTACCAGTATTCCAAAAAAATCCCACCAGGGATTGAGAAATACATTCATAATCCATAAATTCCAGACAATATCACTGTGTAAAATTATAATATGCAATCAAAATTACAAACTGCAACAACCAAATCTGAAGCTACTTGAATTGTTGAATTCAAGAACAAGCACAGGGATTATCCACAGCCATAACCTCATCATCATCATCACTACCACTTCTAAACACAAAATACCCAACAGTAAGACCAAAAACAACAGCAATAAACACCCCACCATTAAATGACATAATTGATAACATCAACAAATACCCAATTGCTGAATTCACACCAAATAGGATTGAAACTGATACTCTAGCTGAGTTCTTACCAAGATGAAATCTAGAAGAAGTAAGAAGAGGTGAATTGATTGATGAGGAAGATGGTTTTGATGATTTTGAGATGGTTTCGAATCTTAATCTTCTGTCTTCCATGTACTGATAGAAGATTGAAAAGAGAAAACAAATGAAGAGTGTAAAGGCATAACTTGCCCATGAGTGAGTCTTCCATGAATCAACCAGTAGTGTTACTTTCTTCCCCCAGTAGAAGGTCATGTGCATCATCTTTGCTCCAAATTTTAGACTGCAGACTGAGATTCTTGAGAGGAAGAAAAAGAGAATTTCTGAGAGGAAGAGTAAGTGATCAAAAGAGATCTGGAAATTTTCCTTGGTTGGAAGAAGATAAAGACTTCCAAAGTCAAAAGTACCCTTCATGGGTTTGTTTAGTTACAAAAATGCCACTGAACAGAAAAGATCAACAGAGATTACAGAGCCATACAACACACTAAATGGACAGAGAGGGGCAACTTGTGCCTGTGCAGAGCAGTTGCTTGTTCTATGATTTAGGTCTTGGACGATTTTTTTTGCAGGGTTCTGACACTTGTGAAACAACTGAGAAGTAAAACGTTTTTGCCAGTTGTTTTCGGAAGAACATTCTCAAGAGATGGATAAGGGGAGAAGATGAATACAATGGTGGTCCTGTAACCAATCTAAATTAGGAGGACATACTGGACAAGAGGTTTAAGCACAAATTGAAGTAGATTAGGAAAGCAAGAAAACCGTAAGCGTAGGCTAACATTCCCATGACTTAAGACCAGCAACCAAGCCATACCAAAACGATGGATTTTGATAACCTGTTTGTATAGTTTGGTCTCCTAGAGATGGAAATTCGGTCAGGCTTATCTGGCATGAAAAACAGCTTCAGATGGTAGGTGGCCTTCAAAATAATCCTCGACAAATACACCTAAAATGCAAAAAGAAGTAGTTCGGTACAACTCTTAAAGCATTTAGCAACAGAAAATGACAGTTCGTGGAGTACTCATGGTTGTGTACCTGTAAGCAGTTTGCCTTTCTGAAATTTAGTGAACGGGCCAGAACTGCTTATTGAATCCCTTTCAACTACGTCACTTTGAATCTTGTCCTACCTTCAGATAAAGCATTGTCAGATGGTCGACTGGAGATAGCAACACACCCAGAACATAGGTGATCGTGGTTGACTGAAACACGAAGACAAATCGAAAACATTATCAGTAAATCAGCTTCAAGTGAACAAGGGTATTTTTGAATGAAAAGAATGAAGACAAACGTAGGGAAGCAAACCAAGAGTAAAGGGAGTTTTGGACTGGAAACAGAACTAATGGGTGTAAATGGATGGGTTACGCATTAGTCTTAAAGGGATCACATGGTTGATGCAAGAGAAATAGGAAGCATAATATAACTCCACGTGCTAATGTACTATCCATTCTGCAACCAGGTATAGCAGTCTTATAAAGCTCATGGGCTCAATCAAAATCTATCGGTTTCATTCACGAATCACGACTAGTTTCTTATATTCGGCAACTAAACATAAGATTCCAACATTACTATGTTCAGACACAAATCAGAATATATGTAGTTGACCAGGACATCCAAAGCTCATGCAAAGCCAGGAAGAACTGTTACCCACCACGAATGCACTACCCACTACTGCACCATATTTGGACTTAAGCATATATAGTTGCCTCAGTTGGATATCAAGGTTTTAAGTTATAAAATCAAGATAAAAGAATGAGAAATAAACATGAATTTTTAGAATAAAAAACTGAATCAACTATTAACTACTAAAGGAGAGATTGAAGAGAACTTACCGCACTTTTATCACCAGCCTCCATCAACTCTGTTATTGCCATGAAAAATAGCTGCGGTTGATAAAGCATACAGGACGAAAGGAACAAAAACCAACAACAACAAGAACTTAACTCACACAAAAAGAAAAATACAGAAACTCAATTGACAGCTAAACAAATGAGTCTCTTCAGATTATCATGAAAAACAAACTTTTATCATGGAGAACCTCTCCTGCATTGTTAACTGTACATAATGGTGCCAGATGCAATCTCATGATATTCACATTCAGGTTAAAGTACAACTATGCTACAAGCGTTGGTACCCTAACTGAGATGTAAGAACCAGGACCGACCAGAGCTGTTGTACATGTCCACACACTATCTGTATTCAATCTACCTCTTACTGTTAGCTGATGGAAACATCATCTTAAGCCAGCTAATGATACAATACCCATTGCACTGGTCACTCTAATAGTTAGAAAGGTTAGATAGATGATCATGAGACCAACTCCTAACATCTTGTTTGGCTGCATATTGTTCCGAAGTAAAACAAACAGTGCCCAGATAAGTCCTAACATGAGAAATCCCATCGTATAAATCAAGCTACCATCTCGTGGAAGCATGTATGGCGCAGGACTATTTGACGAAGCTCCAATCAACAACGAGATCCCCAAACCCATAAGTGTGTTGAACATAGGCCCAGCGTAGCATCCTGACATTGCAATTTGTACTCCATCACCACCGTTAATGGCCAGAGCAACATTTGACATCAAATCACCCATAGAGTTCCCCCATGCAAGTACAGTTAAACCAAGGATTGACGGGTTGATTCCAAAAATGACCCCCAATGCCACCAAGAGCGCCACAAGCTCATTAGCCACAATGTAGAACCAGATGATACTCATGAAGAATCCTCCAAATACCCATGGAAATAAGAACCTTCGAGGTGGATGATCAGCTCGTGTGAAGTATGCTGCAAGACTGCCAAGCGTAGCACCAAGGACAAAACCTATAATGTAAGAAATCATTCTGCTTCCAGAGCTCATATTATTTTGTGTATTCCATAAAACTGCAAGAAGCATTGGAGCCAAGGAAGCACTAGCAACAGCAAAAACTTTCGACCACCGTTCTTCCTCAACAATTGGAATTGTTAGCCGCCTAGGGAGGGTCAAAGGCATCTCCATCAGGGTAAATATCTTAGACGAACAAGACATTGCCTTTCTCTCTGTCCGTGTCTCATCATCAATCCAGCCCCATAATGGCCTCGAGCTCTCGTCCATACCATGCATCAGAGAGTGATTCGAATAAATAGCAACATTTGATGCCCACATCCACTGAGGTAATGTATTCTGTAGTTCTGGGGAATCATTCTCGTGATCCACATCAAGCAACGGACTATAAAAAGATTCTTCATCTTCACTTCCATGAGAAAAAATACTTCCTCTAACAGGAAGCAATGGTGTCACAACATCAAATCTCAACTTCGGTGCATGTTTCCTAAAGAACTCATTTGCAGCAACAGCGACCGCATAAACAATATAAATCGACACAAACGCAATTGCACCCATAACACTAATCTTCCCAATAATCAAAATCACAGATAACGACACAAGCGTAAACAAAAAGAAACTTATATCTCTAATAAAGCACTTCCTATCAATCCTCACCCTCTTCTCTGCAACACAAAGCGATAACGTCCCAACAACAATACAAGTAACAAAAACAGCTCCACCCAGCACACTATTCAACCCCACTTCACCAGCATCAGTCCCAACAAATGCAGCTATACTAGCAAACACATCAGGTGCACCATTACCTAATGAAAGCAATGTTACACCCGCAACAGTCGGTGGCAATTTCAATAATTTCGACAACTTAGCTAACGAACAACAGAAGTAATCAGTTGCGGTATTACCTAACAGATAAAACAATGCCCCAAGCCATAATGCAAGCACCATGTACCCAAACACATGAAACTTCTGACAATCACAGTAGAAAAATGTAATGTAATCGAAATAACCACCAGAAGTACACGACGGATGTGCTTTCAAGAACTCACATTCACTCCCAAAACCTTCATGTTTTTGAATTCCTGAACACAATGATGGACTCTTTACTGCCAAATCATTCGAGGACGATGAATTGTTTAAAGACGAATTCTCCCCATTTTCAAACATCCTCCTATGTATAACCCCATGAAACCCATTTTGTGAATCCAAATTTGGGGGAATAATCCCTAATTTACTGTGAAATACATGGTTCTGTGAACGGAAAAAGAAAATTAACAAAATTAAACCACATATACCATTGAAAATACCTCTGTGAGGAAAACCCATTGATGTAATCACAAAGAATTAAGGAAGCCCCAACAATTAGGGCTTCTTCTTCAATCACTTAATCCCGATATTTTCAAGTGAAATGATTCTGGAACATTGAATTGAGAAAGAGATTAGGTTACGGAATTTGAAATATGGGGGTTTGGAGATTGAGATTTAGACTGGGGATTGATGTAAATTAGGGAAAATTTGGACAAAATTAGGATTTGGATTGGAATGAAGAAGACAAAGTGGGAAGTTTCTTCTCTTCGTTTCGTTTTCTTCGGCTTCCTTGTGTTGTGGGGAAAAGAATCTTATTGCCGCGTGTGATGAACAAGGTTGGTGGAGTTATCAATTCGGCACGTGGTTGGTAAACACGGGCTTGATTCGGCCCGCATTATTTGTTGAGGCCCAATATCTTCATCGTGGCACGAGGTTTGTCTCACTCTCTGTCGGATGACATGAAATCAGTCTTCTGAATTTATTTATTCTTTTTTGAAGGAAACATCTTGATTTCATTAATATTGTAAAACTGAATACATCAATTCCAAATACATCAAAGATGGGAATAAGAAAAGATTACATATATCTTATGTTTCAAAAATGAAACTGATATCTGAAACTGGCATGTGAAATATGATCCTGCCATCTGAATTTGTCTTCTACATTAAGAATAAGATTTCCCAGAGGGGATAATCTTCCCAATTTAATTTTTCTTCTCCTTTAAGAGTAAATTGTCCCATAAAGGGAATAGTATGCCCAATTCATCGCTATCACGGTCACTTCTTGTAGCCATGTATTTTCAGAAAATCGTAAGATCATGGATGCTTTTGAAAAATCGTTCCCGATGACATATATCGTGATGAAAGCATTCAATGGAAACGCAATTACGGCTGACATAATCTTCTAATTGACATATATGAGCGATTAGATATGAAATCAATTGATAACAAAATACAAATACCATAATTATATTTACACCCTAAAATCGTTTGGGAAAACGATGATTTATTTAATAATACTAGTAACTAATGGTTGTACCCAAATCAATCAGAAAGATTTGGAAAAAATCAGACCAAATCCGATAGATTTGTATCACAATTGAAACAAATCAAGAAGTTTGTATATCACGAAGAGCAAAATGAGAGAAAACAGTTATCAGAGAGAGGTCAGTCTTCTGATCTAAAATTTATTTTACGATCCAAAAAGTTTTATGTCTATTTATTTATTTATTTTTGAAGGAAGAAGAGGGTAGAGAAGCCCTAAGGAACATTTTATTAAATTACCTCATTCAAATTAGGGTTTGAAGAAATATAATCACGTGGAGATTGAGTGTCCCACCATCCAGATACATTCTCATGCATTGCATATTAGCGAAAGTTATGAGTCAGATGATTTTCATTTTTTGGTACATAAACAAACCTAGCTAACTTCTTAAAACTTATTATTGTTTCTTTTAATTTGCAAAACTAGTGAGAAAATACTCGATGGAATATCTTTTTGATCTCCCAAAATCTTTTGTAATATTAGCAGGGTCACCTTCAATAGTTAGTTTATCAATAAGCATTTCAGCCAATTTTAATCTTAGAATAAAGGATTTTGTTTCTGCAATGAAATAAATTGGACGAGGAATCCAGTCTTGATTACATTAATTGCATCATTTTGATCATAATACTGTTCAACTTCAGGAATATGTGTATGAATATCCATCGTTTTATTTTGAAGAATTTGACCAAAATAGAAAGAACATTGATGAAAACTACATCATTCCCCATCTTCCATGTGTTCCAAATAAAATAAATACCCATTGTAAATGTTGAAACTTCTTGATCATTCAACCACCGTATAAATACTCCTCTAACGTCTTCCGCAATATCACCCGATGCAAAATCAAGACAAAAGTTATTGAAAACTGTTTTTTCCCACGGGAAGTTAAAGAACGGATGAGTGATTGATTTTATGTCATATTTTGATAAACTGCAAGTTGTATTCTGAAGATCGAATCGATTTTAAGTTTGTTTTTGTATGAATTGACTGTACATACATGGCGTACTAATATAAAATTCTTCTGATTCAGTTTTTTTCGATTTATGAGTAGATATGTGTAATATTAAAATATGTGCTTTGATTCGGTTATATTCATGGATTCATCACTTTTTCTTGACATGCAGTTAATTTTTTAGTTCTTGAATGCACATTACGTATATGGCGTACTAATAGAGACTTCTTCTGATTATGTTTTAATCTAGAGTTTTGCCAGTGCTTTTGGGTTCGATCCATGAGTATGTATGTGTAATAATAAAATATGTGCTTTGATTATGTTATATTCATGGATTCATCAATTCTTCCTTACATGCAGGTGATTTTTAGTTCATGTATACGTAGTAAATATATGGAGTACTGATAGAAACTTCTTTCGAACTGTTTTATTCAGAGTTTTTCCAAAAAAATTTGTTTGATCCATGAGTATGTATGCGAAATACTGAAATATGTGCTAGTAAGCAATCCAGTGATATGTACTCTATTGGTAAGCAATACGGCAAATTTGTACTAGAATTTGTAAGTAGTTTAGTTGATATATACTGGTAGTTAATTTCCCAAAGAGAGTACATCATTGAATTATATAGACTTCAATTAAGAAAGTATAAGAGATGATTGGGATGTAGTTGATGTTGTCATGTATGGAGTGTATATTTAATGTAGAGAGAAATAGTTGAGTGTATACTTGATGTATTATCATTCCTGGACTCCCCTTTATTGTTATGTTCGTTTGATACCATTCTGTAATTATTATTTCTTTCTTGTTCTGTATCACTCAATTTTTACTGAAATTCTGCAGGGACGGAATACTTGGTATTATATGGTTTTCTATTGAGCAGTGGGACATCACTGTTCCTACCATATATACAAGTCCCTTTGAGCTTCCAGAACCTGCACATGCCATTGACCTAGCCAGAAATGGAATTTAAGAAAAAAAATTTGGTTGCAGTCCACAACAATTCTTGGATACTAGCTAGCTGTTGCATTTTACTTTTGGTGCTAGATATGGATTTTGAGATAAATGGAAGGTACTTCTTTTTTATCACATACATACGTTGAGATGTATAATATTCCTTATCTACACATATGTGCAATTGATGCTAAAAAATCCTAAACAGTTAAGCTAAAGCAGTTTACCTACCTGCTTTTAGCATATGAAATGAGTATAAATAGTTTGAATGGGGATGCCATCCAGTTATTTTTCTTACATCATGACTGAGTTTAAGTAGACACTTTTTTGTGGTACTACATGAGCTCATATTTGACCTAATACGTAATGTGGTATATTTGTGCTCAGTTGTATAATTGATTCAAGTTTTGGACTTGTTTATAGTATTATATGAAAGCCAGTTTATCATTTTTTTTTTGTAGCTGAATTTTACCTACAATAATGCTCTGGTATTGGTTGTTTTCCATGAAACATCACCGATGCTACTAAACAAGTTATGTCGGGATTTTAGAAGAGTACTTTAATGGTATTGGGCACTATAAAAGGTTTACTTATGAAGATTATTGAGAACGGGCTTGCATACCTGGAGTTAAAAGTGAATGAAAGTGTTTTTCGTCATTCTTTTTTCTTTCTTGCATTCCATATCTAATGCCACCAACACCAACACCAACACCAACACCAACACCAACACCAACACCAACACCACCACTACTAAACTATGTCTCCTGGTATCTACCTGGTGGATCATGTTGTAAAAGTTAGTTTCATGTCAAATTTAGTATGTAAGCAAAAGAAACTATCATATATGTACTGGTAGATCATTTTAGTCGAAATGAACTTAAAATTTTCAATACGTCAAATATATACTGATGATTTATGTTGTCAAAAGCAAAAGAAACCCTCATATATTCACCCACAGGTCATATTAGTCTGAATATTTCAGTACAACATATATATACTCCTGATTTATACTTTTTGAAAGAAAAAGAAACCATCGTATATGCATCAACGGATCATATTATCAAAAATAAACTAGGTTTTCATAGTATGACTTATATGTATTGATGAATTATAAGGTAAGATTCAAAGCGGGAACTATCATTTAAGCACCGATGGATTAGTCAAATTAAACTAAGCTTTTTTTTTGTACATCACATATGTACTACTTGTTCGAATGTAAAAGCAACTTCAATGTCAAAATAAGTGTTAAAACGAAGAAAATAACAAAATAAACTAGGATATTTTAGTATATCATTTATGTCTTGTCGATTTTCATCGCCTTTTGAGTTATGTACTGGTGAATTTATCTCCTAAACACCAAATACAAACTGCATATTTCTTATGATGGTTACTCAAGCCCTTTCATCAATATTGGAGATATGTTTCTGGTGGATCTATGTTACAGAAAACCAAAAACACAAACTGCATGTAAAAATATTATGATGGTTTTCATCAGTTTTTGAGTTATGTACTGGTGAATCTATTTCCTAAACACTGTTGCTCTGCTGATTTTAACAGTAAAATTAAGCTAAAAAAAACTGTCATATGTGCAGTGATGTATCATATTGGTTAAAATAAAACAAGATTTTTTCAGTACATCATATATGTACTAACTTGATTCATACCTTTTTCTGCTACTTTTTCAGCAAATATATATACGTAGACTTCTTCTCCAACTTCTCAAATCAGAACATCTAGGTCTTGTACTATGTTTTTTTTTTATCATATATGTAGATAAAGTAGGTTTTGATGAATTTTCGGATGATTTTTGTTACTGTAGATCTATGTTTTGATGGTTTCGTATGATCTCGGTGGGTAATATCATCATCATCTAATGGCGGTCTGGTTGTTTTTTTGTTGATGATTAGAGGAGCATAGAAGAGAAAGGAAAAACAAAGAGATAATAAGAACAACGAGATTTGGTTTTTTATGGGAGAGAGAAGAACATCGAATGTTGTTAGAGGCATGGAAGGACAGTTCCTATGGGCATGGCAAACTCTCAAGTTTTCCATTTTTACACCCAATATGGAGCTGGAAAACTATCCTGGCTAAGTGGAAAATTTGCCACTTAGCCAGGCCAGGTCAAGTTTCTACCAAGCGATCGAGTCTCGGCCGCTCGGTCAAGACTACACCGTTCGATATTTTGTATACCATTAGCGGCTTTTATAAGAACGTTCGGGTATTCTGTATACCATTAACGTCTTTTATAAGACCGTTCGATATTTTGTATACCATTAGCGGCTTTTATAAGACCGGTCGGTCTAGTCTACACCGCTACGTACAATCTGATCCAACGGCCATAAATCTCCCCCCCCTAAATACCAAATACCTCTTCCATTTTAACTCACACCGTCTTCCTATTTTCTTAGATTTTTCAATGGCTCAAAACATGTCTATGGCTCAATTCATATAGAAGAGAAACATGCGGACGAAAATCAAAGAGTTGAACTTCGAGCTAGTGTGCAAAATGAAATAGGAAGAGAAAATAGTTGGAGAGTGCACAACGCAAATTTAGCATGTTAGAATATGAATGCATCTGCAGGAATTATGTTCACTAATCAGCTAATCGTTGATGGCACATTACAGGCAATCCCATTTTGGGGACGCGTTTTAATGAAATTTGAAGAAGAAACACGAAGCTCAACAATCGTGATTCGATATTGTTGAGTGCTCGGTTCTCCATAATTTCTAAGAATGTTAACAAGTATATTGGTATGATAAGAGAAGAGGCTCGAAACATGAGAAGTGGTGAAACCCTGCTGGAGATTGATCAAAGATGTCGTCCAAAGTGGCTCCGTGACAACGGAAAGCAGTTCCGATTTGCAAGTTGTTATGAAATCTTAAAAGTGTCGCCCAAATTTAATTGAATGTATCAATTTTAAGTTCTCAATTTTAACTTAAATAGAAAACTTTAAATGAAGATTACTTTTGTCAAACAAAAGTGCAATTACATTAACAGTTTAAACAAACCACGATATATTAAAGATTAACATTTATCTATCAAACTAACATTTATCTATCAACTAACATTTACCTATCAAGCTAATGATTACCAAATATATATTCCCCTAAGCGTGTTTGATCCTATGAAAACTCATTATTTCGACTCTGAGATTTTGGTTGAGTAGTATCAGGTGATTCATAACCTTGATATGGTACCGCAGATGGTTGAATTAGAGGTGCTTATAATCGGTGAAATGTTGAATTTGAGGTATACATTACGGATTTCCTAAATGCATCCATATTTACGTGACCACCACTAAGAGTAAGTACAGGACCTTGGGGCATGAAACCAATAAGAGACTGGAAATCTATCTCCATGTTTGCTGCTGGTGTTGTTTCTGCTTTTGTTGGTAGCTGAGTCTCTTCCACCATAGTTGGAGTTCCATGAGGACTTCTACGACCTCCACGACTTCCACGACATCCACTTCCATGACTTATTGCACTGCTATCACCGGGCATTTGAGAACTTGACCCTAACAGAGTCTCGGGCAATTCATAACTCATATTCTTCCTCTGTATCTGCATCTGGATCAAGTGAAAATTCTGGAATTGATTGATAAAAAACGAAAAAATTGTTCAACTGGTTCTGATACTCTTCTTGTGATGCCACCACACCATAGAATGGATAGCTCTGTTGCACACATTCACTAGTAAGTGGAACTGTAACAATATCTCCACTTGGTGATAAAGTTTGGACTTCCCAAGATATTTGAGGCATATTTGACGACCCCATTTGACTGCTAGGATACGTATATGCTTCGCCCATCGGTGGTGTAGGTTGGGATGAAAGATCTGAAAGTTGCAAATTGCCAATTGCTGGAAAGTCAACACAACCTGAGTTTTGTGGATGAACATCAATATTTAGCTTGCATAAATTTTGAAATCAGCTGAAGTAATAATCAGCTGTAGCATGGCTTGTGCCGTTGGTTCATGGAACTCATCAATTTTTGTATACGTCATTGGCATAATGTTGATACTAGTTCTGCACAGTTGTTGCATCCTCTGAAAAACATCGACATTTTGACCATCATTAATTTGATCAATCCAATTATTAGCTTTGCACTTGTACACGATTGGAAAAATTAATCGTGTTTCATGAGGATCAGGTTCGCCGACCTTAAAGTAAGTACATTGACCTTAAAGTAAGTACATGATTGGAAAAATAACATTGACGAAAATTGATGTGTTAGTACATTCACCACTAGTTTGACAACTCGATAATAAATCTAATAATAGAAAGGGACGTGGTTCTTACCTCCAATACGACCCAAAATCCAGTAAATCTATTTGTCTTCTTACATGATCAATCACCGAGACTTATGTTTATCTCACCTAAAATTGCAGAACCCCAATCATAATTTGGCGCTTTAGTTAAATCTTCTAAAGAGTCCAGAAAACCAATTAATGCCACTGAGCTACCATTTGGGAAAAAAACTTACCCTAACATCCATGATAAAAAAATACGTTTCAAGCTCGGGATAATCTTGATTCTGGCAGTGATTGATGAGTGCCAAATATTGCATATTTATACATCTATTTATTGGCATTTTACTCATCTTTTGTGCTCTAGAATCAGATATTATCCCAGATTATGTATTTTCTTTGTTTTCAAGAATAAATATTTGTATTAATTAATTTTGTATTTTTAGGTACTAAATAAAGTCCGGAGAAACTGAGGAGCCAAAGAGCGAAGAATCGGAGGCAAGTATCTATGGAGCAGAGAGGCAAAGCCCGCGCGCGCAATGATTTGCAACCCAACAAGTAGCGACTCATCTACAAGAAATGGGCTTGAGCTAGACCCCGGATCCGAGCCCGATTATCTGAGCCGTTGAGATCGCATCTAGTTACATCCTACGGTCGCTCCCTCATGCGCATCGAAGTTTGTCAGCTTCGCTCAACATCGAATCACTCCAATACCGCTTACCTTTCTCGGCCGTTGAGATTTCTCCAAATAGATCCAACGCTCGGTGCGGCGTTCTCATCTTCCCCGATGCACTGCGCCTGGCAACAAAACCTCCATACCCTATACCCCCTCGAGAAACCCTAGTCTTCTTCTCTTTCTTCTCTTCTCCTCTCCCGTCACTCTCGGGAGCGAGCTCTGCTCTTCCACACCACACCACCTTCGCCATCACCACCTCACCAACAACTCCCCCGACAAAGCTATCACCACCTCGCTTCCGCCACCCTATCTCTCGATTACCTCTCACATAGCTTCTTCTCACTTTAGAAGCTAGGTCGAGCTAATTAGGGTTAGGGTTTTCTCGAGCAACCCATGCATGGTGTTTTCAGAGGCAAATTGACAGAGGAGAACGATACAGAGCATGGGTGAGGGTTGTTTCGATTATCTTTTCAATAAATTTCGATTTTTGAATTATTAGGGTTTGCTGTTTTAGGGTTTGCTTGGCATGTATAAATAGAAGGGGGGGATGATGATTTTAGGCACGCCTGGATTAGCCAGAGCTGTCACCTTAGTTTATTTGTGTTCAATTTTATCTTGTTATGTTTTAATTTAACTTCAGGGTGTTTGATGATACTCCTGCTCTATGTTGAGTTCATATGTCTAATTTTGTGTCTTATTGTGCTTAATGGAGATGAGTGATTTCATGCTGTTTGGATCAATTACATTTGTGATAATTTGTCTTGTGATAAGACAAATTATACTAGAATGCATTAGTGATATCATTTGAATCACTTAGGAGTAATTAGTTAGCCTACAACCCAAATGAGCTTGTGATAACTTGTACTTGTGAAAAGACAAGTTATACTAGGAGTGAATTAGGATAGTTAGCTAAAGTTCCCTCCACTTGAGGCCTTCAAAGGGAGGTATGAGACATGAAATGTAATATGTGTGGCCTTAGCATGGAAGTAGAGGTGGATTCATCACCTCGCATCTTACAATCCTTTGTTCTTTGCCTTAGTTTAGTGTCACATTTCAACCTAGTCGTATCGACGCAAAGCATAACTACTCTGTCACTTCCTAGGAATTCGATGAAGCCAAGCCTTAGATCACTTAAGCACCACAAGTCCTTGTGGGATCGACCGTACTTGCCGCGTCTCAATAGACGCCGTGCACTTCAACGGTATAACCGTAGGCCGTAATTTAAACATCTTCTCAGCCTACCAAGTTTTGGCGCGCCATTGCGGACTTGGCGCGTGCCCTGTTGACTATTGGCCTTGCTTCACCGATTTCCAACCTTGTATATATTCTCTCCGCATTGCTATTTCTAGTCAGTAACTTGTCTTAGTTGTAGCTTTGTTATCTTAGTCTTTCATTGTTGTTTTAGTCTTGTTGTAACTTAGTTTATTTTTCTTATAAAGCTGCCTTCGTAACTTAGGAATTCTAGTATAACTTGGTTTGTTACTTTGTTAGCTTTGTTAGCTGCACTTTGCTTGTTATTTTTACGTGGCTTGGTTTTCATTTCGGGCATAGCTCGAACTCCCGCCGTAGCTTTATTGCTTTCGTTGCTTTGACCGTGAAGCTCGAGAACTAATCTCCTTGTTGAGCCAACAATTGATGATGGTGTGCTTGGGATCTTTGCTGTGCAAACCAAGGGAAGGAAGGCAAGGGAAAAACTCAAAGACGTAAGGTTAGCCAAAGCTGTGCATTTGTGAATCTTGGCTTGTCTTGTGGTGTGTGGGGTGCAAGCTTAGCTTGCTCGCTGAACCTGCTCGATCCCCCGTGCATCTTGTAACTCGCACTTGCTTTGCCTTGCAAATCCACGTGCATGATCTACACCGTCCCGACTGTGAGCAAAAACACAACACCTAGCCCCGATAACTTGTCTTTGTGCTCTGCCCGGCGTTGTTTCACTTTTTGGGTCTCGAGTCTGTCAACCTGTGTAAACCCCGAGTCTGTGAATGTGCACCTGTGTACCTTGAGCTTATATTGCCTTGAACCGATAGCCAAGCTGTATTGCCTTGTGTGACACAGAACCCGGAATGCATGTAACCCATGTTAGGCTAGCCTCTACAACGAGTTGCATGAGTTTGTTTGCGCACCTGTGTGCCTTGTGTGAGATATCATGCACCACGATGTGACTGTTGAGCTCGACTGTGCACCTTGTGGAAACCTTGTAAGGTCAGCTCATCTGCAAAACTCGATTGACTTCATCATTTGCTTGTGTGAATGTAGGGATCGATTTTTGCAAAATGGTGTATGCTCCTTTTGGCATTGAATTAAGTTGTGAGATGTGATAATCAAAGTCATGCACTTTAAACTGAAGCCCATTTATCAAGGCTAACTATTTTTGAATTTTCAGTTTCACATCAGCCCACTGCTGTTGGGCTGCACACATGCCCACATAACCAACTTTCACGACCCACCTAAGCGGGCCATTCAATTTATCTGGCTGTGCACATTTATCAGCTAACACACCTGGGGCTAGTCAACCAACCCAAGGCCCACAACCCAGGCTAAACCAAGGCAAATTGGGCTAGTCAACCAACCAAGGCACATTTACTATTAATCATCTCACTTCTGGGCTGTGTTTCTACAGCAAATTGGGCTGCAACCAAACTTAATCCACCTCTGGGCTTAACAATTTCAAATAGCAACTGGGCTGAACCTTCCCATATAAACCAAACTTTCCCAACAAAACCAAAAATGAACCCATTTAAACCAAACAAAACCCACATAAACCAAATTAGATTGTGAGTTCAATTTGATAAATCATGTCGATATTAGTGCATCTCGGGGATGGAACAAACAAATCCCCTTAGAGAGCTTGCTTACGGGCACCTTTCACAAGATGAACAACCCACATACCATAGTGACTTTAGGGAATTATATGGGCCTTCTCGGGGCCCCGATCTCACATACCCTAATCATTATGATCACATACATCATCCACCACAGTTGAAAATGAACAATTTTCTCATACCCAATCATCACTTTTAGATCAATTAGAGGCTCGACTATCTCGCCTTAGATAGGCAATGCGCTTTAGAGAGGCAATCTGTCGAATCTAGTTTTTCTAGGCAATTTGAAATGCATGCTTGCACCTTATGTGGTGGCTTAGACCACCTGGCTGAATACTTGTTATATCTTGCATGATTTTAGACAGTCTAGGAAAACCATGATAATCCAATGTACGAAGTGTCTAGAAGTGACTATTGGGACCATAATCAACTTTGCACACATGCATCATTCACCACGGTGGGGAGATGAACAATTTTATACTCCCCCAACTCCTAGTTTGCAATCAATAATGGAAACACTCATGGAGGAAAAAGCTATGCTTGAAATGAATGCAATGCATGACCATCCATATAGCATTGAGTATGAATTTCCCACTGTTGAAAACTCTCCTCTCATTGAACAACATAATGAATTTCTAGAATTGAATCAAAACCTTGACCAAAGGTTTGCGAGTTTAGAACTCAAATTGAGTCAAATCTGTGATGCACTAAATGAGGAGAGGGAGGAATTTCAGGGTGAAATGAATGTTAGTCCTAATGAATTGCATGTTGAAATTCCTACTCATGTAACTAATATTGAATATGAGCCTCACCTAGAAATAAATGAGTGGACTAGAAATACTACAATTTTGAATAGGGAAAGGCATTTGTGCTATGATGATGATGATGATGAATATGAAGAGCATGTGTATTTTGAAAATGTATTAGAATCTTTAGGTTCAGAGACATTAAGTGCCTCTTCTGTGAACCCTATGAATGATGCTTCTTCTGATATTCATGCATGTGATATTGATGTGGAACCTGTGCAATTATCCTGTGAAAATGAACATGATTTACCCTCTTCTGACTTTGGGAAAGTGCGTGATGGTGCAAATGATTTTATACATGAACATAACGTAGATGTACCTAACCTCTCTCCTGAGTCACAAATTGAAACTCCTTCACCCAACCTAGGTGTAGTTTGTCACAAAATTGCAAAACCAACTTTTCAAAAATGCCTAACTTAGGCCTAGAGCTTTGTGCTTCCCAAGTCCTCTTGGACTATTTTGCATCAAAGTATAACACTCTTAAGGAGCCACAGTTGGAATGTGTATGTGCACTGTTTTTTTTAGCAAAACTCACTTTGAGTTGGACCTTGGCATGATGTACCTTTAAAATTGCAAGATTTTGTGCTTCCAAACACACCCGTTCACAAGTTTAGGTTTGGGGGAAACTCATTCCCATTTGCAGTCTTACTTGCACTCTCATATTATATTTGTGTAAGGATGTTAATGTGTGTACATATTTTCTATTGGGTTGATCCTCAACTCTTTAGACTTTTGGTTTATGGTGAATTTTCATTGTATATATCCGGTAGGACTTGTTAAATTTTTCTTTTCTTGATTCGGTTGAGTCTTCTTGCACATATATTATGCTAATCCGATATGATCTCCGTTGAGAATATTGGATTCTAGCCTTGACGAATGAAGCTCAACATTGCTCCCTGTCTGTCATCCTAATCTCTTCCCTTTTCTCTTATCAGCATAGTTCTCATGGTATGTGACTATTTAAATTTTTCTCTCTCGTGACACATTGAGGACAATGTTTGATTTAGGTTTGGGGGTGCATTTGCATATTTTTGCATTTAGAGTTTTTAGTCTTTTATTTCACCTTTTATTTTCAAAAAAAAAAAAAAAAAAAAAAAAAAAAAAAAAATTCAAAAACTTTTTGCAAATAAAACCTCCAACTTTTAGAGATTTTAGAGTCACTAGCATGCTTTTAGCTATGTTTACATAGAGATTCCTACCGAAATAACGAGCAATTGGAAGTACCTGAGAACACAATCGGGTTCCTTAGTTGATTAGAGCGTTAAAGTTGGATTTAACCATACCTGGAGGGCGAATTAGGTGCTGTTAGATATTCGGTAGTAAATTGTGATCACCCATAGTGGAGACTACCCAATTTACATCAAGTGAGGCACCAACCTTCAATTTTTTGCAACTTTCTAGAAAAAGCTGTTAGAGTGTGTGTCACCGTACGTAAATTCCGGGTAGGAATGGTGAGCTACCCAACTTCGCACCATTTTCAAAGACTACTTTGATCTCTTGAGTGCTAGTTTTTGTCAATCATGAGGGTGACGTCTAAAGATGAAAACTCCTTCTAAATACCGATTTGCCGTTAGCATCACTCTCTCTCTCAATCAGCAAGACCCATAGAAACACATCATCGTCAACAAACGGAGCAGAATCAGAATATTGAAAGAAAAGTTGAGATAGTCCAAGGTTTATGTGCAACAAAGAAAAGAAAAATAGGATGAGAATTAATAAAATTTATAAAATCAAGACAATACAAGTTGTGGAAAAATTGAGTGATAAAGTCCTTTGTCCATGGAGTTAGTTGTTTCATTATTTGTATTTTATTTTCACTTTTGTATGTAAAAAAAAAAAAAAAAAAAAAAAAAAAAAAAAAATCAAAAAAAATCAAAAAAAAAAAAAAAATCAAAAAAAAAATCAAAAAAAAAATAATAAAAAAAAATATTGTAGTTTATTTTTGCTACCACCATGGTAAAGAAGAATTGAAGAAGAAAAATCCAAACAACAAGGAATTTGAGTAGAAAAGTTAAAAATTGTCAAGTTTTTGTGAAGTGTAGAAGTTAAGTCATCAACATTTGAAGACCGAAGACCGAAGATTGAAGACGTTTCTGGTTCTTATGAGAGAGTGATATTAATTGCCGATCGGGTGAGAAGTGAGTGAGTACTCCCCCCCTTGCTAATGGTTGATTTCCTTCCTTAGAGATCATCGAAAAGATTCTTTTGTCCACATTTTACGTGGAGTCTTGATTTTTTATTTGAGAAGGTTATCCTTCTTACCTACAACGTGTGCGGATTTCTCTCTTTATTCCTGCCCAGACACATGAGAGACTAAAAAAAGCGATCTTTTTGAGTGCAATTATCACAAAACCCTAATGGTGAGGCAGAAGTCGAGGCTTATGATCACAATCGAATCCGAGTTCTTTCATATGGTATGGTTACTTCTCGCTCAGCACTTAAGGATGAGAAGGCGTTCTTTGATAGTTCTAACTGTTACTAGCATGCAGAATCCTATGTCCTCATAGCTTCTAGGATGCTTGAGACTCTTTACACTCAAGTTGGAGAAGGTTTTGTGGGTACACCTCTTGTAAACCCTCACGAGACTACAACTCGTCCACTAGGGACACCTAGGGTTTAAAGGCTTAGTGCATACGCTAAATGCATTCGAGAGACCCATGCGACAGGGGGTATAGTTAGGATTTCTTAATTTGTTTCACTTGAGGACAAGTAAAATTCGGGTTTGGGGGTATTTGATGAGTGCCAAATATTGCATATTTATACATCTATTTATTGGCATTTTACTCATCTTTTGTGCTCAAGAATCGAGATATTATCCCAGTTACCGTATTTTCTTTGTTTTCAAGAATAAATATTTGTATTAATTAATTTTGTATTTTTAGGTACTAAATAAAGTCCTGGAAACCGAGGAGCCAAAAGAGCGAAGAATCGGAGGCAAGTATCTATGGGCCAGAGAGCCAAAAGCCGCGCGCGCAGCTTGGGGCAACCCAACAAGTAGCGACTCATCTACAAGAAATGGGCTTGAGCTGGACCGGATCCGAGCCCGATTATCTGAGCCGTTGAGATCGCATCTAGTTACATCCTACTTGCCGCTCCCTCATGCGCATCGAGTTTCCTTAAGCTCAACATCGAATCACTCAATACCGCTTACCTTTCTCGGCCGTTGAGATTTCTCCCGCTAGATCCAACGCTCGGTGCGGCGTTCTCATCTTCCCCCTGATGCACTGCGCCACAACAAAACCTCCATACCCTATACCCCCTCGAGAAACCCTAGTCTTCTTCTCTTTCTTCTCTTCTCCTCTCCCATCACTCTCGGAAGCGAGCTCGCTCTTCCGACACCACAACCACCTTCGCCATCACCACCTCACCAACAACTCCCCGACAAAGCTATCACCACCGCTCCGCCACCCTATCTCTCAATTACCTCTCACATAGCTTCTTCTCACTTTAGAAGCTAGGTCGAGCTAATTAGGGTTAGGGTTTTCTCGAGCAACCCATGCATGGTGTTTTCGAGGCAAATTGACAATGGAGAGAACGATCGTGAGCATGGGTGAGGGTTGTTTCGATTATCTTTTCAATAAATTTCGATTTTTGAATTATTAGGGTTTGCTGTTTTAGGGTTTGCTTGGCATGTATAAATAGAAGGGGGGGATGATGATTTTAGGCACGCCTGTATTAGCCAGAGCTGTCACCTTAGTTTATTTGTGTTCAATTTTATCTTGTTATGTTTTAATTTAACTTCAGGGTGTTTGATGATACTCCTGCTCTATGTTGAGTTCATATGTCTAATTTTGTGTCTTATTGTGCTTAATGGAGATGAGTGATTTCATCTTTGTTTGGATCAATTACATTTGTGATAATTTGTCTTTGTGATAAGACAAATTATACTAGGAATGCATTAGTGATATCATTTGAATCACTTAGGAGTAATTAGTTAGCCTACAACCCAAATGAGCTTGTGATAACTTGTCTTTGAAAAGACAAGTTATACTAGGAGTGAATTAGGATAGTTAGCTAAAGGATTCCTCCACTTGAGGCCTTCAAAGGGAGGTATGAGACATGAACAGAATATGTGTGGCCTTAGCATGGAAGTAGAGGTGGATTCATCACCCTGGCATCTTACAATCCTTTGTTCTTTGCCTTAGTTTAGTGTCACATTTCAACCTAGTCGTATCGACGCAAAGCATAACTACTCTGTCACTTCTAGGAATTCGGTAAGCCAAGCCTTAGATCACTTAAGCACCACAAGTCCTTGTGGGATCGACCAGACTTGCCGCGTCTCCAATAGACGCCGTGCACTTGCGGTATAACCCGTAGGCCGTAATTTAAACATCTTCTCAGGCCTACCACGTATCCCCTTTCCATGGTAACGGTTCAAAAGAGCCATCAACCCAGACACTCTTAATGCAAATGAGTGTAACTGTCTGTATTTTGGCTTTCCTTTATTATCATTTGAGTACAAGGGAAGTAGTTGTTTTCATCTTCCTTCTGATATCCACTTTAATTGGTTAAATTGTACTATTTCACCCTCACTTTTATTCCAGTCAACATATACAAATCTAACGGTGTGAACCCTAAAAACAACATGGTCATAAAATTAAAGTTTGTGTGGAACTAAAATTTGTATCAAACTAAAAAATTGAATCTTTAAATATTAAAATTTGTTTCTGAACTAAAAATTAAATTATTGAATGTTAAAATAGAACTTACCACACTCAAAATCCTTGAAAAATAACGTATTTGCAGTGTTCCACCAACATTCACAAATAACTCGCAAAACTTGAGTCTTGTGGTTTTTGCCTTTCATGAAATATAAACGCTGCCAAGGATATCTTCTCAAGGATTCTTGAACAACTTTGGGGGTAACCCAAACACTTCGGTTAGCTCAGACCACCCACCTCTTAGTTTAGGTAAGAGAACTCGCTCGGGATGGTTACATAAATGCGTAGATAATACACCAGGTCCAGGTAATTGCCTAACATTAGCGAACTCTTGTTGTTTATCTTGGACCCATACGATATCACTATCTGCAACAAATTTTCCTTTTTCTTTCTTGTTTCTTTTCATTTGTCTATTTGTTTTGGAACTACTCATTTTTAAGTAAACAATCGCTCTGGTCTGCTCTCGAGAGAAGGAAAGAACTTTTTTTTGTGAATGAAAATTGAAGGGAATGGTGGTATTTATAGGCAGTAGAGCACCAACCGAAGACGGTCGATTTTAAATCGCTAATAGTGTAAACTAGACCGGGCGATCGAAATGAGCCCGCTAGCGGTGTAGTCTCGACCGCTAGGTGGAGACTCGATCGCTTATCTTTTTTCCCATAATAGCGCGGCCAGTTTGCCAGGCCAGCTGGCATGGAAAATGGGTGGGTTTGCCACCCCCACAGGAACCGGCCTAAGCACACACGTTTGGGAACAACGAGTATTCCGGTCACTTCCATGTTTTAATTAAATTTGGACCTCCGGATAAAATAAAATTCGAGTTGGACCCTACTATAAATACTTGTTTGGGCTTAGGACCAACTAATAAATTTCCCTTAAATTTTTCCTACTGCCCGGCCGGCCTGTTAAATTTAATGGGTAATAACGACAAGCCCGTCCAGCTCGACCTGTGCTATAATCCGGATTTGGCTGGCCTGCCCGTCCCGATATGTACCCCTAGGTCTAACATAGTTTATTATGGAGTCGTTAATAATCTGTGATTTGTTATAGCCAAAAGAAACTGGAGTTGGAGGCTAGGGTTTTCGCATCAGCCTCAGCCATTAATACACTCGCCAGGTATTCGTTTAAGTCTGTTTAGCAGTTTTGAAGAACTAACTATCTTCATGAATATAGTTGCAAGAAAAAAAAGAACTTCACCAGCTTCTTCTGGTAATAGAAGAAAACAAGATCGAATCAGTAAGTTACAAGATGAACTAATTCATTACATCCTGTCTTTCATTGATACGAAATATGCGGTACAAACTAGTGTCTTATCGAAACGATGGATTCATATTTGGAAATCTCTACCGTTTCTCAACTTCACTCTGAATGATTCCACGTGGATTAAGTCGAGTGATTTAATCGACAGAATATTCATGCTCCGCGATGACTGTAACATCCAACGGTTTAGTCTGGCATGGAATTACCGGAATGCAGATGTCACGACGAATGTTTCCAGATGGATCGATTTTGCGGTTAGGGGTAACCTTCACGAACTAACACTAGAACTTGGTCAAGTGTATGTTATTGACCCTACATATAAGATTCCTCCAAGTTTACTAAACTGCAAATCACTGAAAAGGTTGACATTATGGCGTCATAGTGGATATTTTCATATTCTTCTCCCCAAATCAATGAGTTTACCGCAGCTTGAATATATGTGTCTTGGTGGAATTAAAATGTCAGATGGAGAATTATCCACACGGCTGTTTTCAAGCTGTCCACTTCTTGAAACGTTAAAAATAGTTAATTGTGATATACATACTAAAGATCAGAAGAATTTTACCCTTGAGTCTCTCAGTCTGAAGAAGTTTGCATACACATACACTCGTGCCAGTTATTATGGATATCAATTCTATAAGCCTAAAATTATAATGATATCTGCTCCTAATCTCACCAGTCTCACCTATAATTATGATGATCAAATTCAAAACCTGTCGGAAGAGGAAAAGGAAGTGAATCCTAAATGTATGGTGAAACTTCTTGTGGAAGCTAATAAGGTGGAACGACTGGATTTATCACCTGCATTCCTTGAGGTATGTTTGAATTTCCATCTGAACTAGTTTAAGTTGTTTTGGTTATCCATATATATGATGTAGCGTCAACGATATTTACAAGAATTTTCTACTGTTTCTCAAGGTTCTCTCAAGTTCTACCGACTTGTTCAACTGTCAACTCCCTTGCTTATGTAATCTTAAATATTTGAAGATGGAAACATGGTTTACTAGAGGTAGCTTGCGTGTGATAGCACACTTACTCACGCTCTCTCCAAATATAGAGACTCTGATCCTTAAACGAAATGGGGTAACCTTTAACTGTGCTCTTTGTTTTTAATTTGATCACTTGTATCTTTAGAACACAGTCTTATTAGCATTCATCATTTGTTATCTTTGTTTGGATATAGTCAAATTTGGCGGACGTTGAAAATGATTGGGAAGCAAGATTGGCATTGCCGGGAATGTTGTCTCACCTCAAGTTTGTCCGTGTTGAAGGAATGGTAGGATGTGATGCGGAGATCGAACTTCTGAGTTTTTTGTTGAAAAATGGAAACGCTTTGGAGGAAGTTGCTCTAGTCTTTGATTCTATTGTTGGCTCGCCAGAAAGAAAGAGACAGGTGCCACAATTTGAAAAAAAGCTAAGAGCGCTTCCAAGAGCTTCTTCAAATATCATTATGATGCTGGTCTAACCTTAGTATAACCTGGGAAAAACGAAAAGACAGGAATTCCCTTGCCACATCTGGTAATTTGATGATTCTTACTTTTGTTTTTCTTTCGTTTTTTAGCGATAATGTCTTCATATCTGCGAAATAGAATGATTAAGATGTCCATTAGACTTCCTTAAAAGTTATTTAAGACTTTCATATCTGCTTCCTTAGTCAATCTATCCGAAGGAAGTTTGTATTCATTTGTTGCTTTGATCTGCCTGCAAAATATAGTATTTTTTTTTTTCCCGTATAAGCTCATTATATTATCAAGGCACATTACCTCTCTAGTCCTTCAATGGTCATCCTTGAGGTTGTCTGTGAAACGTTCTAATTTCTTCTTTAATCTGTGTCCTCGGCTACGAAAAGTTTTTGTATTCTTTTCCGTTCTTGTTAAGGTTTACTTGCTCACAACTTACGAGAATTACCTTGGTCAGCTGTTCAGATGCATTTGAAATGAAAATAACACTGCCTAGGTTTGGGCTGTTAGAGACGGTCTCAAATTAGCCAAGGAAATGGGACTGCAAAACAGGAGGAGGTTGAAAGTGATTTTGATATATAGATGATAACTTGAAAGCAAATTTTCTTGTCAAAGTTACTGTGGCGCGCTAATGATCCAGGTGGGATTTGGCAGATATTCTTGGTAGAGTGCACTTTACAGTTAAAGACATTCGATTTAACAGCCATAAATAAAATAAAATAATACATCTTTTAACTCCGAGGTTCCCTATGGATAACGCACCCAAATAATTAATCACTGACTTTTACACACAGAGTACTGTTTCTAGCAAACACACTGAGTATCTGCATGCACTTTTTATGCATATCTATTAATGAGTCTATTGGTTTAAACCGAGAAACAGCGGGCTTCAATTTCTCAACCTCCATCTCTTCAACATCACCCCAGAATCTTCACAATCATCTACCTCCACTTGGTCAGCCGTGTAGTTTCCCTTTTATTGAATCGGTTTATCTACCTCCACATCATCCTCGACAGATAAGGTTTCAAATGTGTTCCTACTAACGGAAGAAGCCTTAGATTGTTGATCCTCCGTTCTACTTGAGATCTTCTTCTTTCTTGCATACTTATTTAATTACCTTAACAGAAGATTGAGGTAAAGCTTCATGGGATTTGGAAGTACCTATTCTTTCTCCCATACTTCTTTAATTACCTTAACATAAGATTAAGGTAAAGCTTCATGGGATTTGGAAGTACCTTCTAAAGCAGTACCTCTCTCATTCTGAGGGTCTTGTTTTTATTTTGGTCATTTATGTCTTTAGAACACAGTGTATTACAACTCCATGGTGTTCATATGTATTCATTATTAGCAATCATCATTTGTTTTCCTTGTTTGGATATAGACGAATTTAGTAGGCGCTGGAGATGTTTGGGACGGAGGATTGTCATTGCCAGGCACGCTGTCTCATCTCAGCACTGTCCGTATGGAAGGAGTGGTAGGATGTGATGTGGAGATCAAACTTCTGAGTTTTTTGTTCAAAAATTCAAAGGTTTTGGATGAAGTTGATCTGTTCTTTCGTTCTAGTGTCGGCTCGCCTGAAAGAGAAAGACAAGTGAAACAATTTAGAAAAAAGTTAAAAGCACTTCCAAGAGCCTCTTCAAATATCAATCTTAACATATAGCACTTTGAAGATACTAATGTGCGTACTGCGGTGACAACACAATGAGAAGACAAGACTTCTCGTGCGATATCTAGTAGTTTTAGGTTGCTTTATTTTACTTATTTATTATTTTTGTTTTTGATAGGTAAGGAATTTGGTGGTGTGGAGTTTTGAACTCCGATAACTGGTTTCATTACCCAATGACTTCACCACTATACTTTAGTGACATCGGCTAGGTTTCTTACTTTTGTCTTTGTTATTTTTTTGTTTATGTTTTTCGGCGATAAGTTTTCATCTGGGAAATAGACTGATTATGTTAAACTTCAGCATTGCTTACATACTTGTGAATCTGCTTCCATAATCAAACTATGTCGAGGGCAGATTGTTTTAATTTGCTTCTTTAATCTGCATAATGCATGATTGTTCCATATCAAGCTCATTAGGTGATCAAGGACACATTACCGCTCTAGTCCTTCAGTGCTCGTCCTTGAATAACAGTCTAATTATTTTCTTAAATCTGTGTCCTCGGCTATGAAAAGTTTTTGTATTCTTTCCTGTTCTTGTCAAGGTTTACTTGTTAAGTGTTCAGGTTCAGCTGCATTTGAAGTGACAATAGGTACTGCCAAGGTTTGGGCTTTTAGAGAGGGTCTCAAATTAGCTAAGGAAATTTGAGTGCAAAAATTGGAGGTGGAAAGTGACTCCTCTTATATGCTACTATATCTCTATGCAAAGGAGAAGTTAGTATATCATGGCGTTTAACTGGACTTCTTTTGATATTCAAAGATTTGTCAGTTGATATTCAAAAACGTTTGTCGGAATATGGAGCGAGCAGTTCTTATATATACAGCGGAGATGTTAAAAATATTTCCGTTTGATGATCTTGATTTAAAGAGGCTATTTGGTTTTTTCTTGTCAAGGTTTTTAACGAGGCAACAAATGCGTGTCCAACACCTTCCGGTGGATTTATTTTTTTACTCACTTTTGTTTGTTATTTATTTTTCATGTAATATCTATAACCCCACTGTTGTAACCACGGTGACTAACGCCTTAAATTAGTCTTTTCAATGAAATACCAATTCACAAAAAAAAAAAAAAAAAAAAAAAAAAAAAAAAGAAGATATAAAGAGGTAACTTTACGGCAAATTATCTTGTTAAAGTACTGCTGCGCGCGCAAATGATCCAAGTGGAATTTGGCTCACTGATTCTCCTGTGAAGCTCAATGAAAAGATGTTGTCAGATATTCATGGTAGAGTGTGCACAGTGCACTCCACAGTAGTTGAAGACATTTTTTGTGGTCTTTTCCTTTTTGGCTTTTTATTAAAACAAGTCAATCTATACATGAGGACATCACTTTGACACTTATAGTGTAGATTAAATCTTGGAAGAATGGGAGCTTGGAAAGTTAGGATGGAAGGATGAGCCTGTCAATGACAAGCTTAGGAGAGGTCACAGGAAGTCAGCAAAGAAAAAATGATTAGGATGCTTGTTAGACAGTCGGAGGTGTTTAGCTTTCATGCTTTTGTTTTCCTTTTTCTGTGGAGCTTTGTTTCTCTCTCTTTCTTTTGTAGGTTTTTCCTTTTCTTTTTTGTTTTCGTTTTTCTTTTTTCTTGTTATGATTTTCTGGATTAATGAATTTTAACTTTTCTCCTCAAAAAAATAAAAAAAATAAAAATCCGATTCAAATACGAGTTTTAAAAGCCAACTTCCGTAGAGGTTCCCTGTCTATAACGCACCCAAATAATTAAACCAATGGTAATTTTACACAAAGAGTACTGTTTCCGGCCAAAATACTGAAATCTTATTTATTTCTACCATTTTTACTATGTTGTATCTCTAACTTAATACTAGAATCACAACCCTCGTTATATAATTCTAAATTAAATCAAGGGTAAAGATTGAAATGTGAAATATACACTCGTCAAGGAGTGTACACGAATTTGAACTCTTCTACGATCGACATATCTTCGCATTCTATTTGTATCGCATGGGATCCTATCACATTCAACATTTTAATTGACGTCATCACTTACCTCAACAATGACCTATTGGAATATCCGCCAATGATATCGCGACACAAAGTCGCCGGCTTTACTTATATAGACGCTCTGTTTCTGCAGTTTTTCCAAAGTTAGTTTGAAAAAGAGGTGCGTAACAAGTAACAACAGGTCATTGCAGTTGTGGAGGATCGATACATATAGTGAGAACCAACGACGGAAGCAAGCAGGATTGAACATCTAGGTGGGCTAAATCGAATACAGTAGGCTAAAAATCAAACCATAATTCTAAGCCACCCCCAATTCCGTCACTGGTGAGAACACATGTAGAATATTGCTAAGCTAGCCGAAATAAAACTGGAGGCTAGGGCTTTCGTATCAGCCTCAGCAATTAATACACTCAGGTATTTCTTTCAATCTCTTAATTTATTTAGAGATCCGAAGCACAAACGCACTCCGTAAGAAACAGTAGGGTTTTCACTTTTTAATCCTTCATATATATATATATATATATATATAGTGCTTGATTACTGATTCTTTATTTAATAACAAAAAGATATAGCAATGGAAAAAAGAAGGAAGTTAATACCAGTATCTTCTGGTGATAAAGAAAAAGATGTCGACAGAATCAGCATGTTACCGGATGCACTGATTCACCATGTCATGTCTTTCATGCACACAATATATGCAGTACAAACTAGTGTTTTATCGAAAAGATGGATTCATATTTGGAAATCTCTACCGTTTCTCAACTTCAATAGTTACGTGAGTGCACTTTATCAGTCAGATAGGTTTACTGATTTTATCGATAGAGTATTCATTCTCCGTGATGACAGTAACATTCAATGGTTTAGGTTAAGATGGCCCTCTTTCCCTATTAACGGTGGTGTAAGAAAAGAGTTTTCTAAATGGATTGATGGTTCCGTTGCGCGCAATGTTCAAGAAGTAACTATGCAACTCCATCAAAATAGTAATTTGACATATGAGATTCCTCCTAGACTACTGAACTGTAAATCGTTGAAGAAGTTGGTACTGAGCTTGAGCCTATATGCAGATATTATTCTTCCCGTATCAATGAGCCTACCACAGCTTAAGTTTATGTATCTGCATGGATTTTCAGTGTCCAATGTAGAATCAGCTAAAAGGCTCTTTTCGAGCTGTCCCCTTCTTGAAACGCTGACAGTAGTTGACTGTGATATACAAACTGATAACCAGAGGAATTTCACTGTCGAGTTTCTCAGCCTTAAGGAGTTTTCATACACTCATCGGCATACTAATTATAGGCGGGATCATCTTAAGCCAAAAATTATAAAGGTATCTGCTCTTAATCTCTCCAGCTTCACATGTCAATCTCACTTGACACAAGACTATGATCTTCAAAACTGTTCGGATCAGCTATCCGATGTAAATCTTAACATATTATATAACAATGAATTTGAAAAGAAACAACTGCCTAAAGAAGAAAAAGAAGAGTATGCTAAACGTATAGTGAAACTTTTCGCGGCAGTTGAGAAGGTGAACCGACTCGATTTATCATCTGAATTCCTTGAGGTATGTTTTGATTGCCATACTATTAACTCTTTTAAGTAGCTTTGGTTATTCCCTTATCCATGTATGGTTTAGCTTCACCGTTATTTAACAGAATTTTCTACTATTTCTCAAGATTGTCTGGAGGGCTACTAACTTGCTAAACTGTCCACTCCCTTGGTTGTGTAATCTTCAATCTTTGCGGACGGAAACTTGGTTTACAAGTGGTAGCTTGCGCGCCGTAGCATACTTACTCACGATCTCTCCAAATGTAAAGAATCTGATTCTTAAAGCAAACAAGCAGGTATATAACGTTTAACTGAGCATCACTTAATTATATCTAAAGCGCTGTCTAATACAATTCATGGGTGTGCATCTATACTTAACTGGCAGCATTCAATTTTTGTATATTTTATAAATATTTTACGAATCTATTATGTTAAGCAGCATCCCTCATCTTGAACTACCATCTTATTTTGTCCCTCAAATATATCATTTGTTCTTATATGTTTGCATATAGTCAAATTTAGCAGACATTGGAGATGATTGGGAAGCAGGACTATCATTGCCAGGCATGCTGTCTGACCTCAAAGTTGTCCGGATTGAGAATGCCGAAGGATGTGATGCTGAACTTAAAATTCTGAGTTTTTTGTTCAAAAATGCAAAGGTTCTGCAGGAAGTTGCTTTATACCCTTGTTCTACTATTAAATCCCTTAGTAGCTTGAGAAAACAATATGAGGAAAAACTAAGAATACTGCCAAGAGCTTCTTCAGGCATCAATATGAGGTGGGGAGAGACAGGATGTACCTGTCGTATATAATAAACCAACAACATTTACTTCCATATTCAAGCAATGAAAATTCAAGACTTCCTTCAGAAATGAGATACTGTCAATAATCATTTTTTTTTTTTTTTTTTTGCGGAATCGCTATTCTATGAATTTTTTTGTGGACTCTGCTAAATGCTATATTAAGGCTATGCAAATATACCCCCCTTTATGTATATTGTAAAAAGTAGCCAGATGATATGTGATACACAAATAGAGTGATACACATTGATTGATTCAGTACACCAATTATTTTGTTAATCAGAAATCCTTGAACCTTGTTGTGAATGAACCAATAGCTTTTATTCTTTGTTTTGCTTTTCTGCGTTTAGAGATAAAGCTAAGATATGTCTGCCTCAGGTTTGAAAGAAGGTCTAATAAGAGTTATTTGAGTTCTCTGCGGCGTTTTCTGTAAAAAGAATGTTTTTTTTTTTACTTTTAAATGCTAAATTAAGGGGAATCCTCTTTCAGCTTTAATTAACACTGGATTGTCACATATAGATTTGTGTTCAGTTACATTGAGTGAAGTTCTTTTGAACTCACCTAATAACAGCATTTTGCTGTTCCATGACTAGCTTCCGTAACCAAAAGGATACCTCGTAAAATTAAGCTCTCATTAACGTTCATAGCTCTCATTATTAACGTTCTGTGGTAAGCAAAGACTAGCATAACACCATGACCCTGGTCTCGTTTCATATCACCGTGTGCTGCGGATTAATAGGACATTAAATTGTGAAAAGAAAGAATCTGAAAAGTAATATAGAACTCGAGTCGGGAGTGACATACTTATCACTAATGATATCAACCAAGGGAGCTTACTAATATTAATTCTACTTTTAATTTGCTAAAACTAAGAGGAACACCCAATACAAACTTACGCCTAATAATACGAAACATCAATCTTCTAATAGTGATTTAAGCTATTTGCAAAATCAACAACTCAAAAGATGTACAAGTAAAAAAGTAGTGTTGTTATTAGTTTTGCTATCTGCAGATTATTCTTTTTAGTCCCCACCTCATTGTGATGCGGGAATATGCTCTTAGCTTGTCCTTATATTTACCTCTCAAGCCGGGAAGTGATTCAACATCAGGACAAGGGTATAGAGCAACTTCCTCCAAGCACTTTGCATTTTCCAACAAAAAGTCAAGAATTTTTAGCTCTTCATTACATCCTTTCGCATTTTCAATCCGATAAGCGCTGAGATGAGACACCATGCTTGGCAATAAGAATCTTTCAATATCTTCTGAATTCCACTATATCAAATGAAAAAAACAATGAATTTAATGAGTTCAATTATTTTGCTCATTTTTATAATCTTTTATAACATCTACACTAGAAGACCTAATCTTTGGACCTTGATTCAGTAATATTTTATGCCGTAGCTGCACTCCATGCATAATTTATCTTGGTTTACCATTGAGGTTGTACTAAAACCATTCAAAAGACATAACTTACCAAATTAAAATACAGAGAGCTTAGTTAAACCATACCTGGATTTGTTTAAGGATCAGAGTCTTTAATATCGGACAGGTTGTTAGTAAGTACAATATCTATGGTTACTTGCTGCACATTACGCCCAACGGCAGCGTCGATCCAGCGTTGATGTGCAATTATGCTTCTTGTGAATTCACAGTGAGAACGAAAAGCTCTGAATACTACAGTCATCTCGGAGATCGAATACTCTATCTTTTTTTTTGAAATAAGATTTAATATAGAAACCAAAGTGTCGAGGAGACTCTGAAAGAAACAAGAAACAGAAAAGGCTGTCGAATACTCTAGGGAAAAATATGGTTTGGTCCTTTTCAAGGTGGTCCCATGTCTATTTGCCAAATGATAATTTATATTACCAAATAGGACCAAACAGACAATTGACTAGGTCAATTGGACTAGAATCTCTCTAATATATTATTTCTAGGACCATATGGTATTTCCTACAATACTCTATCTATGAAGTCATCCAACCTATTTGTGTGTCATGTAAAGGTGTACATACGAGTATTAAAGTTCAGGAACGGCAGACTTCCAAATACGAATCCACCTTTTTGACAAAACACAAGTTTGAACTGCATATTTTGTATCAATGAAAGACAGGATGTAATGAATTAGTTCATTGGGTTAAACCTAGAATGAAAATCCTTTGAAAACTCTTTAGGAGATTGAAAAAGAATACCTGAATCGTGTTAATGGCTGAGGCTGATATGAAACCCTAGCAAGACTCCAATAATTTTTTGGCTAGTGCACGCAATAGTTAGAAATCACATAATTGAACCATATGGGTTTAATTTCTTTGGCAAGGCGATGCCTTAATTTCTTCTCGGGCATTTTATAATAACTACGCACATGCTGTAGTTCTGCCCAGAGGTTCACATGCCATAGTCTGTATATACATAACCCAATAGGAGATTGAAAAGAATACCTGAACTGTGTTAATGGCTGAGACTGATACGAAACTCAATATTAAGAATACCTGAACTGTGTTAATGCTAGATGCCGATTAGTTTTGGCTAGCTTTAGCAGTTTAAATAAATTTCTAGTGCCCGCTATAGTATGAAATCACATAGGTGTCTTAATTTCCATAATTGAACCATACGGGTTTAATTTTTTTGGCAAGGCGATCTTGCAACGGTTACAGCTAAAGGTGATGTCGATGAAAGGTCAGCTAAAGGAAGCTGAAGAAAACATGGCACCTTTACATTCAAAGGTTATAGAGACGAAGGATGTGCTGAAGGCGGTAGAGGAAGAGCGGAAGGAAGCAGGAGAGAACGTGGCTGCTTCATAGTTAATGGCGGCCTCGATAGAGAATGAGCTGAAGGAAGCGACAGAACGCATGGCACCTTTACAGTTAAAGGAGATTAGGATATAGATGAGCTGAAGGAAGCAGAAGAAAATGTGGCTACGTTAGAAGCTGTTGGAAAATTGACACTAGAATGTTCAAGGCTCTAATAACAGATTTTTTTCGACAATTATTCAACCCTTCTCAATTAGATTGGCGAGTACAAATAGGTCGATGAATATTGCTGTCAGGATACTTAAAGCCCTACAACAATGTTGGATTTGTTAAATAGTACCACATCGCCTAGGGCATCCTAGGTCTCGCGCTTAATAAGCCTTGGGCAATCCTAACCTTGCAAGCCGGTTTTCGAGGTTAGTCAGGCCCAGGGATTTCTAACAGGATTTAAAGCTTGTACAACCTTGACCCAACCAAGAACACACAGGTTTAGTTTCTGATGATGCTTGTTAGAGAGGAAAATAGAAAGAGGTTTTTGGTGTTTACTATTGTTGAATGGAAAACAATCATCACTACTTATAGGAGACTCATGCCTACTGGAGATGTCTCTTCATTTCCAAAAGACACATAAGGTATCTAATGGGAATTGTTGTGTCTTTTTGAACCATCACACCCATTAGAGGTGCCTCTTGATCTCCAACTAACATCCATTGTGTCTATTAATTAAACACAGGACACTCCCCCGTCGTAGCGGCAAACCAAAACAAAAACATTTTATTTTCTATGTTATTGAAACTATCCAACAATCTCCCCCTATTTTCAATAACTAAAAATCATCAAAATAAAGTAAAATTTGTAAAACAGAGAGTAGAGCTGCATCATTCAAGTGACCCCTACGTGCAGTGGATCAAGCCAGCGTTGTTCAAGGTAAGTTGACAGAAAGCATCATCGTTGGAACCAATACATAAGTGATAGGTACCTTTTGGGTTTGAACCTTCACTTAGTGTAAGATATTCAAAGCTTTATCGAGGTCCTCTGGTGAATTTAATCTTGAACCAAGTACCCCTTGTGATAAAACCGGAACCTCCACACATATTGATTTCCGATAGTAGTGTGTTTTGCTTGCACATTAATGGCCCAGTGCTTTCTCCTGGATTCATGAGTCTTTTTTTGAGAACGGTCTTATTCTCATAGGAAACAACCTGATTTCCATACTCATATATATAGCTTGCACATAAAAGTTAGACTTATTAAGGATTCTCATCCATCCCTAAGATCATGCGGAATCACTACACTAGAAGGATAATGGGAAATTTTAGTTTAGTGTACCATAACCACTTCAATAACTTGTTAGTACAACATTGAACTTAGTTTAATGTTTTCAAAACATAAGTTGGGTTTCCGTTATTGTGATCGAACTTATTTCACAGACACAGTCCCATCTCTTTATACTTCATTGAAAACATTTCCTTTGAGAGACTCTTCATGAAGAGGTCTGCCAAGTTTTCCTCTTTTCGATGATTAACCGCAATTACTCGTTTCCCGAGTAATTGACTTACCGTTAATATCCAAAACTTGTGTTTCTTAACATCGCAGATGTTATAGATCATAGCCTGATTTATGATTAATCGATACCCGCTTAAGATGACTTCTTCCAAAATGAGATCTCCACAAGTTAAACTCTAAGTCATTCTTCCTCATTAATCGCATCTATTCATGCAATCAATTCCGACAACATTATTAAAAATGTTCTTATATTCACAAAATCAAATTAAGAAACACAAGAAACACAAATCCTTGGTCATTGGTGTCAACTAGAAACACAAGTCAGTCCGGAAAAAGACAACATGGATTTTACTCTTAAAAACAAAATTCGAAGCTGATCCGGAAATAAAATGCTGAAAATAATAACCCATTCATGCTGACAAAGAAACCCTAAGCTATGAAAACACAAATAAGAAGCAAGCCTTTGCAAAAGGAACATCACGGCTCCAGGAGCGATTGGAGCTGCATAAGGAAAAAGTTTCTGTGAGTGTAAAATCAAACAATTCAGAAAAATGAAAAAGATTACATTTAATGTTAGGGTACTGACCTTAAACTCGTCATAAGCCCATGGGTACAACTCCTCATTGGCCCACTTTATCGACACTGACCCGACGATAGCCGTTTCCTTATGGCGGCTCCACTAGACTATCAGTATTCAATGCGGTGACAACTACGCCCATACATAGGTGCCCCTACACCTTAATCTAGCATATAGGTCATCCCTTCCGTGGAGCGGGTATGGGTCGTGGTGGTTGGCTCGATCCAAATGTTAGTCTGCAGGCCTAAACTCGTCATAAGCCAATGGATAGAACTCAACTCGAAAAAACCGGTTGACTAGACGAGGGGATCCCATTGACTTAACAACTAAAAAAGATTCTCAGATGGACAGAGAAAGAGTAGATTTGAGTTTTGAGAGGAGATATCATTATGCCTGGGAATCAACAACCACAAAATTCAGGTTTCATCTTCTCCTTCGGGGAGTTTAAGTGGAACGATGAGAAGATTAATCGTAACCATAATGGTGCTAACATCAGTGAGAAATGAACATAATCTTGAACAAATCATCATTGAGAATGATTTTTTTAGATGGAAATTTTAGATCTATAACAGGAAAAGAGGAAAAAAAAATGAAGAGAGTTTACTTAGAGGCGGCCTGGCTGAACATATTTTTGTTAGAGTGCCTTATGTTTTTGGGCATATAGACGGAAAACTCAATGCATAAGGCATTAGTTACTGCATGTACTTTGGGCATTAGTTTTTGAAACAAAGTACATGC
This sequence comes from Papaver armeniacum, assembly GCA_023531295.1. NCBI lineage: Eukaryota > Viridiplantae > Streptophyta > Magnoliopsida > Ranunculales > Papaveraceae > Papaver > Papaver armeniacum. The sequence goes on along the minus strand of JAJJWW010008253.1, from coordinate 19,951 downwards.
AGGAGGGTGTTCAGAAAAGAAAACTCCATCTGGCTGACAAATTAACCAAAGAGAACATACAAACTTAGTTACTGCAGCGACTCGAGGCCAACTAATGACGCCTCAAAGATACCACCACGCACCGAACGGTGACCCTGATATTCCCAAACACTGAAACCATGATGGAAAAACTCGCTAGCTGCTTCCAATACTCCTTGACCCGGCTCGCTTTTGTGAAGATAGTCGCTCCCAATCTCGAACACTTTATTATCATGGTCAATCTTCTTGATATTCCCAGACCTCATATTGAAGCATGATTTGACATGATTAGCAACCACGGCTAAACCATACTCATCATCGTCAATTGTACTCAATGAATCAGTAAGCCATCCCTTGTTAGGGACGGAAATTTTCACGAGCGTCAAACCTCTCACGCCATAAGAGTTGGACTCAATAGCATCTAAAATTTCACCAACACAACGTTCTCGGAAAGCTAAAGGCTTGATTAAGAAGACACACATGTTTTCCAAGGCAAAATTGTCTTTGAATTCCGGTTTTAACTCGTACAACTCATTTTGCTGTAATATTGCTTCAACATTCCTCCGTGGGCCGTATATTTCCCCCTTGGAAGCATGAATACAATCTGTTTACTCTGAGTAATGTCGAACTTAGGGACACGGAACCACAAAGCAATATCCAGCAGCGCCTGCTCACCTGATTTGCTGGCATAAACCGACGCTCTCTTGCTATCCCAAAAGGGACGTTCCTTTTTGGATGTCAATTGAGAGACTTTCTGAACAGAGTTATCTCCCTCTATAATCATAGCAACGACAGCATTAGAAGTTAGGTAGCCAACCCAACTCCCAGAGGGTAGATCTGCGTCGAAAGCCTCAGGATTCCAGTTAATATTATTAAGGTGCTCCCGAGCGAAATCTTCACTCACATTCATACATCTCATCTCTGTAATTTTCAAACCGGCCAATTCCTCAAATTGGGCCACCAAGTTGCCGATACAGTTATGATAGTAGAAACAAGGATAGGCCAAGACGAAAGTTTTTTCCATTTTTTTATCTATCATTATTTCCTCTATCGTCGATGAAGCAGAACAATATAATTAAAGACGGCAGAGGAACTTCTTTTTCTTCTTTTACTTTGATGTTTTCCGATGGCGTAGACGAATGAAGCGTTTGGAATTTGGATGCTCTTCCGAGGCAGCATTATATTTATATACATGCTGGAGTTTATTTATTTCCTAATATCACATGGAATGCCATCTAGGTATCCGAACTCGGGAGTTACCTAATTATTCACCGAGTCTGAATCGGGTTTCACTAATTTAGGAGTCCGTATTGAAACCAAAAGGAGTCACTAATTTAGGAGTCCGAACTCGGGAGTTACCTAACTTACTGTGGGGAAGGGGCCGAGTTTGCTCAGTGTGGAGTAAGCCGGACGGGCCTATGCCTAGTTTAAAAAAAATAAAAAAAAAAATAAAAAAAAATTAACTATTGGCAACGGTGGCGGAGACATTGGTTATGGGTGAGTTAGAGAGCCTTTTCTTATCCCTGGCTTAAGCTTAAGAATTCACAAATTGAAAAAACTGTTTTTTTTGTCTTTTTCCATAGTGTAGTGACGCCCCTGATTTGCACAGAGAAGGCTTAAGAAGTAAACTAAATACTACTAGCTGGTACTTGTTTATGAAATTCCTAACAAAATATATGATGGTAGATGAACATGCATGTTTTATTTATTCATGATTAGAAGAACACATCAGCTTGCTAAAACGCCTTAAATTGTGAGTTCACTAAGCTCTTCCGCAGTTCTCATCAGCAAATGAGAGCGACAAATCCATATTATTATACAAAATCCTCTTATTAATCTGTTGAAATGCTCCAAAAAGCACAGCCGGCATATTAAAATCCGATCTAGCCATAGCTAAACAAATATTTCCTTCCTCCTCATACCAAGTCTCTCGAACAACATAATCAGCCTGTTGAAAATGAAATGTTATGGTGGGTTTTGCATACCCTTGTCCAGATATAGTAACGAAGCAAACCCTGTTTTCGGTAAATCCTATAAGATTTATTTTTATAGATACGTAATTTAGGATCGTTGAACTTCATGACAATCACACAATAAAAATGCAAGAATAGTTTGTGAGGAATACCTGTAAAGCTAATCCGTAGTGTATCACTGATCATCTCACTGTAGCCGTAATACCTTGTGGAGGAACTCTTAGTTTCTCCTTCTTGACCTTTTGTGTAATGAATAATAAAAATTCTTGACCCCATACTGATGGTTATTGAGTTCCTTTTATAGGTAGAAGGAGGACCAAGGTTCATAGGATTTAGAATTAACATTCAATCTCGACCGTCCATCAAGGAAGAGGGAATATGAAAGGATCCCAAAATTGTAACCGACATATTTAGCAATATTCATAATTAACCAAGTTATTACATGGCCAAGAGGATATTTCCATGTGTAGAAATATTCTTACATTCTCCCACTGGTCCATGTGATAATTTGTATAATGGTTAATCGTAGAAAACTTAAGGCGCGCATAATTTGCTAAACAAAATTTAATGGTTAACATAATACCTTGATCAAGTAAATTACTCATGCGAGTCATAGCGGTGGCACATTGTCCTGTTATCAACATGTTCCCTTCCATGTACCACAACACAAGCAAATTACTTAATCAGGCCTTAAATGGGGATATCATAATGGTCCAGTTATGTCTTCAAAAGAAAGACAATTTCTGTTAACATTCATCCATTCACATAAGTGTATACTAAATATGGATACGAAATAAATTGAAAGTACATTATTAAGAGCTCAATTAGTTTTCAAAAATAAGCACATAAATTAGCTGAATTCAATAATCAATTACTCCCATAGACCTAAGATTTTAATCTTTTCTTAAGAGGTCTTAAAAGGTAATTGTTCATTAAGTGCATCTCCGAATGCAATTGTGCTTAAAGCGGTAAATGAACAACTATTGTTTCTGAATTTCCTAATTCACACATATATACTCAAGGTTCATGTGTTTTGTTCCTTTTGTATCATATCGTGCTTTAATGCTGCGAAGCTAAGACAGTAAATTTCAGCAATGTAGAGACAAACCTTAAGTCTCTAAGTATCGCGGTCATAAATATTCAAACTCAATTGTGGGACTAGTATTAATGGATTCTTCCTTTATAGAATCCATACATCCACAAAAATTGAAGTCTGAAAACCCAATCAACTCTTGTTGGGTTTGCTAACTAATTATAAGACATAAGTTAAAATAGTATCTCAAAATTCTTGATAGCTTTCCTGTAATTTGTTCTTCGATTCTTTAGGCAATTAGTTAACATATTAACAACTTGTTATAAGTTTCATATCAGAATTAAGACGTAATGAAGATTAAATTTATATCTTCTATCCAACATGAAATAAAATCTGTTAAATATGTTATTACCTCAAAATTCCTTGAATATTCGATATATTCCTTATATGAGAGCTTTAGTAATCCATATGATATTACTATCACATGGTAAGCTTCATTCACATCCTTTATTTCAAAAAATATAGAGATATGCATAAAGTCAAGATCACTACTCGTAGGTAGTAGGTCTTAACATACAAGACCAAGAGTATGAATTTCTCCCACTGATCTTGAGGTATATGCATAAACCTGTAATAATTTCATCCAAAACTTGAAACATTTATAGTTTTGTTGAATTTCATATACCATTATGGGAGGCTACTTAAATTTCATACTTTGATTTTTAAAATTCGTAGACTAAAATTTATCATTAATAAAGGCTATTTTCATATTTAATTAATGCAACTCTTAGGTCATACTGAGCTACTAATAATACTATGATAATTCTGAATAAGTCTTTATTTGACATGAGAGAAAAACTTATTTATAATCAATGCGTCATTTCAGAGTAAAATCTTTGGAAATAAGTCTTGTTTTATACCGTTTAAAATTGCTATTACAGTCGTATTAGGTCAGAAAGACCCACTTTCATACAACTGATTTGTGTCTTTCGAGCAATTAAACAATATCCGAGACTTGACTTTCAACCAATGATTTTTTTTTTTTTTTGCTCACATAGCATCAATCCATTAATCAAAATTATTACACATAGTATTTGTGAACCTAAAACCGAGTCTTTGCCATTCCATATCAAAATGTAATAAATTCTTGTAAGATAATCACTGAAACAACATGAATAACTTTCTTACAATCTCTGTTGAGACCTTCTTAATGCTGGTTCATGTTGTTATCAAAAAAATTTCTTTATTGGCAGTAGTTATATTATGGAGTATTGGGTCAGTAATTTGTGGTCTTTCATTATCTAATATTCTGATAATGAGAAGATTCACAATATCTGTAGCAATCTTAAATAAAGGGATCATTATCATGATTTCTTGAACAAATATATCCACGTACTCCCACTGATTATGCCATCATTAACGAATTTATATTTTCGGTTTCAATAAGTCTCATACTACGGTTAGAACGTTAAAGTATACCATTTGGATCATTTAGGAAAACCAATGAACCAATAATAGTTTCCCAATCCAATTTTCATTCTTTGGAATATAAGCCCTCACCTCCAACTGAACAACCATAACTTAAAGGTGATTTAAACTAGGTTTCCAACCATTCTAGTCCAAAGTGTGTCTTTGAAACTGCTTTACTCGGAAATCTATTTAAATTATACAGTTGTTGAAAGAACATACATTCACTGATGTGTGGTCATTATGCATAACTTATCACGCTTCTAACCATTTTCATAAAAGTATGATTTTGCCTTTTGTTATACACCATTATGCCAAGGATAAGTTGGCCTTGTGTATTGAGCAACAAATCCAAAATTTTGGAGATACTACGTAAAAGATTTAGGATATTATTCTGTTTTGTCATACCTTTCACAATATTCACCACCTTTATCAGACTTTATGATTTTCGCTTTCTCTATAAGTTCCTCCCAATTTCAATAATGAATGTTCAAGAAAACATCCACGGATTGAGATTCGTAATGCAATTGATAGATTTACACAGTAACGCGAAAAATCATCAGGTGATAAATAATTTTATCTTCCAAAAAACTGGACCATTAAAAGTCTACAAAATAATCATAATATACAATTAATAAGAACAAAATCTGAAATTTATAATAGAGATAAATGACAATTAAGCTTACAATAGTTACATACCTTCAATAAGATTCTCCTGTGGGTAAAACCATATCAAGGAACAATGTGAGACATGAAAAATATCTGTGGATATTTTACATTCTCATAATTCAACATTATGTCTCTCAAATACTACAACTAGAATCACCTGTGGGCAACTCACGTCCTAAAATGTATTAACAAACTCCAATAATTCTAAATATGTTCAACCTAATATAATGTGAATTGTAGTCACCCGCGGGTAGCTATTATTTCACATGTATATGAAACATTTAGATAACCTTAATGCTTGTTTAACGTGTGAAGAAAAAATTACTTGTGAGCAGTATTGTTCTAATCGTTAAATCAAACTAAGAGGACTCAAAATATACAACACTTACCAGATAAGAGCATAGCATCACTGTGGTGATAACTAAACTATCCAACAAACATGTACAATTGCAAATATCACACTAACTTTTCTTGTGATATTGCACAGTCCCACTCAATGATATGGACATACTTGATCTGATCATAAATTTAGTCGATTATAAACAATTATGAGTAACCCTAAAACATTAATCATAAACCTTTACTCAAAGGCATGTCAGCATATATAAATTGTAAAAATAACAACACCCTTTAATTGAAAAATGTCCAAACATAATGAATTTTTCGTAAAACAAAATCGTGCATGAAGCAAGTCTATAAGTATAATTCAATAACGAAATCGTGGAAGAAAATTCTTTGATGTGTTGCGAATTTAAATCTGATACAAGCTTAATGATCATGTTAAAGAAGGGTTATAGTATCAACAAAATCAAGGATTTTTAGAATAGGCAATGAATGTCATTTCCACAAATATTTGAGTATGTATCCAAAAACAAAACCTTAATTTATTAGAGGATGCAATAAAATTTGGATATTAAACACATAATAACAATTTTCATGAAAATACTATAATGGGTTACTTAACTCGATAATGATTTAATTTAAGCAAATTTTCTTTTATGCATTTTATACAAAGTAACAAAAATTATGTAGAATTTACTTAGTCATGATCTTAATTTTTATGTCTAATACAGTCAAAACTGACACTCAAGTTTGAAAATGAAGAGAAATGACACTAGATACTCATGAAGACGTAAAGTGATTCAGATCCATAATGTATAATCGAATAAAGATCATATCATTCAATATTTTCTTAAATATGTGAACTCAAATCACCTCTGGGTGATTATTGTTCTAATATATTCAAGTAAATAAATATTATAAGCATTTAACAAAAAACATGGCCGAAAAACATTTTGACATCACTGTGGTGATAGCCAATCAACTAAAATAATGCCATTATCATAATAGGTCAATAACTGTAAAACCTAAACTTTACGGTTTGCAAATTCATACTTACAATAACATTATGATTATTGGTATGCTGAAATACACTCTAGTATCACTGCGGTGATAGCTAAGAGTCTCGATATAATATCTTAAGCATATAATCTTATTATCAAACAATCAACATTGAGGGAGAACAAACTCTAATCATTTCGCAATGGACACACAATTTTAATGGTGTAAAAATTAATTTGGATCATAAAATTTGTCATAAAATCATTCGATAAAAATCGGCTCAGATTGTACATTAATATTTTCGATAAAGCGGAAGCGTATTCATTAGTTCACATTATTTAGGTGAAACCACTTCATAATTTCTTAACAATATCATTAAAAATTAAAAATTTGGTTTTAATTGTAAACCGATTCAATTTATAAATTTGTTAGATGAACAAATTTAATTAGCTTAAGTTTGAACCATAATTGGGTATAACCTTTTATTTAGCAAATATAAAATTAAGCTAGCAAAAAAGGACCATTTAATCTAAGGCCCAAGTTCTGTAATTTTAAAGACACAACGTAAAATTTTGTTTCATGAGTCCATTTTCTTAGACAAACAAAACATGCCCTTGCATTATGGCACATACGCTCATTTTTAGACACACAACTTGACCGGTATGGCCCAGGAAAAATAAAAACGTTCAATAATAATTGACGTTTAAAAGTTTGGCAAACATTTTTGAGATAATTAAGAAACAGACATTTTTCGGCCCATTAACTTGAAAAATGTTGCGGATGAATCACAAGCACAAAACAATTATGTCCCCTCAACTATTCAAGTGAATACTACACATGTGCTCTGCCATTAATTTTGTTAGCTTTAATTTGAAGTTTTACGTTTAGAAAACAAAGAAGTCATACGTGACTTGTTTGTATTTTAACTCTTATGGGCAATTAATATTTTTATAAATTTGATGTTTGATCCGACCTTAATTACAGACCCTCTAGTAAGATTAATTCCAAATCCAACATTATGTTTAATCTTCCACCACCGTCAAGAGAAAAAGAACAAAAAAACATTAAAAACAGATGTGAAATCCTAATCACCGATTATGATCATACTCAAATCCAAACATGGTGCAGTAACTAGGAAAAGATTTAGAATGACCAAATGCCTTTTATGGCTCATATTACATCACAACAGTGAAGATATATGAATTCTTTTATGTGAGAAATGGTGAGCGCCATTGACAAACTTAAATAAATGGATTTTTATACTTGAGATATACAAGACGGTAACTGCATATTATCAACGGAAAATCATGAGTTCAAAAAACACAAGCTCTGATACCAACTATAAGATTTATTTTTATAGATACGTAATTTAGGATCGTTGAACTTCATGACAATCACACAATAAAAAATGCAAGAATAGTTTGTGAGGAATACCTTAAAGCTAATCCGTAGTGTATCAGATCATCTCACTTTTGTGCCGTAATACCTTGTGGAGGAACTCTTAGTTTCTCCTTCTTGACCTTTTATGTAATGAATAATAAAAATTCTTGACCCCACACATTAGTGGTTATTGAGTTCCTTTTATAGTTAGAAGGAGGACCAAGGTTTGTTGAGATTATTAGTCCCACATTGTATGGGCAGTCTAAGATCCTGCGGTTTATAATCTATAGGGCCTCTCCACTCATTGCCAATTGGTTTTGAGTTGGATGCCCGTATTCTAACATGGTATCAGAGCAGGCTATTTGCGACGAGTCATTTGACCGCGCCTTTACTCCGCGTCACCCGATTTAATTGTCCACGTGTTAGACCCAATGAGGCTACACGTGAGGGGGCGTGTTGAGATTATTAGTCCCACATTGTATGGGCAGTCTAAGATCCTGCGGTTTATAATCTATAGGGCCTCTCCACTCATTGCCAATTGGTTTTGAGTTGGATGCCCGTATTCTAACACATAGGATTTAGAATTAACATTCAATCTCGACCGTCCATCAAGGAAGAGGGAATATGAAAGGATCCCAAAATTGTAATCGACATATTTAGCAATATTCATAATTAACCAAGTTATTACATGGCCAAGAGGATATTTCCATGTGTAGAAATATTCTTACAAATCCTGCACGACGCATACCATCAACACGATGAAAATATTCCACTAAATACGCTGCAACTATATCGAAAATGTTTTTATACATGGTGGTCAATGGAGCCCCCGAATCTATGATGCAACCGCCAGTTCTGTTGTTAATCTCAAATTCTTTTCTTGGAATTGGCACTCTATTACCACCCACGCTGATACCCTCAAGATTCAAGTAATAATACGATGTCCTAAAGCTGGTTCGTACCATGGGAGTTGTGCGAAATTGGACTCCAATCCTGGCATCTGCACCAAAACTTAAATATGTGTCTCCTATGTAAATATTCCGGCTACTTATCTCAAAGCAGTAGGAAAATCTACCTTGTCCACGAGGACCTAAATTGTTTATAAAAGAGTTTGGACCTCTTCCTAAACCAAGAATTCCTGCGATAAGATCAGGTTTCCGTTTACTGTGGTTATTACCCATGCTAAAATTTGCTTGGAAAAAACCACAGCCCATTACGCCTTGAAAAGTTTCAGTGCCCCTAGTTCTTGATTTTACAGTGAATTTTTCTTGGGCAATAACACCATATGTAACTTGAGAATCCACATAAGATAATTTATAAACACATTCTCCCTTTTGATTGCAACTATTGCAGAAAGGACCAGTATGGTTCTGACAGGGAAAAGGATGATATGATTGTGACTCCTCCCAAGGATAAAGAGGCGAATCTTGATGGAAAAATTGTGTCGCACCGTGGCATTGAAGCCAAGTAAGATCACTACCTGAATCAATCAATAAATAGTAATTCCGGAATCGTCGCTGTTTATTAGGAAATGTACCTATACCCACATTTGCAACGTAGTAAAATGTTCCTGCATCGTGAACCACCGGCACAAAAACATTGGGATTCGTCGGGAGTTTTATTTGTGAAGCAATGTATCGTGCTCGAGCTCTGGATTGGTCGACGAGGGTTTGAAATCTTTCCTCTGATGTCATCAAATCATCAAGAGGGTTGTAAAGGGGTGATTCTTCAGAGTCTTTGTGAATCATCCGCAAAGTGAACCCTTTGGGATTCAGTGCGATGGTTGAGTTTACCAGAATAATAATCGTTATAAAATACTCCCTTCGTCCCACATATATAGGCGGGGGACACAATTCTCTTATATTAAGAAAAGAACATTGGATTCATAATATTTTATGTTTTTTCATGTTTTACCCCTTGTCTTATTAGTAACACAATTATCTATGCACCATAAATAAGGGTATATGTAGAAATATTCATCTAGGAAATAGTAGACCGCCTATCTAATGGGACAAGCAAAAAATAAAATTCCGCCTATATAATAGGGACGGAAAGAGTAAATGAAAAGACATGGTTTTGTTCTACCCGTTTGTGATCTGCAAAAATGTGTAGTATTTCTGAATTTTAGTTTAGAGGGATGGATTGAAATATCGCTCTTGCCCGTAAAGATACATTTTATACTAAAAATTGTAAAACATCACATCTAGTTCCTAACGTTTTTTATTACATACTAGTATATCACCCGTGCGTTGCACGGGGTTAAGTTAGTTGAATTATTAATTGTGCTGAAAAATGTAGTGTCTACTTGCATAGAGATCGCAGAGTATTAGCAGTTCAGATAGTTGTCATCATAACTAACTGAACCAACTGGGGAATTTTTTTTTTGTCCCAGTTAATTAAATTATTATCTGTGTTGAAAATTTAGAGATCACAGAGCTTTAGCATATTGTCCTTCCTGTTTGAGATGACCAATCTTTTGCCAACCTTCAGTAAGGATTTTGAAGTTGACAACTAATAGTGTTACTGTTTAACACTATTAAGTATTGGTATCAGCAGTGCCGCATAGTGATGTGTTTCTTCTTTTTATGCCTCCATTTCATTGTTCTAGCTTTTCTTCCTATAGATTAGCATGATATAGCAATTGTTAGTGAATAACCAACGTGAATCATTATAAGTTGAACAGTGATTGTAAGCATCGTCAATAATTACCTCTCTAATGGACAACATTTTCATAGATTTCAAAGGGGTTTGTGGTTCCTGAAAATGCACAGCTTTCTTATCAAATTTTGATGGCGTCCATGGCTGGTGGTACGGTGGCTTTTTTTGTTCCTTAATCTGCTTTTCAACCTCTTGTATTATTTCATATTTATCTTCTAATTCATGATCATTAAGATGATATATCTGCTGCACAGAAACAACCTTGTACCCTGATTCTTTTCCCCAACAATCCATAAGTCGAATATATGTGTGCAATCTAAAGTGAATATTGTTTAAGGTACATCTTCTGCCAAGATTCTCTGTCAAATATTTTTTTTTTTTTCCAGTATGGTGTTGTCATATGTCGGAAAAAAACTAAAATATATTATGTATTATCATTGGTTGGTATATACCTTTCCCATCGGGCCACTAATTCGCATAAACGTTGAGACCCCTGCATTGTCAACAGAACATCAACAACCGTTCCTATAATAGCAAATATTCCAGTTCCAGTTCCAGACTTATCCCCTGTTCGCAATTCTAGCTTATATCTGCGCAAGCATTTCATCAGTAAATTTTTAGTGGTACATTTTGTTTATCTTGGTTTTAAGATATATGATGAGTGCAGTAATATTGTTACCTTGGTACATTTTTTTTTTATCTTGCAACACTAACAACCCCTGATTTCCATTGGGACTGTATTTAAGTTGCTTAATCAAAACTAAGCACTCTTAGGCAGCCCACTTGTATTCATATACATCTGTAATTGCTTACATTGAAACCAACTTGCTCAAATTAATAATTTAAAATGGAAAATAACAATAAATCAGAGAATGAACACCAATAAATACCTCAACAGATCAACCAAATTAATTAATTCTCATCTCTTAGAAGACTCCCTGTCTTAAGATTAGTTCATAGTTACATAATAAATTTAAATGGATTCCACTTGGAACCTCCTTAGTGTAGACAATCGATCTCAACCATGGATCCATCATGCACGTATGAATATTTGTAACCAAATAGTCAAACAAATTATCTATAGTTTGGTGGGATTTTTGGCAATACTGACTAAAACCGTAATCCCATACCCTCACTTATTCGGTCCATAGGTGGATGGAAAGTATAAAGTAGTTCAGTCAACTCTACTAATACAGATAAAGCTAAAGCTAAAGAGCTTTCATACAAACATGCAGTATCTATGAATTAAGGTGGAAGCACACCCTTGTAGCATTCCTTGAGAGGAGAACTTCCCTGCAATGTAGTTGGTAGGTCATTATTATGTACTTGCTAGCAAATTTGAGAAGTAAACAATCATTAAGTACTACCTTGGCACTCCTTCACAAAGCTGGAGCAGGCCGTAATTAAGGCTACCGACTATTGTAACACAACCCCTCATTAAAGCTCCCTTAAAAGACATATGTACCAATAGGAGAAGTCATACCATCTATAACCCCATTTTTATACCTTCTATGATGAACTGAGATAACAACACATGAAATATTGACCCACAACACAGCTATACGCAAAATTAGAGTTTATGCCCGCTCTCTGTTACTTGTCACTGGTCCTTGGTAAGATTTCCAGAGTTGCCAAGTATTTTCCTGCACAATTTAGTAAAATTCCTGCAACATTAGCATTTGGGGAAGTATGAAAGACCCACATTAGGGTTGAGGCAGTTATTTGGAGGTGGAATCCTATTTCTATCACATCATAAATGATTGCTGCTGAGAACCTGCAGTATATTAACATGAAAAATGGAATGACTATGGTTCATCAAATCGCACAACTCTAGCTCCCTATGTGTGTCAATAGATTCCAATTAATAAACTCCAACCACTAAGTATCATAATAAGGGATATAAAATGGTGTTAAGCAGCTCAATTTACCTTTGGTTTTGAATCGGTTCATGACCTAGCTCCTCCTCAGCCTTAAACTTTACATATTCGTTCAAATTAATCAATTTGTGCCTTGGCATTACATTTCTAGATAAACTCCAACTACTACACCTATAAAAAATAAAAATAAAAAACACTCAAGGAAGAAATCTGTAAAAATCGTACCCGATGAGAAGAAAAGGAGATCGAAACAGAACAGGGGTTTGAGGGTTGTGTATGTTAGTGGGAATGTACTAAAAATCTCCAAAAACAGGAATCGAAACCCTCTATTCCTATTACACCATTGTATAACTATAGAAAGAGAAGAGAATAGATTCAACAACAGAAAGGGAAGAGAATAGATTCAGAAAAAGAAAGAGAAGAGAATCGCTGGAGACGGCAACGAAAAGAGGAAAAGAGAGAGATTACAATTAGGGTTTTGGTTCTGCGAGATTATTTTTTTCTTTTTAAGCATATTATAACCCTGGTTTTGATCACTTACCCATTTAAATTCGCCAAAAATCACCGAAAATATTTCAAAACTCTTGATTTCTATTGGTCGGGGACCAGGAGCTCTAGAATTTAAGCTTTTGGCCTAACTTTCAATGAGAGGCCAGCAATTTCTACTCAAATTATATATACAATATATATACAAAATCTTTAATAATTAATTATCCTATTTTCTTTTTAAATCTTTAATAATTAATTCTATTAATTAATATGGGATCTTATCTACGTATCTAACTATCAAAAAGTACACATTGCATATGTATCTCAAGAATTGAGATTTTCGAGGAACAGTAAATATCAATGATATTTTTCAAGGAACAATAAATATCATTTCGTGTATCTAAAACCTTCAACATTACTTCCTTTTTTTATCCCGGCGAGATTGGGGTATACCCAATAAGATAAAATCTGGTCATTATGAAATAAAACTAAGCCACCCCTTAACCTTATATTTTTCTAAATGGCCAATATGTCCTTGTTTAATTAACACTAAAAATATCTGATTAGCTTAATTAATTGAGTTTAGATTAAAACTTTTGGAAAATGAAAATTCAGTAGGTTAAACCTTTAATCCGTCTTATGAGTTCGATTTCGATCAAAAAAAAATGGGTTTTCAAAAATGTTATAAGTCGGCAAGGTCGACGTTTGAATAAGGTATAACCGGCATGGTATACGTTTGAATAAAATGTCGACCACTTTCAGCCGGCATGGTCCTTGGATGAAGAAAACGCCGATCATGTTTTGACCGGAAGATTAATTTGACTAGAACATTAATTTACATGACAATGATCCAATTTTATATTTGATAGGCTATTTTTTTTATTGAATAAATTTGTTAATTGTACATGAAATAATTTCAAATGATATGTTGTCTATTTAAATTCTCGTGATAATGTCCGACCAATGTTCTTAAAACCGGCCCGGGCATCGACCCGAAAAAAATACCAGGTCAAGGGTCATTGGTTCAACCAGTGATTGAACCTGGGTCCACTGGGTCACATACATAAATTGTTTATCTAAATTAATTTCTACCTGTGGTCCTGTCCATTTGTTATGGGGAGATGCTACACCTCCCGCGTTTTCATCCGCATTTCATCCCGATAAGGGATCGGATGGATGGAAAACGGCTCTCAACATTTGGATTAGAAAAAGGTAAAAGTGGGTCCTTCACATGTGTCTTGAGGGATTTGCAACGGGTTTTGGCGTCGGTCAATCTATCATTTTCGTTTCTTAAGTCGTTTGTCAATGGGAAACTTACGAATGTTCTAGTGGTAGGGACTAGGGAATGCCACGCATAGTTAACTAGGAAAATTTTGTCCTTATATTATCAACTATTTACAATTTCCGCCACAAACCCTAACTTCCTACCAAAAGTTTGTCCATCGTGGGGATCTCCTCTATCACGCTTGTCGCCTCTCTTTCCCTAGCTTAGCCGTCAATATTATCATTCCTACCACAAACTCGATACCTCAAGCACAACCCCTACTTTGAAGAAACTGAAGATTGATGTTCATATAAAATATGAGAAGGATCTGTAAAATCTGTTCACTTCTTAGGTCGTTTGTCAATGGTGTTTATGTGATTGAAATACTTGTTTGTGTATAACCTGTTACTATGAGAGTTTCTTGTATAATTTTTCTGATCAAATTTGTAAATAATTGCTTATTAAGTTCAGTTATTATCATTTGCATCAAAGGAAAGGGGAATAATAAATTCTGTTAATTTTTTTTTTTCAAGATTAACCTCACTGTTCTCTCGATCCGTATTCTTAAATTTGTATGGATTGTGTTTTTCAGTTCATGTGTGTTTGTAAAAATTATCTCCTCGTTTGAATCATATGATGATATGTTTAAATGTTAAAAATTCAGAAGAATTATCGACTCATTGACTCGTACAGGATACGCTGAATCGCAGGTCTATCCGGCCGGGTCACCTGAATCTCATAAAACAAGCTGTTTTTTGTTGATTTTACTGGGTCGCTGTTAATACGGCCCGGAAAGGTGACAAGGTCACCGATTCACTGGGCTGACTGGCCGGGGCCTGGCCGATTTTCAGAACATTGTGTCCGACTTAATGTATACATCAACTGATTTCAAATTGTTTATAACACGTGTTCCAACACGGCACAGCACGGCACAACACGTTTATTCGTGTGTTGTGCCCGTGGCCTGTGTTGTGCTTAGATTTTGACTATTAAAAGCAAAGCACGACACAACATGTTTAAATCATTGGCACAGCACAGCACGGCACATGTCACGTGAAGCACGAGACTTCGTGTACCGGCACCTTTTACGCCTCTACTCTACCCATCAACAACCGTGAAAAACATGTCCGATTAGAAATAATGGGTGGGACACAACCATGTGCATCTATGAAACATCTAAAGTTAATTTATATTTATGAATGAAAATAATTTGCCATTGTTGGCTCGGATCAAACAAAATTCGTGAAAAATGGAAATTTAAGGTAGAAAAGAACCTCTACGGAGGACATTAAGTGGCATCACTTTATGTGGATCACGTGGGACTTATAAACAAAGATCATACTGGACTATATATTAAACGGAGGGGAAGTTTTCGTATTATTTTAAGTGTTGGTTGGATGAGTTTTAAGTGTTGGTTGGATATGTGTTGGTTGGATGAGTTTTAAGTGCTGTAAAAAAAAAAAATCGTGAAAAATGGAAATTTAATGTAGAAAAGAACCTCTACGGAGGACATTCATTGGCATCACTTTATTTAGCCGTGCACTACTGCACATGGGAGTTGGAGGAAAACAAATGCCAACTGCATTTATGTGAACCTCTACTGTAATAACACGTGGGCTGCAGCCATATGCGCATCCGACACAAGTAATAATGCAAAGTTACTCGCCTACGGATGCCTACAGCCTACTGAATGTTTGGCTCATCACTTTATTTAGCCGTACACTACTGCACACGGGAGTAGGGGGTAAAACACATGCCTGTTGCATTTGTGTACGAAGCGTGGTTAAAATAAAATTAAGAGCAGGGATGGCCTAAGTGGGGCTCCATCCCATCCGTAGATTTAACAAATTTTTTTAATTAGGCCGACCGAGCGAAGCGAGGGAGGACTATATATGGTGACTTTGTGTCAATGTGAAGCGTGACATTTTTTTTCAATTACACAAAAAAGATTGAATTTTGGTCCGGACACCTGGAAAAGACTAAGATGTCCCTCTAAATCAAATTTTACCTTTTTCCCATTTAGACATTTTCGTAAATAAACCAAAGAGGAAGTGGAATAAGGTATTAGACATTTTCGTAAATAAACAAAAAAGAAAGGGCACAACAGTAAATGCATTTTTTATATATTTAAAAACCTCGTATATTTCAAACTACAAGTCGTATTTTTATAAATTTTATATATTTGGAAAACACTTTAAATTAGCTACGCAATGAGCACAAACAATGATATCAAATTTTTGTTTTTCAATTTTTTTTATTATTCTCCAAATTTTGTATCTTTTCTCCTTAAAAATTAGGCATAGCTTAAAATTAGACATATCTTAAAAAAAATTGAAAAAAAAACTACAAGAAAAATAAAATGATTGACTAAGTATAAAAAACAACTAATTTTAAAATGAAAAGCACAACATATGGTGTTGAATCACCACCAAATTATTTGCAAAGTAAAAATATACCATGGCCTACCTGTCTGGAAAAAATGATACTTTCGCATTGTGTTTGGAAAAATTATACCTTCGTGCCGTCTCAGGAAAAATAATATTTTCACCCTACGGCGGAACTAAATTGTGAACACAAAATTTAGTGTTACGTCAATTTTTTCGGGGTCGGCCATCCCACCGTGGTAGCGGTCATCTAGTTTAATTTATTTATTATCTAATTAAATTAAGATGATGAATTTTGTTATATATTTGTGAATTCTGGGACAAGGTTTTTTTGGGAAAAAAAACTAGACAAAAAAGGAAAAAGAAAAAAATTGAAGATTTCTTTCAAAACCTAGATTTTTTGATTCACTAAACAAAAATGGATGAAACAAGTTATCAATTCGAGGTGGGTGAATTTTTGTATGATAGAGAAAACAAGTTTTACATTCCTCATGTTGGAGACTAAGAGATGGATGATTTGTTAGATGGTAGAGAGGGTTTAACATAAAGTGATGATGAATCTCAACCAATTGAAGAAATAAATCAACAAAGTGAAGAATCAATGGTTGAAAATCAACAGGTACACCTCTAAACTATCTTCCATGGGTTCAATTTCGCTCAAAACTAACTTAAGTACGCAAAAAGTTTGAGATTTTTAGACTTTCGTGGAAAATTACGGTTGGGTTTAGCTTCGTTGCCAACCGTAATTAGGTTTATGTCTAGGTTTTGGATGAACTCCAAACCGTAACTGGTTTCCAATAGGACAAAATTGAATTACGGTTGGTAATATGTCATGCCAAACACTTCGAAAACCCAGACGTGGGAGAATACGTATGGAAAAAAATTTCACTAACCTAGACGTAAAAGATTACGTCTGTAAAGTTTACTTCGCGAACCTAGATGTAGAAGATTACGTCTGGAAAAATTACATCACGAACCCAGACGTAATCCAATTTGAAGCTTCTTCTAAAACATCCAGGAAGAATTACGTCTAGGTTAGCCTATAAGATAAGCCTGGACGTAAATTCATTTTCTACGGTTGGAATTATAAGGAACCTGGACGTGATTTCAATTTCTACGGTTGGAATGAAGAGAAACCTGGACGTAAACCAACATGCAAGCTAATTCTACGGTTTGAATTCATCCAAACCTGGACGTAAGTTCTTCAAAAACTGAAATTACGGTTGGCGAACCTAGACGTAATCACAACGATGAAGTGAATTGAAGTTGAATTGAATTGAAATGAAATTACTGAGAAGGAAGAGGAGCAGTTTTTTTGTGAATTAGAATAGAAAAAATTAGGTTTTAAAATTTTATTTTAGTTCAAGGGTAATCTAGACATTTTGTTTATGTATTAAGATATCCCATAGCCTCTTTTTTGGACACTAAGAATCCAAGTGAAGCCCTTCTAATGAAGTGTGACGCCCCAATAATAGCCTTCTTCTAGAAAGTATGGATGATTAAAGTGGCTAAGAGTTTGATAGTTAAGTACTTTAGGCTGTCCTCATTTTAATTTTAAATAGATTTGATTGCTAGCTTAAGAGTTTAGACCGATTTCCCTGGAAGAGTAATTTTGATTTACTGCTCAAGCATTGTATATATATATTGGGGTTTCTTTGTTCCATTGTAATATAGCCTAGCTTATCCCTTTAGCTAGGGCTGTCACCTTTATCCATCATTAATTTCAAGTGATGGATGAATTATTTGAAGAGTTAGTAGGCTATTTGATGCAAGAGGAAGAAGCAAATATTCAAGAGAATACTAATCATGAGGCTCACAATTCTATTACCGGTGATGATAATTTGATGACACTGGCGATGATGGATAGTTTCAACCATAATGTTGATAATGAGCTAGATGGAGATTGCTATACCCCCCATTTGGATCAACAATGGAATGTTGATGATTACGATTATCATTTGGGTGCATTATTATACGATGAATGCTTAGCTGATCTTCCATTATTGGACCCCATCACCGGTAATTTTCAAGAAGATTGTGTCACTGGTATTCCATCCGGTGATAGAATCCAATGTGACCGTCTATTACCGGATGTCACTGATACTTCTCTTGAAAATTGTGATATCGATCAGTACTTCAATCTGATAGAGACGTCAACAATGCAGCAGAAAGCTGATGTAGATGCTTGCTGTGATCCTCATCAACCCCAATTATCATCACCAACTATACCTGATCATCAACTACAACAACAAGTAGAGGAAGAAAAACAGCAACAAGAACTGGGAACACAAGTATTAATAGCACCAGCTGATGACCGTAACGAGGAAGATATTGAACAGGAAGAGGATATGTTATTAGCAAATGAGGTCGCCGCCGATGACGAGGATATTGGTGATGATGTTGATACATCCAGTAAAAATTTGAAGTCAGAACGCAATAGACGCAAGAGATTGAACCAACAGTATTTGACGTTGAGATCCATTGTCCCAAACATTACCAAGGTACTAATTATCTTTCTCTTGATCTTCCTACTGCTAATTATTTTGTCTCAAGCATGCAAATTGTATATTATCATGCATTAACATATATGTATGTGGGGGATAAATGAAGATGGATAAAAGAACTGTTCTTGTTGATGCTCTGGCTTATCTACAAGATATACTTCACCGGACACAAATTGAAATTGAAAATCAGGACAAAGTAATCTCATCACTTAATAATCCTTCCTTAGCAAATGAGGAAACAATCAATCTTCCTCTTCATCATCACAATGAGGATGTAGTACCAGCAGCAGAGAAGAACGTCCTAGATGTTAGTGGCAGCGATGGCCAAGTCCAACCATTATTCCACACCTTACTAGTTGAACCAGTAGTACCACCAGGTCCGCCACCATTCTTAAGTCGTGCAATATTTCCGGCAATAATGCAGGTACGTACATGGGGATTGTATTAGTTTATTAATATTTCTTTCATTTTTTTAAGAAAAGGCAAACAAGTCGATCTTTTTCAAACAGAAATAATATTACTTAGTAGCCACCAATAAATCCTCAAAAGAGAATTATTTTATTTCTTGTGATATGAATTTTAACTACCTCCAGTAAACTGGTACCTCTTTAACAATGTCGATATGTTTTATCGTGTTGAATCGTATGGAAACCGAGAAGTTAGATGGGGAGAGATATGTGTTGACAATTGTGTTCAACAAAGCATTGGGAACAATGGGTCTAGTACAAAGATCTGTAGAAATGTTAAAAGGCTTTGAATCCATAAATGTTGCCCTTTCTACGCATTTTACCAGAACATCACATGCAATCTTCCAACTTTCTACGCGTAAGTTATTCATTGTTTATTTAACTTTCAAGAGAAAGCATTGTACTTATTGTTCTCCTTTCACAAGAG
>JAJJWW010008252.1:0-53831 GCA_023531295.1 Papaver armeniacum | reverse complement strand
ATGGTTCGAACAAATTGAGGTCGATTCTCCATCAGTTCCTAGCCCGAATCACTTCACACCGCCAGAGAAGTCCCGTGAAAAGTCACGGAAATTTTGACTCACGGCCAGGCTTAAGTTATTAATGGAATCAAAACTGAATAATGTACTTGATACTTCGAAAAAAATTCATCCGTCGGGGAGAAGGTATTCGTGAATATTAAATCGAGTCCTCAGATTAGGACTATGATTAAACTAGTGTTGTTAGTCCTTCATTGGTATTTGTTAGTGATAGTCAAGGAAGAGTGAGTTGCTTCTCCTGGTGACTTGGTCCATTGGCCCGGGTCTTGCCCAGGGTGATTAGTCAATCGGCTAAAATCTGGATCGATCATCGCAGGTTGACTGTACATTCTGAAAAGCAAGTGAGTTTAAATTTAATTTTATCGGATTTCTGCGATTTAGGGCTCTCTTAGGTCTTCATACCGTTAAGAACCTTAACATACATCTATGTTCCATGGCTTCTACTTCTTTGTTATTTCTTAGCCTGGCTTCAATTGAATCAAAGAACACCTCACAAATCATCAATCACCCACAATTCAAACTACATTCCATCCGACAAAGATTTCTAGTGAACACCCAACTTCACTAAGCACTCATTCCCGTCTAGGAAATCTATTCAAGCAATTCAATTCATCAATTCCACCATCTTCTTTCTCTATCAAGCTTCAACAGAGTCGAAACACCCCATTCTCATCTCTTCGCTAAGAACACCACAACTCCCCTAATAAATGCAGAACCCATCGATGGCGAATCATCTCTACCTTCAACACCCATTCTTTAGTTCACACGAAACTCCATCAGCTTCTTCATCTTCCATCTCTCGATTTACAAAGAGTCATTAACGGTTCTCAAATCACAAACCCATCTCACAAAAGACTGCTTGGGAACTATTCTCGATCCGATTTCTCCATTAAAGACTCACCATCTTCTTTATCCGAATCTCGCCCCTCACCGGATCGAACCCTAACTTCTTCTTTGTATCATGACCAAGACGCAGCTGTGTCACCGAATCCCCGATCTCTTTCTCAGTTCAATCCAACAAAGAAAACCCATTTCCATTTCACTCAAGAGCACTGATTTCTTTTCCACTTCCGTTCCATGGCTGCCACAATTCTCTCGTATCTTGATGCGATTTCACAATCCCGCTGGATCATTTCTCTTCCACCCCTTTTCGACAACAATGAAAGACAAGAATAATCGCATTTCTTCTCCCCATTTCCGTAGCACCGGAATGAGGGAACTGGAATGTCTCTCTTTTTAGGGTTAGGTGATTATGGGTTATATGGTACACCCATCGTATGCATACAATCCACCCCAAATGAGTGCTTATAGTGGGTGGTCACTTTTGATAAGGGCTAGCCGAGATAGCAGCCCTTAACCTTGATTAGTCCGCTTTAAAATTCTCCAAAAAGGGTTGCCTCAACATTAATCACTCCATCATATCAATCGTCCACAAATGACCTTTGCCCTTTTTGGCTCAAATTGGGTGATTTCTTCTTCTTTTCTCCGCTGTGACTCCATAGTAGCTATAAAACTCAAAACAAGCGTAAAATACATAATTTACATGAAAAATAGCAAAGAAAGCATAAACTACTAGATAGTAAATTAGGTGTATTCTACACCTATCAGGTTACTTTGATTAGAATGACCGGGTTCATCCTAAATTGGGCTGAACATGATTTCATTTAGTTTTAAACTAAGATAAACTTGGTTTCATCATGTTTTAAATGAGCATATTGATTTTATTCTATTTTGGAAATGTAAAGATACCATATTTTTTCTTGCATAAAGTTCTTGTTCAATCTAAATAGGATGAAATCAGTTTTATCCCGTGTTAGATTGTGTTGAATAAACAAGACGAAACTGGTTTCATCTATTTTAGATTTGGTTGAATTTGGTTGCACTGTTTAAACTAGGATGAAATTGGTTTCATCGTGTTTTAGATTCGATTGAATTTGGTTTCACCGATTTTAAACTAGGAGGAAATGTTTTCATTGTGTTTTAGGTTGGGTTAAATTTGGTTTCACCCATTTTAAACTGAGATGAAATTGATTCCATGTGTTTTAAATTGGGTTTAATTTGACGTCACCAATTTTAATAGGATGAAAATGGTTTTCATTGTGCTTTAGACTGGTTGAATTTGGTTTCACATATTTTTAACTAGGATGAAACGGTTTCATCTTGTTTTAGTTTTAGTTGAATTTGGTTTTACCCATTTTAAACCTGGATGAATTCTATTTTAGATTGGGATTGAAACTAAATCCGCTTAAACCTGCTTTATGTTTCATATTCATGGATTTTTCAATCACAAAAGTTGTTTATTATTTCCAAAATCTATTGATTACGATATCATAATGTAAAGTTGTTTGGTTTATTATCTTCATAAGATTGTTGGTGCTCTTTAGATTTTTTATCGCTAGACGTTGGAAGCAACACAATCCAATTTCATCGATTGGTTCTTCCATTCCAGCTGCACTTTTGCATTGTCATCTATCAAAAATTTTCGTTTATTTTGACTAATGCTTTGCTAATAATAAATTAGTTGTCTGTATGTAACGTAAACTATGTCAAAACAGTGCACTAATAGGCCTACATAGACACATTGCAGCAATCTATGCAATCAAAATGATTGTTAATTTTTACAAAGACTAAACCTATCAAATATTTGTCTCTTGTATTTTTCGGTATCCATATGTTTAAATTGTTTTTGATTTGGTTGATTTGGTTTTGAACAAATCGTTGAGGTGGATCCCGGCGTTCTTTCTTGATTGATAGATGCTTTTCGATGCCATGAGATAGACATTGATGCCTTTGGCTTATTCACATTAGGCAAGTCCATTCTGGTGATTCAAGGCAATTGGAAGACCTTTAGCCAAAGTTGTTATGTTTATTTCAAGGAAATTGGAAGACATTTAGCAAATATGCCCGAGCACACGTCAGTTAAGGAGTTGTACTCCCATTTGAGAAGTTCCAAAGTTATACTTGGACCAGAAATGCCTAGTATTAATTAAGTTATGTATAATTGTAAATCACTGATGTTCAAGAATATAAAAAAGGGTATTTCAGGTATTTGCATTAAATTTAGTTGGGTAAAAGATGAAAGATTGGGTGAAATATCCAATTTTGGTTATTTAAACAGTATCTTAAAAAGGCTTGGATATTTAAACAGTATCTTTTCTTGCTTGTCTTTTTCACCCAGAAATTATTGTTTTTGGTCTATTTGACCAATTTTGTGTTGAAAATTAGGATTCAACCCGGGGATATTTTGTTGCTGAATCAAGTTGTGAATCGAATTATGGTTATGAACCTAAAGAAACATATAACATATGTTAACGATGTGGTCTCACTTTACTATAATTTTATTTTATTGGAATGATATTCTTAAAAGAATAATTAGGACAAAATTGAATCTCCATAAATGGCAAACTTTTTCCAATTGTTGTACTGGTGGCTGGTAAATTGGCAAAACTATTATGACAAATGCGTAGGCGATATCCACTCTATCGAGGCGACTAAAAGGCAACTCCAGCATCGCTGAAGTTGTAGATTCTTTCACTATTATTATGTCAAGCCGCGTGGATAGTTTATGACGTCTATTTCCTATAGTTCATTCATATACATACGGATATTTACTTAATCAATTTACTTACACCTATTTCAACATAAGTTTTACATTGTTTACCTATTTTTTTAACCTCTATCCTCAATTTACTTACTTTGAATTCCATAATCAATGGATGGGATGCAAATTATATGGATAGTTTTAAATCACAACAATAAAAACGTGTATAGATATTGCGACAACTTAATGATGAGACAGACGAAGATAGAGAACTAAAAAACGCTATGATGTTGATACATTCAGGCCAAATACCTAGAGTTCCTGACACAAAATAAGTACCCACAAGAAGATATACGTATTGAAGGAGGGATGAGTTCTACCAAAAAAGCGATGCCTTGCGATTATTTTCTTCCCGATTGTGTGTTCTTTAATCAAGATTTCCAACGTCACCTCTTCGCAACCTCCATACTTGGTCGCAAAGATTATTAATGATATTCCTCAATTTAATGTACTGAATATTAGATATCTTAGTCTTGAACAAAAGGTTACTTTGACCCTAAGGATTCTAGGTTATAGGAGACCTGCAGATTCGAATGATGAGTACCTTCGTATAGGCAAACCCAATACAAGTATCTTTCATTTTTTTTTCCAATAAATGATTAATCGTGTTGGTCAGATTTATTTATGAAAAGCAACTACGGAAGATGTTAGAGAAATTTTAAAGCAAAATCAGGATAGGGGACTCCCAGAAATGCTACACAGTGTTGATCGTATGCTTTTGGTATAGATAAGATGCTTATTTATTGGTCCAGTTAGTATAAGTGTCATTACCAAAAATCGTCGTTATCCTTGAGGATGCTACTTCTTATGATTGTTAGATATGTCACATTTTTTTGGGGCTTCCGTATTTACAAAACCAAAATTAATGTTTTGCACAAACCGCCTCTGTTTGAAGATCTAAACTATGGAATTTGTCACTAAGTCCATGTCACAATTAATCAATACATTCATGTGTATTATCTTGGGGATGAGATATATCCAAAATGTCATCTTTAATTCAAACTTACTATTAAACCCATGCAGGAGAATTGGATTGTTCGAGGAAGGATTGTTGAAGGGGTTTTTCGATTTCTGAAGCAGAAGTTCGTTGTAATTTGTGCACTATATCGTGGTGCAAGTTCTCGTAAAAAGCACAAGACTATTCTCATTTGCATAATTATGCATAGCATGGTAATTCAGCAAACCTGTCGTAATAAGGATTATATTGAACTAACCCATTCAACGATAATGTTGGCTACATGTAAGGAACTATGCAAACGACTAGTTACATTTAGAACCAGAATATGTATGACAAGTTAATAGAAGATCTGAAAGTGAATTTTTTGGGCAGAGTATGGAAGATACGGCGAGCATGATTTTTAAGTTCAAGTATTTAATTGTTAATTTGATTGTAGTTTCTTATTCAATAATAATTTTTGTAAGTATGAATGTTATAAATATCCTCCATTTTGGTTGACCTTGCACAAATACCCCCGAGGGATAAAAAAAAAATTTCTTTGTGGAGTCAACTTGAGAAAGTTACATCCACTTCTGGAAACAACTTCTGCCAGTTGCTTCTACTTTTAAAAGACAGGTTATTTTTTAAATTGAATACGAGTATATTTTAAGAGGTAGATTTTGAGGGGTATTCATATAAGTTTCCCATTTTGTAAATATATAAAATTGTCACTTAGCGGTTTACTGTTAATCGAGCGACAAACACTCTATAGCCAACGACTAGTTTTCTCCAACGTGGTTCAATAAATTTCGTATATATATTACCCACCCATCACATTAAAATAATCACACTACGGACAACAAATTTCTACTCTTTCTCTAATTTCCAAAAATATGCCTAATCGTAATTTTACTCTAGACGAAGATTTAACTCTTTGCAGAAACTATGTAATATATTATCTGAAGTGGCGTGAAGAGTGGTGCCAAACTGGTTTAGTCAGTCAGAGTTATTGGGGTAAGCAATGACACATGCAACCTCTGGCCGAGACCGACTCAACATTGTTCTTTCGATTTTTTGCAATAAGTAAACGAGTTGAAGAATTTACAGATTTAGTTTGGATTATAAGATGATATGGACTTATGGGTGAGACCTATGATCAAATTGTTGTGAGATCTCGAAAGGAATGGAAAAAATGAAAATAAAGTAATTATTAAGTAGAATTAGATGAAATTAATAAAAAGATACCATTTAAAGTTAAAATTACGTAGAATGAAACAACATTTTAAAATTCAAGTTATTACTACATTCATTATCTAATTAAGAGGTTGTACATCACCGAATTCATCGTCGTCGTATAAAAGCCAGTTCGCAAACATGTTTTTGTTGGTTGTTCATTATTTAAGTGTCTACATTAAGAATATTATAGACAAATTTATCTTGAAAAAGCCGATTTTTTTTTCATTCCCTATTTTGATATTTCCGGTCGTCCATTATTGCTTGTCAACGGTCTTATTATGTTCCGTTAACTCCCCCATGTTAAAACCTTCAGACATTTCACCGTTTTGAGCTAATTTTCTCGCCAATCTTGCTTGGTTTCTCCCTGATAATTTTCCCTTAGTACCATCATTGACAATTAAGTTGGAAATTGGAACTGTTGTGGTATATGGTAAAGAGAAAGGATTTGATGGACTTGGTGAAAATGGTGAAGACTTTGTTGTTGACGGAGAAGAAATGTATGATGATCTGTCAGGTACTTGTTGATTAACTATTAACAACTATGGATTACATTTGGCAACACTTTTGAAATATAACAACAATTTTTGTTTGTGAAATTTTTTCAGTGTTGGTGTTGCCAAGTTGTACAACACTTTGTTTCCACATCATCATCAGCATCACCACTCTTTGTGCCTCTCTTGGCTTGCATTATTCCGGCAACATATAAGGTTACTTCCTCATTTATGACAACGAAGTGACCTGTAAACCAATTTGCATCACGATTATTGATATTCATGGTTTGTTCTTCATATTTGTGAAATATATTATCCCACATGGTCTTACCATGTCGTTGTGCAACATTGATACAATCTTGGGTAAAGTAAACATAATTCCGGAAAATACATTCATCTTCAACATCCAGTGAATTTTGAATCCTGATGTTTGATAGTCTTTCACTGAGATTGAAATTGAGAAGCCATATAATTGAAAATTAGGAAATTATAAATTATAAAGAAGATGTGATTACTATATTTTGTTTTATATTAGAAGAAATGTGAGCGAGAAATTGAAAAATTCTGGAGGAGATGTGAGTTCAAATGAGTTTGAAGTTGAATATTTATAGGGGTGACTTCATGACCGTTGAATGATTAGTTGCTTAGCTACAACCACATCATCGAGCGATGGTCTCTATATCGTCGACATTATATTGACCATCGAACGCTATTAGGACCATTGAGTGGTGGATACTCTATCACTCGATGGAGTATATATCGCAGCCGGCTAAGTGTTATGTTTGCCACTCAACAAGTTACGTTTGCCACTTTACCATGCCCATAATGGGTACAAAAGTGGCAAACTGGCTTGTTTGCCTTGTGCATAGGTACCGCCTAAGATCATGAAAATGGACGCAGATTAGCCTCATCTGCTCCAGTCCAATACATAATGAATTGTAAATTAAAATTGACAACCAACTGATTTGCATCCAACAGATGGACGGGTTGGATGCAAATGATTAATCCAATTGGTTTGTTTATAAACACTTCATCTAACCATGACAAAACCTTATTAAAACAATAATCAAACAAGAATAAATGAATTTTTTAATTGAAATAGTAACAAAACTATACTTAAATACCAAAACAAGACATTAAATCTATAAATATTACAATTCATAACCACAAATAATAACACAACAGGTTTTCTCTTGGCCTCACGTTCAATCCCTAAACATACGAACGAAATCAAATTTTAAGAGATAAAATGAATATATAGTAATCATTTGTAAGTCACTACAAAACAGAGGGCCTTTAGTGACGGTTTTCAAACCGTCACAAATAGAAGAAAACCGTCACAAATAGCCAAAAAACCGTCACAATTGTGACTTTGTGACGGACGAAAATCCGTCGTTACTACTGGGGTCACAAATGTTTTTTGTGACGGTTTAACAACATTTGTGGCGTTTGGTCAACCGTCACAAATAATTATTCTATTTATGGCGTTGGTCAAACCGTCATAAGTTGTACTCTTGCCACTGGTCATTTTTTTCCGATAACGGCAGCCGTAGTCGGATTTTTTTGCTTGTGACGGTTTAAAAACCGTCACTAATTTATTAATTATTAGCGCCGACATTGTTACGGTCGCCGGCGATGGATTTTAGATTCTCGCACTGCGTAAATCGCAGAAATTTTAAGCCATTCATAATTCATACCACATGATAACCTTCCATTGCATAATTCTTACACCATTCATAATTCTTATACCATTCATAACCAAGTTTTACATTGATGCACAACAAGAAGATGTTTCATCAGATCCGGGCAACAAAACAACACCGAGAGAGTTCAAAAAGCTTGACTAAGATTATCAACATCCAAAATGCCCGGGAAAGTTTGGGACATGATGAGAACACACACTCGATGGCATGAAAAAACAAAAAAGAGATCACATTCCCTTGTAAAAAAAAAAAAGCACCTGAGTCTCCCAGTTGTATATCAGTAGTATATTAGTCAAGCTTCTATGTGCACCATTCATGGATTGTTCCCGGCCTCTCGCGTCGCCGATGGGGTAACATGTTGGCGCTTCCCATTCCATGATGCGCAACAAGGGCCTCAGTTGATCCTATCCGTTGCATTGTCAGCTTGAACATCACCAAATTTTTCAGAACATATTTTTCCCTAAATAAGCACATAAAACAATAGATGAATAGATAGACAAATAAGCGCATTGGCTTTAGATTGTAACGGTTTATATTTTTCCGAAGGATTTTACTAATGATAATGATAGTGAATAGCTAAATCAAATGATATACAAGACCTCTCAGAAGTTAATGTGATTTGAGCTTTACCTGCACACCCTTGATCAAACTCGAGCATAGAAGACTCAACACAATCATGACAGAGGCAAAGAAATCCTTCTCCCTTTTGAGTGACTGTTCTAGTGCTTTGCCAAAATTATCAAGACATTTGGGCTCGTAGATGTCCCAACAAGTCAGTCGTAAGCGGGGTGCACAAACTGCAGCGAGAGAAGCAAGCAAAATGACGGGTAGGTGAGAAGATTTTTATTTTTTGATCGGATTAGGTATGTGAGAAGAATTAACCGACATATCAAGTGCGGTGTCCAAAATAACGAGAAAATTAGGATATTCAAAATACGGAAGGTCTATGCTTACATGCAATGCCTTCGATTCTGAGATCCTGTCGCTTTGAGTTCCTTACAATTTCGTCAAAGTAGATGGCCTCCGAATCATATCCGCAGAGAAAACAAAATTGAGCAAGAAATCAAATAACGACCAACCCAAAGTGATTAAGAGGAAAAACATATAAATCTTACAATGCAATCGGATATGGCCTTACTTGGGAAAGATATGTATCTAAGATAGAAGTGAAGTTTTTTTCCAAAGCTCGACACAATGCCAGCTTGAACCGCTTCATCCAAATTCCCAACCAACCCCGGTCACATCATTAAAATTGGATCATGTAAGAACAATCATTTGAAGTAACCCTATAACAATCTAGGAATTCTAAAGTGCGACTAGATAGATACCTCATCCGAGGTCAAGTGACCGAGCTTTTCATTGGCAATCTCTTCACATCAAAAAGTTGCAACCATTACCTGAAGAGAAAAAAAGGAACAATATGATACGTAATTTAAAACCAAAGATAAACTAAAAAAATTCGATTCCTGCAGCACGCTTTAAAGACCTTAAGAGCGGGAAGATCAAGGTCCTTATTGTCTCGGATAACTTTCCATATCTCTGTGCACTAAAAACTAAATCCAAGGGGACAACATCCCCGTCTATCACCAAAGCAAGCCCTCCCGGGAGCAATAGATTGGATGAATCTCTCTTAACCGCTCAACTCCTTTGTACAAACAAAGAAAATGACTTGAAAGAGTTGGGTGATGCAGATGGGAAGGTTGGGAAAATAATGTTCAGAGCATATTATCAAGTACCTGCTCTTTGAACTGCTCCTCTTCCTCCTCGTAACTAGATAAAGCTGTGACCTCCAACTTCCAAACAAAGAGAGCGATTATCAATTTACACAAGTTATATTATCTATAAGATCCAAACTTATAAGAGCAATCTATTTCCCAAATTGTAAGATTTTAAGGTTTAACATGAAACTCACATTAAAAACTCACCGAGAGGAGTATCCTTGTGCGCCTCGAGCTTGGGAACACCATCCCATATCTGCAGAAATCATAAAAGTTTTGGACATACACCATACATATCAGTGATGATAGAACTTTAAGAGCAATGTCAAACAAGATTAAAAAGATACCTTCCGAATATCCTCTCTTAAAACAGGTTCCAAATGCTCCATTGAGTCTACAAGGACAATGTCAAAAAGATCGGTTTTCAAAGCAAACCATAATGTGTCCACATGCAAAGAGAAACAATTACTTCTCGAGAAAATACCTTTGTTTTATCACGAATGACTAGGAGCAAAGTCGTCTTGCGAGGACTAAACAAACGCATCATAACCTACACAAAAGCGAATGCCAATTGTTAACCTCCCCAATAACTGTGTGAACCACACATAAATCTTCTAATTGCACCTTCTAGATAAAATCCTGACTGAGGGTAAGGCAGAGGTACCTGAAAAACTATTTTAAGAAGAGGTTTGTTGCGCCCGCTCTCTCTACCGATATCACGACACCACCCGAAAGAACCAATTATAATAGTCAATGTCAATTTCGACTAGATGGAGCAACTAGAGGACAACATTCACGAAGCATAACTTGCAACTCACATGTTAATCAGTACAATGTCTGAAATTGCCAAAGCAAAAAGAGCACTTTGCTTCTCAAATGCTGTATCATCCTGAGTTTAACAAACAAAAAACAATCAGCACAATTATCCAATAAGAACTAATCACGTGGCCTTTACTTAAAAGAATGAAATACAAATGAGATGCATCACCTCCCCTCTTTCTCTTCCATCGTTACCACTCCAAATCCATGGCAATCGTGCAAGGCTCAATACCTACACACTTTGCTATCCAAATTCCCTTGGTGGTTTGACTCCTGCATTCCATCAAAACATGTTCAATTTACTTATACAAAACTTTTCTCGATAACTTGAGGTGCATTTTAAAAACCTATTGGCACATCTGGCTTCACATCCGCACACAAATTTTTTACTTGTGGTATCCTAGTATTAAGTAATTCGAGCATGTGTATGCAGGATATCAACTTACATGGCGCTATTCATTCATCCGTGTTTTGATTATGAAATATTGTAATTGAAGAACGAAGGAATAGGAAAACAAACACCGTAACACACATATTATGCAATTTTCTGAACAACAAACACAAAGCATGCACCACTTACCTTCCTTTAAAAGCATCCATCTCCTTGAAATTGGTACTAATAGATAGTTCATTAATGTACTCTTCCCTGGTGAGGAAGAACAAAACCAATAAGCTTAATTTTGGTAAATCATCCAGAAATCAATGGGCATAACAACATTCACAATACAAGTTTCATCACAATCATGCACAACAAGTTTCATCACAATCATGCAAATACAACACAGAGCACAAACCGATACGTGTATTTAGTCTTCTAGTCATGCTCTCACAATTGGTTGTTTTCAAAGGTACTTATTTTTTACTAGTTATTATTATGTACAATCCATAAGACTACTAGTAGTACATGTATAATCAAGTGCAAAGAAATTCCATATCACCATCTAGCATATTATTTCTTTGTAAACAATAGAAAACTTAAAAAGAAATAAATAAGAATCGCATACCATGTCACCAGGTAAGTTACCAAACCCTGCCAAACATAAATCAGAACCAAACATGAGGTCATTTGATCCGTCACGAACTACGAAGAATCAAAACCTTAAATATCAAAATACTAAAAAGAAATATCAACGGCCAAAGGATACATCCATAAATGAAAGAAATTACGTGCCGAGTTAGCTTGACCATCGAACTTCATGAACATGACCTTTACTCCGCCAATTTATAACTAACAATCAAGACTCTACAGACGTAATATCAAATTTATTTTTGAGAAGTAAACAACTTACGCAGGGGAACAAATCCAAAACCAAATTTAGATCTAGTGCTAAGTAATCAAATCTAAGCTCAAATCTAAGAAATTCAAAATCAAACCACAATTTTTTTAGTTCCATCAACAGAAACCCATTTCAGTTTCATTTCTAGACCACGAATCTATAACACAAACACTAAGAAATTAAACAAAAAATCCATAACACAAACCTCATAAATTAAAGAAAATAAAATTTTTCAAGAAACCCTAAGAAATTGAAACTAAAGAAAATCAAATTTAATTTTTTTTTAAACATAGTCCTTAATCAAACACACATAGAAACAAAATGAGATTAAAAGCAATACAAAAAGAAGAGGAAAAAATCACCTTGATTGACTCCTTTAGATCCTAGCAAAACAAAGAAACAAATAATTAAAAGTAATATTAAGCAAAAAAAAAAAAAAAAAAAACCATTAATGGATGAGAGTAAGCTCACGATCGAATAGTGATGGTTACTACCGAGATAGAGAGAAGGTAAGAGAAGCAAACCTCCAAACTTCTCCTAGTGAAGAAGACAAGAAGGTAAGTGAAAAGAAAACCGGATCCTCGCAAGTAGTGGTTTGTGTTTTTAAGAAGATAAGAGAAAGAATAAAAGATAGTTTCTTCCGTTTAAACCAAAACCGATCGAAAATATGATGTACTTTGACCGAGTTATCTATTTGTGGCGGTGGCCCAAAACCCTCACAAATTATAGTGTCTGACCCATGGAACTGACCAAACTTTGCTTGACTTTGACTAACCTATGTATTTGTGGCGGTTGGTTAAAAACCCTCACAAATAACCCATATTTGTGACGCCCCTCTCTAAAAAACCCTCACGAATATGACCTATTTTTGTAGTGAGTATTTTACTAGTCTCATATGAAAAGATGAGGGTACCCAGATATACCTCAATCTAAAACGTTTCCACTCGTAAGTCCTTTCTCCGAAAGTAATTGTCTATAGACCGAGTCGAGACAATACAACTAATCGGTTCACACTTCTTGTGATCGTCTATGGATACGAGATCGAGACAATACGACAACAAGATAACTTGTGTGATTGACTATAGATACAAGATCGATACAATACAACAACGAAGTATGTTTACTTGATAAATGGTTCAGACTTAACCAAACACAATAGGATTACTATCAAGTAAATAGGAATTAACGTTTGTGTATTTTACTTCTAATTATAATAAAAACAATTATAATTACGGAAATAGAAAAGTAAAAGACACAACAAAGATTTTGTTAATGAGGAAACCTCAAATGCGGAGAAAAACCGGGACCTTGTCCAGAATTGAATACTCTCAGGATTAAGCCGCTATAAAAAATCAAACCAACTTTGTATAGTCGAGACCAAGCAACTAAACCTATAGTTCACCTAGTTCCGTCTATATCCCTGCGCCTCCAACTTGTTAATAAGTCACGCACTTGGAACAATTCTTTTGGTTCATATTCCAAACAGTAAAGGAAAAACAAATTTGTTCGGTAAAAACTCTTTTCAACCAAGTGATGTGAGTTAGACAAAATGCTCTTCCGTTTATCCCAATAAACTCCTTTTATCAGGTCCTTAGATCTATCTAATAACAACTACCAAAGTAATTGTGAAAATTTTGCAATCAATACTTTGAATCACAAAGAATTGTATTGATGTCGATCTACTCAACTAATCAATCCAATCTACCACAAGGATAAACCGATTATAGTTGGATCCTCTTTACCCGAAACAAGTATTGTGCACACCAAAGATTATGAACCCAAATCAGAAATCTTAAAAGTCTTCTTTGTCTTCAAATCTTCTTAGATCTTTAATAAACACCACACAATCAACTTGAATCTCTTGTGATCAATCACACACAAAATGGAGTCTATTAGCAATGCATTATCACAAGACGTCTTTAGATCTACAAACTGTCTAAAGATCCCCGTCGAAACTTCGATCTAGTTTAAGTGAATCTTATATCAGAAGAGAAGATTCTCAAGCATAAACAAACTAGGTGCAATCAAATTTCAATAACCGTTAGTCAATCAAATCAATCCAAAACTAATAATAAACCGCAATTATCTAGTTTCCCACTAACGATACTAATAGGGCTTCTCAATTCCAAAGAAGTCTTTAAATCGAGAGGCCGTAAGAGATTTCGCCTAATAAGGTTACTTTCATCTCCGAATAGGCGGCTCCACCAGTAACAACATAACTAGGTAGTTTTGCTGGTTTCAGTATTAGTTTGCCCAAATGCAAACTTTGATATTTATAGACCAAGGAAGTTTGGACACCAAGGAATTTCCAAAACCGAAAATATTCTCAAGATATGCAATACATTTCCAAATTCGGTTTTCATAATTCCCGGAAATGCTTTGTCCAAATATTGACCGAAAATCTCTTAGAAAATCTCCAACTAGTAAATGCACATTACTAATTTTTATTTTCCAAATATAAAATTAATAACCTTAATTAAAAGATTCTCAATTTATTTTTGATCCAGGATTCTCCTTTAGATATTAAGGAATATCTTTGAACCATAGAAGATAAGCGTTACTGCACATGTTCAAAGTATGTCGACATCTTTACTTTGTAAGTCCTCTTTCATACTTACACTCTTGGAATCGATTTGCCACACTTCCAAACAAGTTTAGAATTGGTTCATCTGACTTCCAAGAACTATGTGATTGATTATCCTATCAAATCACCAAACATGGGTTTCACGGTTCTACCAAAACAAGTTTCGGTTCTACCTCCATGTGGGTACTGGAATTAGGCACACTAGCTTTCCAAAATTCGGTTGACTAGGTACTAGGATCGGTTCCCACATATATATGGTATCTAACTTGTATTTGTTGCACATGTCCATAGGATCGGTTCCCAATATATACAAACATGTTGCACATGTTCATAGGATCGGTTCCCAATAACTAGAAACTTGTTGCACCTCTTACAAGGATCGATTCCCCTCTTGTGATCGGTTGCACCTCTTACTAGGATCGGTTCCCCTTTGCCTAGAGTTGGTCATACCAATAACACTAAATCGATCATACCATCTCAAGTGATTACTTAAGATCGGTTTCACTAATAAAAGTCATACCAATACAAAAGTCAGGCCTTGTGAATAGTTTTACCAAGAACATAAGCAAGTCATGAGCGGTTATACTAATCACACATATTGGTAGTTCAAAAGATATGCATTGAATAAAAATACCAATAAGCCTAGCGATTTCCCTTTCGATTCACAAAACAAGTTCATGAATTTACTTCCTTTAAACGAATGTAAAACATTTATTCCTAGGATGAAATCATCACCTCATACCCATACATAATCACAATAGCATTCAAACGACTATGTCGATGTCTTCTATGCGAAGTTCAAAAGATAAGCGTTATACTTCGTATTGTATTCCTTACTACGTATAACTTGAGTATAATCATTCATAGCTTCGCAGTTATGTTTTCAATATGCACGAATTGAAAGATACGTTAGGGAATGAAACAGTTCAAGCCAAATATTACTAACCTCAAGTGGAAGGGTGATGTTGTCGTTGTAGATCCGTACTTCTTCACATTCTTCAAGTCTTCACGTAATACTTGTAATGTCTCATATTCTAATACTTTCAAGCTAACCTACGAAGTTGACTCTAGTACATAATCAAGCGACTCTTTAAATGAGTTTTGGTTCACTAAAATATGACAACCAAACTTGACATACCAACGCCTGGTGGGTTCAACCGAGCTATGCTCTAACATCATATTTTACAAAAAATATTTATCCTCAATATAATGGGTGTGGTTGTCGAACTAACGAATTTTTAAAACAACATCCCATATACGATTCAAAATCTGTTAGATTTCAAAAGTTGCATCTGCATCCAAACTAATAAAGTATATTTCGGATACCACCCCCGATCAGCTGTCTCGGATGGGTTCGCTTTCAAATGCTCACCCTAGCTAGTCTAATGAGTTCAGATGCGGAATCTTCGCGTTTAGTTAGCTAATGGGCTTAGTGGACTACTTTTGCCACGATGGTTTGATATTTTTTTGTGAAAACTACTGACAAACCCATTTTTAGGATTTTTTCCACTATGAAACCGACGGTCGGAAATCTTCAGGCGCGCCCCCAATTTTTGAGTGAAAATTATTCACAAACCCATATTTTCCAAAATTATAAGTTTCAAGAGATAGAGGCGAAAACAAAAGAAAAGATCTGATTTTATTCTTAATAAAGTATCTTCTTTTCTTCCTTTCTTCTTCTTCTTCATCTTGCTCCTTTATCATAACCTAATAGTTATAACTTTCTCCAAAGAAATGCTTCCAACTAGGTTTCAACTTCTCTCATAAATTTCTTCTTTCTCCGTCGCGGAAATTTCAATAGTGAGGAGATGATGTTCGTGGTTGCGAAATTTCGTTTTATGGCCTCTTTGAATTCACATCTTCTACAAGCATCAACAATATCAACAGATTTGGAGATTTTTTTAGATGTGGATTGAATGGGGTTTGGCCGAGTGGATGGTCTCGATTAAATTGCATCTGTATATACGAAGGATTGGTTGTATATTGTGCTTAATCTTCATGATGATGTCTGAATTATTGATTACGAATGGGTATACGGCAAGTTCTATTACTACCACAACAGTTGTAGGTGTAAATAATCCACGGGGACAGGTGGAACGATCCTAAGCCATGGCGTACCGGAGCAAGCATGCATCTAGAGTACCGGATCGCCTCTCCGAATCTGGGCGTGAGGAAAGAGGAGCCGAAAGTCGAAGAAAAAGGGAAAAAGTTGTGATGCGATGGACATCGGGCACTGGAGCCATAAATGCGCTGACAAAGTGGGTGAAGAGATAAGAAGGACTCGGTCAGGGAAGGCTCGGCCAAGGATCCCAAGGGCGACATCGGTTATTCCCATCGAACGGGCGACATCGAGTGACGAGTTGGCAGAAGCAGGCATCATTCGGCTCGGCGTAGCGACCCGAACAAATAAGAACAATCGGCTGGGGCATCGGGACGATCGCTCGGGAGGAACATCGAGGAAGCTACACCAAGCCTAACACCGTAGTCTTGGATGTATCATCACTTGTAACTATAAATAGAGGCCATGTAGAGAGAAAGGACTTAAGCAAGAAGTGAGGAAAGAGAGCATACTAAAGCATTGAGAGATAAATCCGCCTTGTAATCTTGAGTCGAGTAATAAGATCTTCTTTTACACCCCCGTGGACGTAGGTAATCATGCCGAACCACGTATATCTTGTGTTCCATTACTTTCTTTCCTTCGTTTCGCTTCCTTGTGTATGTGTTTAGTTACCTTTGGATGTAGTGGTAGGATTTTCCACCCCTACATTCTGGCGCCGAATTAAGGGACGTATAACATCTCCTTGATACCTTGAAATCGGACGCTAAAAGGGGAAACTCCGAGCTCTAAGCCACCTTGTGCGCTGGTTGACGCTGAAGGAGAAAACCCTTTCGTCTGCTATCTCTGTTTTCTTTCAGTAATGTCCTGTTGAAAGGGAAAACTCCGAGCTCCTAAGCCACCTTGTGTGCTGGTTGACGCCGAAGGAGAAAACCCTTTAAATCTCTGCTATCTCTCGTTTGCTTTTAGTAATGTCTTGGTGAATTGATAGAGGTTAACTTTGTGTTCTTGCTTTGGTATCTTCACCTACGTAGCAACATCTTGTCGAGATTGATAAAGTTAGCCTTGCATTTTTGCTAGTTATCTTCGTTTTGTTATCTTCGTGTCGAGCTGATATAAGGTCGTTTTGTGTTTTAAACCGGAAGTCTCCATTTTTCAAGCAAAACAAGTTTTCCGCTTAAATTAAGTCGCTTTGTGTGTCTGTTTGAAACACCTCGAGAGTCATCGGATGACCCGTGAGCTCCCTAAATAGCATCTTTCGATGTGGGTAGAAGCTAGAAGGGAATCCCATCTCGATGATTATGATCTGCGGCTCCAAACCCCGTTGCAAAAGAGATTCGACAGCTCCTATCGACGCTTAGAAAGGATAGTTGATGCTAAGCGAAAAACTCAAACAAACGCAACGCGTAGGTTACTGGGACTATCTCCTAGGCAGAAATGTTGTTGCAACTATCTACATTTTACACCCGCCTTCTAGCAAGGCAATTAAAGCACGATGACGGTGGAAACGGGGCTAGTTCAGAATCGTTGAAACTAGTCCTTGGAAACCATGGCCGGAGGGATTATGCTTTGAATGGCCGAGTCTCACCATAATCCTCGCTAAGGGCCTCACAAAGATCGTGGGACGAATCTGTAAGAAACTTGCGGCCATCGGCACGCCGGTTGCTAAGGGCCGCCGTCGCCGCATGTCATCGCCATGAAAGAAATCTTTCGATTCAACGCACGAATGATTAATGACTTCTGGCGCTAGGAATGTTAGGACAAATAATAATAAATGCATAGGAAAGTGCCAAGCGACGGGTCGAGACAAACTTTCGAATTTGTCCTTTGTGGCGAAAGCGACTTATTGCTTTGAGACAAGACGCGCTAGTACAGGTGTGGAAGCGTACTATAGAGACCTTTTCACTCGCACCGAATCGCTGTACTCCATCCTTAACTTTTTCGGCAGTTGAAGTAAGTCTTTGTCCCCTTTGCTGACGTAGGAACGAACGGATAGGCGAGCTGAGGAGCGAGGACGATAGCAAAGGCAATGGCAAGTACCTCCAGGACGAGCAGGATCCTGAGGAACCGAGCCGCGGCGGGATCCAGCGGGCAAGAGGGACTCACAGATTCTCAGCACGGAGATCGTCGACCCAACAATCGGGGCGAGACTCAGGCGTTGATCAAAGGCATGACCACGGTCGACGAGGAAATCGATCTGGGCCGAGATGACGACTTCCCATCCGAGAGATTGAGGATTAACCCAAGTCAGATGGGGCCGAGGAACGAGGGCAGCATGGAGGACGGGAGAACTGCATCGGATACCGAAGAGGAGGAGGAAGTCCAAACTATACATGAGGAACAAAGAAGGGAGAGACAACCTACAGAGCACCAAAGAGATTTAGAACGAGAGGCCGAAAGGCTTAGGCGAGTACACTTGGCAGGGAGGGAACCCTAATCGAGACGTCCCCCGATCGCGGTCCAACCGCCCCCGCTCGGTTGTTCCCCCAGTAGTGACCAATCACCCAACGGCTCCGATCGTCCCACCTATCGCTCCCACTGCGAGACCCCCAACCGCACCCCCTAACACAACGGGACACCAAATGAACGGTCATTCTAGCCACGAGAGCACCGACCCGATGTTACTCGCCATACTGGCAAGTCAGAGAAGACAGGAGGATCTAATGAGAGAATTGCAGAGGAGAAACTTGGCACTAGAATACGAGAACCACCAACTCCGCAACGGGAGGACGGGGTCGAGGGGATCATCAAGCCGAGGCGCCTCCAGCAACCACACTCCACCAAGGGACGCCCCACCCCCTTCGCCAAGCCGAGGCGAGTGCCCGACCCTAATCGGTCAAGAGAAAGGTATGGGCCGTCCGAGGATTCTTCGGCCGATGAGGAAGTAACCAACGAAAGTACGGACGCGTCCACCAAACAAAAGATTGAACGGCTTGAGCGGATGGTTAAGAAACGGCGGGAGATGGCGAGATGATAAGTTAGCGTAGTAATCAACGAAGCCCCGAAGACACCGTTTACCCCTGAGAACTGGACCAAACACCATTTCCACCAAAGTGCACACGCCAATCTTCCCATCTAGGTTCGATGGCACGGGCGTGCGGAGAACACATCAAGATGTACGGCATGTCCTTACTACGGTGGAAGAATTACGATGTAGTCTTGTGTAAGTTCTTCCCTGCCAGTCTTGAAGGAGAAGCGAAGAGTTGGTTCTACACCCTACCCGATAAATCCGTTGGGAGCTATGCGGTTTTGGTGGAAACCTTTCTCGAGACGTACATGCATAACAGCATAGCTCGGCCCAGAGTCGACAAGTTATTTACCCTGGCACGGAGACTGAGGGAACCGCTGCGTTCCTTAACGGATAGATGGAGAAAGTTATGCACGGATATAGGGAAGGCACCGGTCGACCAGCAAATATTCCGGCCGAGAACTCGCTAAGAAAGTCGGACCCCATCCGGGTGGCGATGTACACGAGAGAAGCCCAAGACGCTAAGGGAGATCCGGAAGATGCAGGAGCACTATATAGCCTTGGAGGAGATCCAGGAAGGAGCGCAAGACAGGGGAATACAAGAGGCGAGCACCACAGAAGAGGCTACCCCGAGAGAAGCCACGAAACGATCCGAGAAAAGGCCCGGTGCCCAGTCCCAGGGCGAAAACAAGAAGGTCTGGGTCGAGAGGGGAAAGAAGCCTCGCCACGAGCCAAGATCATACACCCCGCTCAATGCACCCTTGGAAGAAGTGTTCAAGGAAGTGGAAAAAAGGAATGATATCCGATACCCCAAGACTCGGGGAATCCAATTCGACGGAACGAGGAACCACCCGGAGTTCTGTCATTATCATCAGTTCCGCGGCCACTCAACCAACGATTGTAGAGAAGTGAAGGACATCGTCCAGCACCTGATCCGCGATGGGTATCTACGACATTTCGTCAAAACACCATCGACACCCGCCCACCCCCGAGGTCCCAGTACATCAAATAAGAATCAATCGCGGCGCTCGGTTCACCTGTAACACCATATCACACTCAAAGAACACAAGGATACGATTTAGGAACCGGTATCACCTCGAGAATACACAAGAGGGATAGATCGGGCAAAGAAATCTTCAGCGTGGCCAAGACCCTCCCTATGGAGCCGTGGATGATGCAACCGATTACGTTTTCGGCGAAAGATGTCCCATTGAACGGACAAGCGCATGGAGATCCCTTAGTAATAACCACGATGATTGAAGAATGGGGCGTCCAGAAATATTAATGGACGGTGGTAGCTCGGTCGAAGTTTTGTTCTATGACACTTTCAAGAGGATGGAATTGTCGATGACATCCCGATCCCATCGACTTATCAATTTACGGCTTCAACGATGCGGTGACGGTGCCAAAGGAGAAGTCACTCTCGAGTCTCGGATGGGGAAGGGTTCCTTGACACATTGACCACCTTTGCGTAGTCGATGTCGCTTCACCATATGAGGCGATCTGGGACGACCTTGGATCGCGGGGATCAAGGGAGTCGCCTCGGCCTACCATCGAAACTGCGCGCTTTCCTTCTTATCGTGGAGTAGTAGAAGTACTAGGCGACCCCAAAAGCGGCAAGACAATGTGTGCAAATAGACATCCAACGAGAACGAGGAAAGACGGTCGAGGAAACGCCAAGAAAAGAAGAAGTCTAAGGAAATGGAAGCGGGAGAGGAATTGGAAAAGGTGATGTCACAAGCCATCGCCACCTACGAAACGAGGCGACACGAAGTCTTATAGCAATCACGGGCCCGGCAACCGTCGGCGAGCCAAAGCAAAACTTTTCGGCCCTAGAACCAACTCGGCAAGTTAATGCTGGCACGGAGGAGGAACCGAGATTAGTGAGAATAGGGTCACGCTTGACGAATGAGCAATCCCGGCGAATGATAGCCCTCCCGAAGGAGCACATGGATGTATTTGCACAGCGGATGCACGACATGGAAGGCATCGATCCGAAGTTTGCTCGCACCATCTAAGGATAGACCCCAAGTTCAGACCGATCAGACAGAAAATGAGAAGAATTGCACCCGAGCTACAACCAGCGGTAGAGCGAGCGAAGAAACTGTACGCAGCAGGAATCATCCGAAAGGCCCAATATCCGCAATGGATATCTAATATGGTGATAGTCCCCAAGAGGAATGGGGGCGTCCGAATTTGCGTCGACTATAGCGATTTGAACAAGGCATGCCCGAAGGACAGCTTCCCTCTCCCCAGCATTGACCAACTAGTGGAATCCATTGTCGGGTATCAGGCGATCACGCTCATGGATGGGTACTCGGGGTATAACCAGATCCCCCTGGCCCCCGAAGATCAGGAGCATACATCCTTTTTCACGCCAAGAGGACTATGTTGTTACACCAAGATGCCATTCGGGCTGAAAAATGCGGGCGCTACATACCAGAGGCTGGTGGAGGACATGTTTGAGGAAAAAATACACGACACCATTGAAGTATACGTGGACGACATGCTGGTCAAGAGCAAAGTGGCCGGAACCCACGTCGACGACCTTAGAGGCATCTTCCAAACCATGAGAAAGTACAAGATGAGAGCGAATCCGTCCAAGTGCACCTTTTGGGTCACCTCGAGCAAGTTTCTAGGATACATAATCACCGAGAAAGGGATCGAGGCAGATCCAGATAAAATCAGAGCCGTGACAGAAATGCCTTCACCGTACGTGATTAAGGACGTACAACTGGCCGAACGGAAACCTAGCGGCTTTAGGACGATTCATCTCTCGATCGTCGGACAAGTGCAAGGACTTCTTCGGGACGCTCAGGAAGGGAGAGAAGTTTAAATGGACCGAGGGGTGTGAGGAAGCATTCCAGAAAATCAAGCAACACCTGGCAAGCCTACCAGTGTTACAAAGACCCGAGCCCGAAGACGTACTGACATTGTACCTCGGGGCAACCAGTCACGCTATCAGCGCTGTGTTAGTCAAGAGCGAGGGAGCCGAAGAAAAGCCGGTATATTTCATAAGCAAGACCATGAACCCGGCGGAAAAGAACTACACCAGAATCGAACAACTCATACTAGCGTTAGTGTTTGCAACACAGAAGCTCCGAACGTACTTCCAAACTCACAAGATCCGAGTACTTACCAAATCCTCTATAGAGTCAGTACTTGACAATGCAGCCAGGTCGGGGCGGATCTCCAAATGGAGCGCACAAATAAAGCAGTTCGATATCTTTTATGAAATGAGGACGGCGGTAAAAGCGCAGGCAGTGGCCGACTTTTTGGCAGACTTCCCCCTCAGTGACGAGGACGAAGTAGAAGACATTCCCGGAATGGAGGAAGACCAAGAAGATTCACCCGATTTACTCGAGACCTGCAGCCCGACACGATGGGAGGTTTTCGTCGACGGGTCATCCAATAAAAATGGGTCGGGTCTAGGACTGGTCTTTACGACACCGAAGGGCAAAAAAATGGTCCACTCTTTTAGGCTTGAGTTCAAAGCAACCAACAATGTCACGGAGTACGAAGCAGTAATACACGCCCTACGCTTGATTGTGGAGATGGGCATCCAGGAGGTACGATTGACAAGCGACTCCCAGCTAGTTGTGCGGCAAATCACCGGGCAATATGCCATACATGACCCTTTGCTGCAAAAATACTGGGAGCTCGCCCAATCCTACATCGGGCAAATACCAAGCATCAAATTCCGACACATCTCAGGGAAAGACAATCGGCACTCGGATGCCCCCGGCATATATCGCTTCCATGTTGACTGACTCAAGCGTTGAGGGTATTCGCGTAATGAGGATCCTAATGCCTTCAGTACCCGAGGGCATGGACATCGGCGCACAAGTTGCGGCAACCACTATCGACCAATACCGGGCCGATGATTGGAGAAAGCCGATTCATGAATACCTCGAAACAGGAAAGTTGCCCAAGGGAAGGCCTGAGATTAACAAGATCAAGAGCAAAGCCGCCGCGTACGAACTTAGGGATGGCACCCTGTACCGAAAATCATACCTAGGACCATTGCTAAAATGCCTAAGTAAGGAAGAGGGGCAGATGATCCTTAACGAATTACACTATGGGGCAGCGGGAAACCACAGCTCGGGCCGCAGCCTAGCGGCACGAGCTAAAACCATGGGATACTTCTGGCCGTACATGAATGAGGACGCGAAGCATATGGCCACCGTTTGCGACGAGTGCCAGAAGTTCGGAAAAAAGATACACGCGCCGGCTGTAACATTAAACTCCGTCATCAGTCCCTGGCCCTTTGCTAAATGGGGAATCGACATCGTGGGACCGCTACACGTTGGATCGGGACAAAGGAAGTATTTAATTGTGGCCACCGACTATTTCACCAAGTGGGTTGAGGCCGCTCCGCTAAGGCACATACGGGATAAGGATGTTTTTCGGTTCATCTGGGAACACATCATATGCCGCTTTGGGGTCCCGGCAGCAATCGTCTCTGACAACGGGAAACAATTGCAAGGCAAAAACATCGACCTACTATTCAACACGTACAACATCCGAAAAAGCAAGTCCACGCCCCTATACCCCCAAAGCAACGGACAGGCCGAGATCACAAACAAGACCATCGCCGATAACATGAAGAAGAAACTCGACGGAGAATATGGGGAATGGTGTGAAGAACTCTACAATGTCTTGTGGGCATACAGGACAACTCGCAGGGAGGCAACGGGACTGTCACCCTTCATGCTAACATATGGAACAGAAGCCATCCTACCTACGGAGGCGATGATACCTACCACCAGGACCGAAGCGTGGAGGCGAAACATCTCGGCGGACCTTATCTTGGCTAAACTTGACGATTTGGAAGAAACGAGAGAAATGGCCCTACAAAAAATGGAAAATTACCAACGAAGAATCCAAATGAATACAACAAACGGGTCCGACCAAGAGAATTCCAACCGGGGGCAGCTGGTACTAAAGCTCCTACCTAGCTATGAGCGTGACAAGAAGGGCGGTAAACTTGCACCACGGTGGGGAGGACCCTACACGATAGTTGAGAAAGCTGGAGAAGGGGCATACAAGATACTGAAACCGGACGGAAAACCCGAGCCACGGCCGTGGAACGCGACGCGACTAAAGATCTACCATCCGTAAGATCAGGTAAGATATCTTGTCATTTATTTCCGTGAAAAGCCGCGTGGGGTTGGAAATATGACAAGTGCGTCTGAATGGTCGTTTGAACCCGGG
This sequence comes from Papaver armeniacum, assembly GCA_023531295.1. Taxonomy (NCBI): domain Eukaryota; kingdom Viridiplantae; phylum Streptophyta; class Magnoliopsida; order Ranunculales; family Papaveraceae; genus Papaver; species Papaver armeniacum. The sequence continues at coordinate 29,170 of JAJJWW010008252.1, read as the reverse complement.
CGATGGCATTGTGCAAGTGCCGGGCGACTTACACTAACACGGGCTATTCGAACTCGGGCGACGGCATTGTGCAAGTGCCGAGGTAGTTCGAGGGCCCTGGTGGTTGGAAACCGCCGGCCGATTGTCGAGGCATGAGTACTCGACATCGAGAACAACATTGCTCTCCTCGCAAGTGGCCGAATCACTTGCCCAAGAAGATTAATCGATAACTTCTTGGGGTATCGATCCCATAGAAACTAGGCAAGACCAACTCCCCTTCCACCAGATCTCGAAAGACGGTGATGAGATGCCTCGATCGGGACATGGCATCGGGCCCGATGACCCTCCTTGTTGAGTGTGTTCGACGAAAACGGCATTTGTGACTAACTTTGTCTATCTATGCAGGCATAAGAAAGAACAAAAACGAGGCTACAACAAGAAAGCCACACACGGGCGACCCAACATAAAAAAGAATAATAACGGCGAGTGTAACAACATCGTAGCAAGAACAAACAAATAAACCGGCGACGCAAAGACCCCATAACAAGTTATGCAAGAAGTTACCAAAGTGTTCAAGCGAATTACAACCCGAGAAAAGGGCAAGACAAATGACGCAGCGCTACAAAAGACAGGATCACTCTTTGGAGGAAGTAGAACCCAGGACAGCCCTCTTGGCGGCAGCATCGGCTCGCTTCTTATCAAGCACCGCCTTCACACCAGCTTTGACCTGCAAGACGAGTTCCTCACTGAACTTCGCTTTCTCGGCAACAAGATCCCGCGCTAGTTGCTCCGACGCCGCTTCAGCGGTGGCCACTCGATCGAGCAGAAGAGCCTCCTTCCCCTTCAGACGAATATTCTCCTCCTCCAACGATGCCGCTTTCTTCTGCTCGGCTGCCAAGACAACGAGAACGGTCAGTCACACAACAACAGCAACAAGATAACAACACGCAAAGCACGACACAAAACACACCACCTTCTAACAAAGGGGCAATTATTCTAACCGACTCCTCGGACTCAGACAGGCTACACTCGAGGGCCGACACCTTCGAAGAAAGTTCTAGGTATCGCTGTTCATTAAACTCATTAGTGGGGCAATACTTCTTGTGATCACTCCATTCCTCCCTCTGTCGGGAATGGGCAGCCTGCAAGCCCGACAATTGAGCACGCACCCAATCCAACTCCTCAGAAACCTTTCTAAACTCCTTAAGCTTCTCAAGGGCCTCTTGGCTACGCTTCTCAGTAGCATCCCTCTCCCCCAAGATCCGAAGGCGATCTGCATGCAGATCTCGGACCTGAAGTCTTAGTCGGCCACATTGAACTTCTAAGTTGTCGGCTAATAATGTTTTCTCGGCCGCTATACCCTGGAAGTGAGATAAGTCCGCCCTCAAATTATCTATCTCCTCGGGAACATACTCAAACGTCTCATACCGATAAAGTTTGGATTGAAGATCTTCAATATCGGTTTCCAGACGGTCAATTTTAGCATCCTTATTGACTATTCTCTGTTGTAAGTTCGAGACATGATCTCGTTCTATGTTAGCTTCCCTCTTCGACAAACGACATCTTGTGGCAGCCTCGGCCTCCGCAATAGACGATTCGGCTAAGCAGGGAGTACTAAACTCAGGATATTGGCACTATGAGATCAATCACAACTAGCTGCGGAAAGAAAAATGCATACCTTGGGTTTTGGCCAACTCCCTCTCCAGCCCTCGAGACCGTTCACGCTCCTGCTGCAGCAAGTGACGAAGATTCTCCCTCTCGATGGCATCCCGACGTTGAATGGCAGCACTCAATAGCGAGCGGTTGACATCCTAAAAACAATGCCAACATAGTCAGCCCTAAACTAGTACAAAAACGCGACACCCGAGCAGCTCAACTCACCAGGAGGTCGAAGGTACTTTTTAGGCCAGCCTCATACAATGCGACGGCATTGACCTTCTCTTCATCGGACAAAGAGGCGAAATCGGGAGAAATGAGCGCCCCAAGCGAGTTACATATAGGGCCCGAGATAGTGAAGGAGGTACTCTTTGCTCGGGATTAGGAACCACGGTAGGAAAAGCCTTCGACGGTTGGCCATCAACACTCTCCGTATCACGGTCAATCAAATCGCCCCCACCGCCCCCCGATTTTCCCGCTTTGACCCAACTCCCCCTTATCGCCAGCATCGTCCTCGCGTCGTCAAAAAGATCTTCCTCATCATCACCATCAGACACAACATACACAGTGCCATCGGCAAGCACAATCCCTTCACCAGCCACTTCCCGGGGCACATCCTTCTCCGGGGCAGGCACATCCCCCTTAGGTTCTTTACCCCTACCCTTAGGCTTCCCACCTACAAAGGCAGATGAATCATCAGACGATTTAAGAGGCGACCTCCCCAGGAAATGTGACAAAGGTAGTCGATCATCGGGATCCTCACCATCCTTCGCCGAGGTACCAAAGAACCTTGTCAACCTTCAACTTCTGCGTATCAGCCGACGTCAGATCCATGCAAGGCAACAAATAGGGGCACGTACATGTACGTTAAATAAAAAACAATGAGTATATTTGTTACCTTCCCTGTATCCTCCTCGGCTCCGCCAATCCTATCCCTCTTCCGATGAACGAAAACCTCAGAAGGAGTACCCTGGGACTTAGTCTGAAAAACACCACCAAAACAAAATACTACCCCGTAAGTCTCCTGATCCGATCAACCAAACTAGAGAAACAGAGAAATGCACCGACCCGATCAACGTTGACTACCCAGAAAGGATAAACTTCGGCCGGAGGAGGGAGCTTGCCACTCAAAAGAGGGCCGGAAATGGCCAGCGGAACCCGGTCCCAAGCCGTATCATTGGTATGACGGGCGTGCTTGTTGGAACTCTTCCCCTCGGGGTCCTCATCCAAAAGAAGTCTCCGACTCCCTCGGGAAGGGTCTTATGACGGTGAGGGTGGCAGACAAAATCCGGCGAGATCGCCGTTAGTAGTGGTCCCGCTCCGATAATTGTCGGCGAAGCCGGGCGGGAGTATAGTCACTCGCCTGGAAGGATCGTAAGTGGACCAAGCGGTAGGAGAACACTCGCCCCCATTGCGCCTCTCCCACTCGGACAAGATGCGGAAAGTATTGCCATTCCACTGAGCCAAAGCGCGACACGGGCGAATCTTGGAGAGAGCCTCGTACCAAAATGGACGACTAGGATCATACAGGGGGAAACGCAGTCCGAGCTCCAGCTGGCCCCTGGTAACAATGGTCGCCTCGGCCGAATGGGGAAACCTCAGAACATCATCTTTTCTCAAGACACCCTTCTGGCCTGACAAGAGCCTGACGTCATATCCGTGAAGATCGAACTCGCTCTTTAACTGATGAACATACTGCTCATCCGATGATCCTTAGGAGCCCTCTTGTCAGCCCTACAAGAAAACGAAGATGAGTTATCAGGAAAGATAGAATCAAGAGCGCGGTAATCATACTTGGAAGGACTCTCTATGACGAACAAGGAATCAAGCGATACACCGTCGTCATCGGAAAACACATAACTCACACACCTTCTTTCCGTCATTTGAGGAGTTGAAGAGGCCATGCAAACTGATAAGAAAAACGGCAGAAGAAGCAAAAGCACGACCGGAACCGGAGATTGCAGCGGCGACGGAAACGGAGAAGACGACGGATAACGGAGAAGGAAGGGAAGAAGTTTGTTAAGGAATTTGCCGGCAACAGCGAAAAGAGGGTGGAGGAAAGATGAAGACACAAAGGAGATGGAGACGCAGAGAAGATGGAAAAAAGGGGATGAAGTTGCAGAGGAAGAAATAAGAGGGAAACTAGGTTCGAGCGCTGGATTTATAAACCCCTCCCGTGGTAACCGGCAGAGAAGGTGAACCGGTTGGAGTAACTGAAGCGAGTGGGGAACAGCATGCGTGAAAGCCGGCATGACCGAGGACGTGGGAAGACGAGGCGGTTATTCTTCCCTACGTGTTGACTACACGAGTGAAAGAAGGGGCATAAATGTAGGTGTAAATAATCCACAGGGACAGGTGGAACGATCCTAAGCCATGGCGTACCGGAGCAAGCATGCATCTAAGTCTGGGATCGCCTCTCCGAATCTGGAGGCGTGAGGAAAGAGGAGCCGAAAGTCGAAGAAAAAGGGAAAAGTTGTGATGCGATGGACATCGGGCACTGGAGCCATAAATGCGCTGACAAAGTGGGTGAAGAGATAAGAAGGACTCGGTCGGGAAGGCTCGGCCAAGGATCCCAAGGGCGACATCGGTTATTCCCATCGAACGGGCGACATCGAGTGACGAGTTGGCGAAGCGGGCATCATTCGGCTCGGCGTAGCGACCGAACAAATAAGAACAATCGGCCGGGGCATCGATCGATCGCTCGGGAGGAACATCGAGGAAGCTACACCAAGCCTAACACCGTAGTCTTGGATGTATCATCACTTGTAACTATAAATAGAGGCCATGTAGAGAGAAAGGACTTAAGCAAGAAGTGAGGAAAGAGAGCATACTAAAGCATTGAGAGAGATAAATCCGCCTTGTAATCTTGAGTCGAGTAATAAGATCTTCTTTTACACCCCGTGGACGTAGGTAATCATGCCGAACCACGTATATCTTGTGTTCCATTACTTCTTTCGTTCGTTTCGCTTCCTTGTGTATGTGTTTAGTTACCTTTGGATGTAGTGGTAGGATTTTCCACTCCTACAACAGTAATAGGTTAAGTGGAGTTCTGAATTGAGAAGTTGATTCACCGAATCAATAAGGTAAAGAGAGTTCGGAGACCAGGGAAGCAAAAGTGCAGATTGGGTCGATATTTTTGATGGGAATTGATTGCAGTGGTGGTGGTCGAAATTGAATCTGATGGGATGTATCGAATGGCAACAGTACTCGCAATGGTGGAATTGACTAAATGGTGAATGTGAACTGAAATACATGGAAAATGGGTTGTTTTGGCAGCGACAGTACAATGGGAATGGTGTGGCATCGATTGGTAGAGAGGGAACAAAGTGTTGGCTGTTTCCATGGTTTTGATATGGCCGAGATAAAGAAGAGTTGGTAGTATGGCTAGTCGAATTATGTTGTCTCAGTGATCGACAACGGTGAAGGAAGGTGATTAGAAGGACATAAAATGGAAATCGGTGATGTGGCCTGTGTTTGAAAATAATGGAATGAGGTTGTTTGGTTCGAGTGGGGTGAATCTGGAGCTCGGGAGGATTTGCCGGAGTTTGTAATGACGACAGAGAAGCTGTTTGCAATCGGCCAAGAAATAAAAAGTGTTAATGGGTCTGAATTTGGATATCAATGGTATGTTTGGAGTGGGGCCAACTAGGGATATACGAGTTTTCAGTCACGCTTTTGATCGAATTGCAATTTACTTGGATATAACTTGAACTCAATTGCAAATAGTGGAATTTGTTTTACATTAGGAGAGTATTTTGTATCCATATAGTTGAATAATCTGTTATGCAACTAAGAAAACGGTTGCATAACCTGTTATGCATCTACAAAATTTGTTGCATAACATTCCAGAAAACGGTTGCATAGCACGTTATGCATCAACTTTTTCGTCACTATTGAAACCAACAAAAACAAAGACTGCATAACTTGTCATGCACCTACAATAATATCTCGCATAACATGTTATGCGATCATGAAATTGATGCATAACCTGTTATGCATCCGAAAATATGGCTGCATAATGCATTATGCATCGAGAAATTTGTTGCACAATCTTTTATGCATCGAGAAAATTGATGCATAACTTGTTATGCATCCGAAAATATGTTTACATAATGCATTATGCATTAATTTTTTATGTACGCACTAAAATCAACCAAAACAATGGTTACATAACTTGTTATAGATGCATAATTTGTTATGCAGTCGATAAAATGGTTGCATAATTCGTTATCCATCTGCAGAATGTGTTATGCATCTTTTTGGTGGCCGTGCATAATGGTTATGTATCAAGTTTTCAAAATTTTGCCTAAAATGATAATCACCTCCGATTTTTTCGTGAAAAACAAAAATTTGATATTGTTGTTTGTACTCGTTGCGTAGCTCACTTTAAAAGATTTCCAACGATATAAAATTTGTAAAATTCCAAGGCGCGGATTTTTAGATATGTTATATCCAAGTTGCGTTGCCAATTATACCCCTGATGCATAACCTGTCATGTAGATGCATGATCCGTCATGCAAACATTTTTAATAATTTCATATAATTATGGGTGTCACGAAAATAATTATGGGTATCACGGTACCTAAAATTAATTGTGGGCCTGACAGTGAGAATACTATTTTTTTTTGGCCTGCGCCTAATTAATTTTCCCTATTTTTTTAGTGATAATATATAAAGGCCCAAACTATGAAGCACGGATACTGATACGGATACGAGGATACTGATACGGGAATTCGTCAATTTTCTAAAATTGAGGATGCAGGATACGTAGCGATACGTGTATCTATTAAAAATATTTAATTCAATAATAATTTATTTTTGCAAAAAGAATCACATAATATTAAAAAAAAAAAAACATAAATAATATCGGGATTATTAAGAAAATTTGATAAAACCTATCTAACATCCCATTCACCCATCACTCATCAATATTGTATTCATCAAAGGGCACCGCTTCTAGTTCTGGCTCGTCAAGTAAAAGATTTGCAACTTCAAATTCTCCCACACCGTGTAGTGGATCAAATGCATCTCCATTAATATCCCACATTCTATTTTCACCTTTCGTATAAATTCACTTTTTTCGTCAAAGGAGACGAAAATTACTATGAACAAATTTTAAAGGCGTCCCCAAGTATCCCAAAATATCTGACACTGATAAGGCGTTCGATACGAATACGTTACCAATTTTGAAGTATTCCTGCTTCAGAGGGCCCAAAACACCAAATGCTGCTTGCCAATTTGATAGTCTTCAAGTTATAGATGAAAATTGCTGCCGGCAGGGCGGGCACTACGCAAATTTGTAAAATCATTCTGAAAAGAATATCAAATAGAAGAACTTGCAAATAGAAAAAATGATCTCTATAAGGCTTGAACCGGGAATCTTGTATCTTGACATGCATTGGAAGTAGCTTCTAGGTAGAATCTCATTTAGTTTTGGATGCGAAAGCTAACGTAAATGCAAAAATCACATATTTGGTAGCCCCTATACTCAGCAACGGCCCTGGCTGCCGGTTGCATCAATTTATTTGTAGTTCAATTTCTTTTATCTTGGTGTTATTGAGGTGAAACTGGTGATGACTCCAGATCTTGTGGTGAAATTGGAGCAGGTGCTTGGGAAAATCGGGATTATTCATAGAAATATGGCAGCAGTTGAAGTGGATTATTAGAGTTCGAGTGCTGGCGCAGCATGCTATTTAGGGATAGTAACTTTTCTAGCTTGGGGTTTTCAGTTGTAGGGCTTTCCATTAATTCGACTGGTCTTTCCTGTGGCGGTGGTTACTGTGATCAGACAACTTCATGGCGGCAACCGCATCACTAGGTTGGAGGCTGTTTTGGTGGAAGTATCTTGGAGACATGAGCAGACTCGAGTTTGCACCGTACCTTCAAAACAAAGGCTCTAAATGTATGGTCGTTATTAGAAGTTTGGAACAATTAAGCCAGGTGTTTTTGTTTAAAAAAGATTATTTTGAAATTTACTACCTCCGTCCCTAAAAGATGGGCAGGTTTGTGTGAAAAGTGCCTATCTTTTAGAGACGGAGGGAGTAGTTATCAAAATAAATTTGACTTTTCGAATGAAGTTAAAAAGTGGCGTATCCCAAATAATGAAGAATGCTGGTGAACTTCCACATTTTCATGCGCATACTAATCCACGAAGTTGAGGATAAAATCGATGTCTAACCAAGTGACACTATATGTCGTTTAAGATATACACATAGAGGGGAAAACTCAAGCTTAAGATAATGATTCCGGCAACGATTGATCATGAAAAGTCCACTACTCTTACTTTCATTCTCACTACACCCTCAATCCAAATTACAAACACATGTACATTTGATTTTCACGATATTCATAATTCGTTTCCTCGTTAGGTGAATCTATGAATTGACTATCCCAACAAAGAGTTCTAATCTTAACTCGTAAGTATTGCTTGAAAATGACCGATTCAAGTATTCAACCGATGTCTGTGTACTATGATGGTACAATCATTAGGCGACATATAATTATTATCGGATGCATGGTTATACACCCTTGTATGAAGATGTTGGTTGTGAGGTTAATTAGAGTCTTTCTGAATATGGTCTTGTTTTGGGAATCAAACAACGAAATGTATAGCCATGCATTATGACATGAGTTATATCCACTCAATCTCTTGTTTTTGGATTGAAAAATGTGGGTTTCGCGTATGCGCTCTTCTAAGATACTCATAAGGCGCAAGTGGAAAAAAAGCCTTTGTCGTACCTGCTCGTTCCTTTTTGTCGATTGTTGTTAGCTAAATTTTGGGCTTGCATTGACAATTTGTACTCATAGTTCTGGTTCTTATTTGATCATGTTGTTAGATTTGCAGCCATGCATGAATATTAACAACCTACTGCTACCTACTCCACTTACGTATGTCTTTTCATGGCAAAAAATCAGTGGTTCTAAATGAACGGTATAGATAAACCACGGCAAAACCTTGAAGACACATGAGGGTGGGCCCTGTGGCAGGGATCTGTAGGGGGTTTAGTGGGGCCAGCAAATTAGGGATTGTGAGAGCGGCGTTTTTCATGGTGTCCGTTTTCACGGTTCACCAAGAATTTTTGGCAAAGAATTCAATCCACGTCACTTTCAGCTTTCAATTATTTCCTCTGATTTCCTGATATGCGATTGAAGTTATGGTATTCTAGAAAATAATAGTCATCATTTTGACTTAAGCACGTTTAGGCTAGTTTGATTATGCAAATAGAACTTTTGTAAAGACTTTTCTCATGCGTTGTTGTCTTTGTCTTTGTGAGAAAAAAAAAAAGCGAGTTAGACGTTTGGTAAAATATTAATTAAAATTAAAGTGATTAAAAAAAATAATCAAAGTGTGTTTGGTAAAATACTAGATTCAACCATTGCTGTTGTGGAAAATGACAAAAACGGACATATCTCTAAAAATAGTTTTATTCAATTTTATTGGGGTTAAAAATAATTAATTTATTTTACTATTAAATATAAATAGATTAAATATTAAATTTTACTAATTATTACTATTATTATGATTGTTAAGAAAAAATATTTTTACTTAACCAATTTTAAATATATATAATTTTCAAACAAAAAATAAACTAAAATTAAGTAATTATTTAAAATTTGTTTTTATTTTTATTTTTGACAAATTAAATCAAATGGTATCATACAATAATTTGAAAATAAAATATAATAATATTTAAAGAATAAAATATAAGAAATAAAAATTGATTGTATATATATTTAAGGGTAATTTTTGTCATTTACAAAATAAAATAGGGACAAAAAAGATAAATCAAGCATTAAATTTTGGTGGGACCGACTTATGCTTTTTTAGCTTTTAAAAGCTCCTCCTCCCCACTTTTTTAAAAAATTGAGGAATCCTTGTCTTTGGACAATAAGCACTTTAATGTTTTTTTACCAAACACCAATTTCAAAAATTATTGACATATATAGGTTTTGAAAGTGCTTTTGGAAAAATAAAAGCATTACCAAACCCAACCTTAGTGTAGTTTCAATGTCATTGCCCAGAGCTGGAGCTTAACTTGGTAATTGTCAATTGCATTTTCGCTACATGTTTTGAAAATTAAAGGGTTAACCTATATAAATAGTGGCATAAGCAACATAATTTTTGTAGTAAACTCAACAACAATACTTCAATCTAGCATACACCAAATCTCAAAGAAAGAAAGCCATGGCTACTGCTAAGTTTAGTATTAAAACTACATCATCAATCTTCCTAGTTCTGTGTTTAAGTGTGTTTACTTTGTCATGCTTTGCTGATCCCGACGCACTACAAGACTTTTGTGTTGCTGACTTGAACTCCACAGTTAATGTGAATGGGTTCCCTTGCAAGCCGGTGTCTGAAGTTACTGCAAATGATTTCTACTATAGTGGCTTGATGAATGAAGCGAGCACAGACAATCGCTTAGGGCTTGGGGTGAGATCCGGTGATGTTAACAACTTCCCCGGGATAAACACCCTTGGGCTTATGATAAGCCGAGTCGACCTCGCACCTGGTGGAATTATTCCAATTCACACACACCCTCGAGCAACTGAAGCTAATTATGTCATACAAGGAGAAGTCTATTTCGGGTTTATAAGTACTTCTAATGTTTTGTACTCAAAGGTTTTGAAAGCTGGAGAGATGTCTATTATTCCCAAAGGTCTTGTGCACTTTGTACAGAACGTTGGACCGAAGAAAGCTGTCGTGCTAGCTATTTTCAATAGTCAGCTTCCTGGAACTGCATCCCTTCCTAATAACCTCTTTGGTTCAGACCCAGCACTTCCTAATGATCTTTTGGCTAAGAACTTCCAAGCTGACGAGAAAGTCATTGCTAGTATAAAGTCTAAGTTCGGTAACTAAACAAACCAGCTAAATGCATGTGGTTCTTCCTTATGTAAACAATATTTCTATACGATTCTAAATAAGGGACTCATCGTCCCCATGCTTTGTGCATGAACTAAATTTATCAATAAATTTAATGTTATGTATTTTCTTTATCACTCATCCGATAATCACTTAATTTTTATTTGTTGCACCATGTTGAGATATTATTATTCCCACATTGTTGGGCAATCTAAGATCCTGCGGTTTATAATCCCTTAGGGCCTCTCCACTCTTTGCCAATTGGTTTTGAGTTGGATGCTCGTATTTTAACTTGGTATCAGAGCAGGCTATTTGCGACGAGTCTTTGACCGCGCCTTTACTCCGCGTCACCCGATTTAATTGTCCACGTGTTAGACCCAGCGAGGCTACACGTGAGGGGGCGTGTTGAGATATTATTATTCCCACATTGTTGGGCAATCTAAGATCCTGCGGTTTATAATCCCTTAGGGCCTCTCCACTCTTTGCCAATTGGTTTTGAGTTGGATGCTCGTATTCTAACTCAACATTAGAACATTAGAAAACATCTAAGTTGACAGAGGGCAAGCAATAGTAGCAACATCATACCTGATAGTAAGAGGCACTGCCTCACAATTGGAAGAAGTGTGCTTTCACTAATTAAGTTGCCCGATCTATCGGGGAATATAGTCGTACCAACTAATATTAAGTTGATAGAGTGCCCAAAAGAATTTTAACCACTTCGACGGAGGATGCCTTTCACGTCCCGTTCTATCATCAATTTCCCAGCCTTAGTAACCTACTTTCTTTGTAGCCGAGAATTGTTCATTCGCTGTATGGGTCACCAAAACCAGCACGAGCATTTCAGCCGCCGAAGCCTCTTACTTCAAATCTTTGTTGTAGAGAGACTGAGAGAGAACCCATAATAAGAAGAAGGCTTCCCACTGGATGATACTACAAGGATTTGTGAGGCTGGCAAAAGAACAAAGTATTGGATAAAAAAAAAAAATAGCATGTAATACCTTGTCCCAATTCAGGAGGAGATGGTCAAATAATCTAGTTGCTGATATTCAGGGTGTGTCTTACCGGAGAATGATCAGTTGTTTAGTTTTTGGTTTTCCGGTTATGATATCAAAGAAAAAAAAATCAGGAATTTTTTAGTTTTTACCCATAAAGGTAACTTAGAAATTTTACGATACTGTGGTATTTTTTTAATCACAAAATTGGTTAAAAAGACTAAAATTAATAATTCTTGGGTGAAAAAAACACTTAGGTTTTGATACTGTTTAAATGGACAAAAATGTTAAAATAGCCAGGTGTTGATGGTGGTTTTTAAACAAAGGGTAAAATCGTAAAACCCCAAATAACCTAATGTCACCAAAGGACACATTTATTAGGACATTTAATGCATGTAGTCAGTAATTAATAGGGGGTATTTTTTTCAAATTAAGGTTACAACGAACGAAACCCTAACTCACCTCCGTGCCGATGGCAAATCATGCCAGCCATACCAAACGCGCCGAAGCATGCCAACCATGCTAGCCGCTGTTGATGGTGGTTTTTAAGCGAAGGGTAAAGTCGTAAAACCCCAAATAACCTAATGTCACCAGTGACACATTTATTAGGACATTTAATGCATGTAGTCTGTAATTAATAGGGGGTATTTTTTCAAATTAGGGTTACAACGAACGAAACCCTAACTCACCTCCGTGCCGATGGCAAATCATGCCAGCCACACCTAGCCCAAGCTAGTCGCGCCATGCCAAATACACTCTGCCTTGGCCCTAGCTACGCTAATCACACCAAATGCGCCAAAGCATGCCAACCATGCTAGCCGCACCTCCGTGCCGATGGCAAATCATGCCAGCCACACCTAGCCCAAGCCAGCCGCGCCATGCCAAATGCACTCTGCCTTGTCCCTAGCTACGCTAATCACACCAAATGCGCAAAAGCATGCCAACCATGCTAGCCGCACCTCCGTGCCGATGAAAAATCATGCCGGCCACACCTAGCCCAAGCTAGCCACACCTCTATGCCAATGGCAAAGCATGCCAGCCATACCAAACGCGAAGCATGCCAACCATGCTAGCCGCACCCTCCATGCCGATGGCAAATCATGCCCGACCACACTTAGCCCAAGCTAGCCACATCTCTATGCCAATGGCAAAGAATGTCAGCCATACCAACGCGTCGAAGCATGCCATCCATGCTAGCCGCACCTCCGTGACGATGGCAAATCATGCCAGCCCACACCTAGCCCAAGCTAGCCGCACCTCGTGCCAATGGCAAATCATGCCAGCCACACCAAACGCGCCAAAGCATGCCAACCATGCTAGCCGCACCTCCGTGCCAATGGCAAATCATGCCAGCCACACTTAGCCCGAGCTAGCCGTGCCGTGCCAAATGCACTCTGCCTTGGCCCTAGCTACACTAATCACGCCACGCCAAGCCAAACACCCTTACAGCCGCGTCATGCCAAAGTAGCGCCCACACCTAGGCTTGCAAAACCATGCAACCTAGGCCAAATTGGCCACGCATGCCATTGGCACATGCCAACACGCTCGCTGGTAGCTTTCATACCAAGGCGCGACCCAAGTTGGCGACGCATGCCATTGGCACATGCCAACACGCTCGCAGGTAGCTTTTTCTACCAAGGCGCGACCCAAATTGGCCACGCATGTCATTGGCACATGCCAACACGCTCACGGGTAGCGTTTTTCTAAGGCGCGACCCAAATTGGCCACGCACGCCATTGGCACATGCCAACACGCTCCCCGGTAGCTTTCCTGCCAAGGCGCGACCCAAGTTGGCCACGCATGCCATTGCACATGCCAACACGCCGCCGGTAGCTTTTTCTACCAAGGCGCGACACAAATTGGCCACGCATGCAATTGGCACATGCCAACACGCTCGGCGGGTAGCTTTTTCTACCAAGGCGTGACCCAAATTGGCCACGCATACCATTGGCACATGCCAACACGCACCGCTGGTAGCTTTTTCAACCAGGGCGCTGCCCAAATTGGCCACGCATGCCATTGGCACATGCCAACACGCCGCTGGTAGCTTTTTCTACCAGTGGCGCGACCCAAATTGGGCACGCATGCCATTGGCACATGCCAACACGCTCGCTGGTAGCTTTTTCTACCAGGGCGCGACCCAAGTTGGCCACGCATGCCATTGGCACATGCCAACACGCTCGCTGGTAGCTTTTTCTACCAAGGCGCGACCCAAATTGGCCACGCATGCCATTGGCACATGCCAACACGCTCGCTGGTAGCTTTTTCTACCAGGGCGCGACTGTTGGCCACGCATGCCATTGGCACATGCCAACACGCTCGCTGGTAGCTTTTTCTACCAAGGCGCGACCCAAATTGGCCACGCATGCCATTGGCACATGCCAACACGCCGCGGGTAGCTTTTTTCTACCAGGGCGCGACCCAAGTTGGCCACGCATGCCATTGGCACATGCCAACACGCTCGCTGGTAGCTTTTTCTACCAAGGCGCGACCCAAATTGGCCACGAATGCCATTGGCACATGCCAACACGCTCGCCGGTTGCTTTTTCTACCAAGGCGCGCCAAATTAGCCACGCATGCCATTGGCACATGCCAACACGCCGTTGGTAGCCTTTTCTACCGGGCGCAACCCAAGTTGGCCACGCATGCCATTGGTACATGCCAACACGCACCGCTGGTAGCTTTTCCTACCAGGGCGCAACCTGTTGGCCACGCATGCCATTGGCACATGCCAACACGCATCGCTGGTAGCTTTTCTTACCAGGCCACAGCCCTAATGGCCAAATGCGCCATTGTCACTTGCCACACACGTCACTAGCAGTCATTGCCACTTACACTCAACGTACAACCTACCACCAAGGCATTCCGCACATGCCATTGGCACATGCCACACACGCCACTAGCAGCTCTGGCATTGCCACTTGCACTCAAGATGCAACCCGCAACAAAGGCATTCCGCACATGCCATTGGCACATGCCACACACGCCTCTAGCAGCGCCACTTGCACTCAAGGTGCAACCAATGCTCGATACATCAACACAAACTGGGGGATGCTTTCTAGGGTTTTGGTTTGGCGGTCACAGCATGCAACGTACACTACGCTCACATTAAGAAAGCGTGAATAGGAATAAAGCGGTCAAATAAATGAGGAAATAATGGTGAAAACATTTTCACCCATAAACACCTTGCAGTTACCACCTCCTCCCATTATTTCACCCTTTACTCTCTTCCTTCATGAGGCCAGAGTACGTTTCGGCCTCGACTTGTATAAATAGGTCTTACATATTTCCACCGGACAACAAGTCTCGGTTAGGAGAAAAATACAACACTCTCGAAAAGGCAACTTTGCAAGCTATCCAAAAGCTTTCATCTCTTGCAAGCTTCCTAAGCTTTCACTTTCGATACAAGTCGAGACACTACTCTCCCCCGTAACTATTCTCGCCTCAACACCTTTCTTTGCTTCCTCCCCAAATCAACCCTTCTCCTCCACTTTGTGACCGAAGCAAGTCTGGGAACGGCAATTTCTTGGTTTAGGCTGGACTTGTACAGTTGATCTCTCGAATCTATAAAGTGCTCACGTGCAAGACATTTGTTTAGGGTTTAAACCAGCTTCTCACTCACCTACCGAATTTACCGAAATCGGCGGAAACGATTTTCACCTATAAACAATTGGCGACCACAAATGGGAGGATTGATCTATCGGCTACAATGTCGACTGTCGATCTCGTTCTTCACCCGGATGTCAAGATGGTAGGGAAGGCGACTCAATCCGACTCAACTACCGTGACAACCCTGTTTTCTGGTTGTAAAAACTATACAAGAAAACCGGGACTCGCCAAGATGTTACCAGCGATTGGGGACTTGTCAAGGATGCTACCAAAAAGCCGCCTTTTACTTGGAGAGGGCGTGTTCGCAAAAACCTATGAAGTGAGTAAAATTAGACCGGGCAAGATATACCATCTATTTTTAGGTTCTTAGTAAAACCGTCATACTATTGCGTCTTGTGCCTATTGCTAGCATACACTTTAATAAAAGCAATATTCCTTTCACAAAACATAATCGTAATTATATTATCAAAACCATTCATCCTAGAAATAATCCAATATCCTCAAAAGCTACCATCTGTCTATCAAAACCTGTCGAACTTTGAACCAGACATCCAGTATGTTGTCTCAAAAAAAAAGAGAAAAAAGAAGAACCTAAATGAAAGTTTAACAGAGAAACAATCAAGGAAAATCATTCAACGAGAGGTCTTCTTTTCTTGGAGAAAGTCAACTTTGCGTCTTCAAGAGCCGCTCTCTTCATAGTTAACATCTTAGAAAGCTTTTCGAGTTCTACCTCCTGTCGTGCAATCTCCTCGCAGAAAGGCTTTCGATTGTCGCATCTTTCAACTTCGGATCTCAAGAAGTCCTTCGACAAACCACGAAGTTTTGAACTTCTTTTCTACGCACACGTCGCGATAGTGCTCTCAGTCGGCAATAACGTCTTCGAGAAACGGTGTGACCACACCTCACGCATATCCTCGATGGAAGATAAAGCCTCTTCCACACGCTTAACCAGCGCAAATCGACTAGTGACCTTCTTGGTTGTAGCCATATGTCCGTACTTCTCCTGCATTCTGGTGTACAACGCCTCATACTTAGCCAAACGACGCTTGAAACCGCCAACCAAAGACATGACCTGGATAAGGAACCAAGTACGGGAGATCAAAAATGGTGCCTCGCAATCGGCCTCACGACTCGCATGGGTCTTCTTCCATGTCTACCCGGCAACAACCATCGAGAGAATCATCCACCGTTTGAACCACATCTCGTGCCCGGCAATTGGCTAACTCCCATCTCCAAGTCACCTGCGGTGGTCACCAAAGGCAAGTTTTCGTGTGGATCCACCCTGAATCGTCCTCCGAACCTGATTCCTCCTGCGAACTTGAGTTAGACATTTTTCAAAAGAAGAAACGGAAGAAAAATAAAAGAAGCGCGAAACTCACCGAACCACTTCCCGAAAAAGAACCAAGTGCTTTGCGGAGGAATCACTCTCACTTGTCGAACTTTCTTCTTTCTCACTCATCACCGCTATGAGTAGGCTCGGTGCCGCCGGAATTCTTCGAAGAAATTGCCGTCCTCCTCGGCAACGTGCAAGGGCAAAGAAAGCATTAACACTCTACCGAAGCCACTGGAAGAAACAAGACACATGTTTTCAGCAGAAATTCACGTGTTTTGAGATAAACCAACAAGGAGGCGACACATACCGGTTATTGGAAGAATCGAAAGACACGAGAGTCTGCGGGAGGATCTTGAAACCGTCCGGAACCCGCTCAAAGACGATTCTTCGTTCTCTGTTCCTTTGCTCTGGGACTTTCCAATTACTGTGCAACTTTCACTTGGGATCTCTCAACATTGGATACTTTTTCAAACTCGGGGGAAGGTTTACAACGAACATTCTCCACAACGTGATTTACAAAATCTTGGATCATAGTGAACTCATCGTGCGAACTCATTATAGCCAAAAGTCGTCGAAGTTACTCTTCCCACGTCTAAAAGAAGGGAAGACGTATACCCGGCTCAAGGGCACTGGCATTGAGGGCGGCATGCAATGAATCCTTAGGAACCACCACCGGTAATAAAGAGGCACCCTTGATCGAAACCCATGTGACGAGCAACAGCAGTCAATATTGTAAGTGACTATTCGGAAAGACCCCATGAAGAAAGACGGCATATTGCCGGACATGCAACTTTGAACAAACAAGTTTTCACCAACACTCAAGCTGCCTTCAGAAGATAAAGACATGATCGGAGCAGAAGCAAAGGTGTCAATTTGAGTCACCGACCTATGGACCGGATCCCATGGGCGAAAATTGATTTCATGCGACTTATCGAGAAGACTAACCAAGCTCATGCCAACTCTTGGACGCTTGTTCACCCATCGAAGAATTCTGAGCCGCCCAACTCGCGGGGATCGAAGGCAACGGTTTAGGAGCATACTTCTCAAAGTGCTCCCATAGCCATACTTGCAGGAAATCAACGTGCACATATGAATCCACTTTCATGAAACCATTCAAAACTCGCATGTTCACAACTAGGTGATCTAGATGCACATACAGGGAACCAAGGAATAGCTTGCCAATGGGAAGAACTTCACCTTTTGCTAACTTCACAGCAATCACTAGCAACTCTGGTCTTATTTCCTTCTTGCCAGAACCGTCATAAAAAATGTCTCTAGACAGCCAGAGAGCCAAAAATGCTGCAACATGAAGATCACTGCTTTTCTGTTTAGGTTCCAGCTCATCCGGAAACCATTGAGATATCCACCAGCTATGAAAGCACCTTTCATCCTATTTCCGGACAGAATCCTTCGACTTCGCAGTGGAGTCCTTCCGAGCGTAATCTCCCAACTTAGCGGCAAGGTCTTCCCGCATCTTTTCCTCACCTTCAGACAATCGGATATTAAGATTCCCGGTTACTGGAAGATTCAGCAAGAGAGCCACACTCTCCAAAGAGAAAGTTATTTCACTCCATCTACATATGATCGTGTGGGTGTTCGAACACCATCTGGAGATGAAAGCAACCAAGCCCGGGATATCCTTCCTAATCTGGGATTTACCAAGCTCGACAAAGATCAATAATCTGCGCTCGAGTCAAGTTGGTATTTATGTGCTCCTTACTCACCGTGAACTCAACCCATCTATCAAAAGAACGCAATGGGCTTTGACACATCCTGAAATCAATGTTGGAAGAAGAGTATACCCCTTTTATGAAGACGTAAACCGTATGGTGTTCTCTCGGGCGAACCGAACGTGTTTTCTTTTCATCTTCACCACCGGTTAACAAAATTGGCACGAAAACCCGGTGATTCTTCCGAGCAGGGGCGAGGGGTCTAGCAAAGAATTCATCATCCGTGTTTGGTTTGGAACTATGAACATCCTTCGATGAGGCAAAATTTTGTTCAGGTAACATCTTGTCGGATTTCTTCATAACAGTTTAGTAACGAGATATCTGCACAAGAAGAAAGACGAAATTATCTCCCTGACGCATAATCGCACCCAACAAAAAAAAGGGGGAGAGGGTGTATTCTCTACGGGATCAAAACTGCACACGCAGTATTTTCTTCAGGGTTCAAAATTATACGCAGTATTTCATACGGGCTCAAGTGCGTCAAAGATCCTTCTTCGGGTTCAAAATTATATATGAAGCATTTTTTCTACGGGTTCAAAAACTGCACGCGTGATATTTCCTTCAGACCGAAATTCATATATGCAATATTTCCTATGGGTTCGAAATCATATGAAGCACATATACGTATTCTTCTTCGGGATTCATATACGTATTCTCTACGGGTTCAAAATCGCATACGCAGATTTTCCTCGTGGTTCAAAATTATATACGCAATATTTTATATGGGCTCAAGTGCGTCTGCTGTATCCTTCTTCGGGTTCAAAATTATATATGGAGCACTTTCCTATGGTTTCCAATAATATATGCATTATTTCCCTTGGGTGCATATATATAATATTTTCTACAAGAAGCACGCCAAGAAATTATATGCGCAATATCATTGCAAGGATTATAAAGAAAAACGCCTACTCTTAGGGTTTGCACCTACATGAAAAGGGAAACAAGGGAAGTCTTGGAAGACATACCCGAAGTCGGTTTTTCTTTGTAACTCTGCCGCTAGTAGGAAAGGATGAAAGTAATAAGGTACAAGATGAGAGAAAGAGGTTTTATAAATATGGGCGTGAAGATTCCGAAATAGGGAAGGATTTCCCTTTACCAAAAATCGTGCGGGCTCACAAGGACGCCCAACTTCCCAATGCCGCCCAAGTTGCACCGGTCCCACCAATTGCGCCCAACTTCCCAATGCCGCCCAAGTTGCACCGGTCCCACCAATTCGCCAACTTCCCAATGACCGCCTAAGCCACGCCAAAGAAGCACGCACGCCTTCCCCACCTTGCGCCGGTCCCACCAGCCTAGCACGCTCGGTTTCCCCAACTCACGCCAACTTCCCAATGACCGCCCAAGTCGCGCCGGCCAGCACGCACTGACTTCCCCATCTTGCGCCGGTCCCACCCGCCTAGCACGCTCAGTTTCCCAACTAGCAACAACTTCTCAATGTCGCCCAGCTTCCTGTCTCTCACGACGCTAACTTCCCAATTGTGCCAGCCTCCCGATTTGCGCAAAACTGCCAGAGGCAAGGATTCCAAATCCTATTTATAAAAAGGTTAAACGAGCCTCCTCAATTCTCTTTATAGTTTGATGTTGATAGTTTGTCACCATCTTATGCTTACCTCGCAACAAAGATCCTGTTCCGAGCTAAGCAGGGGACTTAATGTTAATGGTGGTTTTTAAACGAAGGGTAAAGTCGTAAAACCCCAAATAACCTAATGTCACCAGTGACATATTTATTAGGACATTTAATGCATGTAGTCAGTAATTAATAGGGGGTCTTTTTTAAAATTAGGGTCACAACGAACGAAACCCTAACTCACCTCTCTGCCAATGGCAAATCATGCCAGCCACACCTAGACCAAGCTAGTCGCGCCATGCCAAATGCACTCTGCCTTAGCCCTAGCTACGATAATCACACAAAATGCGCCAAATCATGCCAACCATGCTAGCCGCACCTCCGTGCCGATGGCAAATCATGCCAGCCACACCTAGCCCAAGCCAGCCGCGCCATGCCAAATGCACTCTGCCTTGGCCCTAGCTACGATAATCACACCAAATGCGCAAAAGAATGCCAACCATGCTAGCCGCACCTCCGTGCCGATGGCAAATCATGCCATCCACACCTAGCCCAAGCTAGCCACACCTCTATGCCAATGGCAAAGCATGCCACCCATACCAAACGCGGGCCAAGCATGCCAACCATGCTAGCCGCACCTCCGTGCCGATGGCAAATCATGCCAAAATGCCCACACTTAGCCCAAGCTAGCCACACCTCTATGCCAATGGCAAAGCATGTCACCATACCAAACGCGTCGAAGCATGCCATCCATGCTAGCCACACCTCCGTGCCGATGGCAAATCATGCCAGCCACACCTAGCCCAAGCTAGCCGCACCTCTGTGCCAATGGCAAATTATGCCAGCCACACCAAACGCGCAAAGCATGCCAACCATGCTAGCCGCACCTCCGTGCCAATCGCAAATCATGCCAGCCACACTTAGCCCGAGCTAGCCATGCCGTGCCAAATGCACTCTGCCTTGGCCCTAGCTACACTAATCACGCCACGCCAAGCCAAACACCCT
Organism: Papaver armeniacum; assembly: GCA_023531295.1. Lineage (NCBI taxonomy): Eukaryota > Viridiplantae > Streptophyta > Magnoliopsida > Ranunculales > Papaveraceae > Papaver > Papaver armeniacum. The sequence continues at coordinate 8,439 of JAJJWW010008252.1, read as the reverse complement.
TACAGCCGCTCCATGCCAAAGTAGCGCCCACACCTAGGCTTGCAAAACCATGCAACCTAGGCCAAATTGGCCACACATGCCATTGGAACATGCTAACACGCTCGCTGGTAGCTTTCCTACCAAGGCGCGACCCAAGTTGGCCACGCATGCCATTGGCACATGCCAACACGCTCGCTGGTAGCTTTTTCTACCAAGGCGCGACCCAAATTGGCCACGCACGCCATTGGCACATGCCAACACGCTCGCTGGTAGCTTTCCTACCAAGGCGCGACCCAAGTTGGCCACGCATGCCATTGGCACATGCCAACACGCTCGCCGGTAGCTTTTTCTACCAAGGCGCGACCCAAATTGTCCACGCATGCCATTGGCACATGCCAACACGCACCTCTGGTAGCTTTTTCTACCAAGGCGCGACCCAAATTGGCCACGCATGCCATTGGCACATGCCAACACGCACCCAGCCGGTAGCTTTTCCTACTAGGGTGCGGCCCAAATTACCACGCATGCCATTGGCACATGCCAACACGCTCGCCGGTAGCTTTTTCTACCAAGGCGCGACCTAAATTGGCCACGCATGCCATTGGCACATGCCAACACGCTGCTGGTAGATTTTTCTACCAGGGCGCGATCCAAGTTGGCCACGCATGCCATTGGCACATGCCAACACTCTCGCTGGTAGCTTTTTCTACCAAGGCGCGACCCAAATTGGCCACGCATTCCATTGGCACATGCCAACACGCTCGCTGGTAGCTTTTTCTACCGGCGGACCCAAGTTGGCCACGCATGCCATTGGCACATGCCAACACGCCGCCGGTAGCTTTTTCTACCAAGGCGCGGACCCAAACTGGCCACGCATGCCATTGGCACATGCCAACACGCTCGGTAGCTTTTTTCTACCATGGCGCGACCCAAGTTGGCCACGCATGCCATTGGCACATGCCAACACGCCAGCCGGTAGCTTTTTCTACCGGTATGGCGCGGCCCAAATTAGCCACGCATGCCATTGGCACATGCCAACACGCTAACCTTTTTCTACCAAACCGGCGCAACCTAAGTTGGCCACGCATGTCATTGGCACATGCCAACACGCACCGGCCGGTAGCTTTTCTTACTGTGGCGGAACCCAAGTTGGCCACGCATGCCATTGGCACGTGCCAACACGCATCGCTGGTAGCTTTTCTTACCAGGCCACAGCCCTAATGGCCAAACGCACCATTGGCACTTGCCACACATGTCACTAGCAGGCATCGCCACTTACACTCAACGTACAACCTACCACCAAGGCATTCCGCACATGCCATTGGCACATGCCACACACGCCACTAGCAGCTCTGGCATTGCCACTTGCACTCAAGATGCAACACGCAACAAAGGCATTCCGCACATGCCAATGGCACATGCCACACGCGCCTCTTGCAGCGCCACTTGCACTCAAGGTGCAACCAACGCTCGAGACATCAACACAAACTGGGGGATGCTTTCTAGGGTTTTGGTTTATGGTCACAAAGATGCAGCTGTACACTACGCTCACATTAAGAAAGCGTGAATAGGAATAAAGCGGTCAAATAAATGAGGAAATAATGGTAAAACGTTTTCACCCATAAACACCTTGCGGTTACCACCTCCTCCCATTATTTCACCCTTTACTCTCTTCCTTCATGAGGCCGGTACGTTTCAGCCTCGACTTGTATAAATAGGTCTTACCTATTTCCACCGGACAACAAGTCTTGGTCGGAGAAAAATACAACACTCTCGAAAAGGCAACTTTGCAAGCTATCCAAAAGCTTTCATCTCTTGCAAGCTTCCTAAGCTTTCACTTTCCCCGATACAAGTCGAGACACTACTCTCCCACTATTCCGCCTCAACACCTTTCTTTGCTTCCTCCCCAAATCAACCCTTCTCCTCCACTTTGTGACCGAAGCAAGTCTGGAACGGCCATTTCTTGGTTTAGGCTGGACTTGTACGTATTGATCTCTCGAATATATAAAGTGCTCACGTGCAGCACATTTTTTTAGGGTTTAAACCAGTTTCTCACTCACCTACCGAATTTACCTAAATCGGCAGAAACGATTTTCACCTATAAACACCAGGATGTAAATAGTTTCATCCTACCCATTTTCAAATATTTTTTTTATTTTTAATTTACATCAGGATGCATCCAGTTTCATCCTCGCTATTTTTTAAGTTTAAGCCGGGATGAATCCAGTTTCATCATTACTATTTTTTTTGTCCATTTCACCCGGATCAAGAAAAAGATCTTGACGGTTGATATTGTCTTTGGGATGCTCATACGGATTGAGAAGCAACTGTGTTTCTCTTTGTGTTAATACGAACTCATGTATCCGGTTTTGTTATCAACATTCGACATGAAAAAAAATCCAAAAAAAATATTAATAAATTTAGGACATTGTGATCAACATTGTGATACAAAAAAATTCAAAAAATACATAAGAATGAATCGGGAAAATGAAAAATAAATTCAATAATTGGTGTGTTTCTTTGTGCTTTTGTGCTTTCTCTTTGTGCTTCTAGTTTGAATTTCGACTAGTTACATAGGTCATGAAGTAATTTCGACTAGTCATACAGGTCATGAAGTAACTTCCAACTTAGCAGGATACATCACCGAAATCGACAAATATGAAACTCAAGTATCTATTTGAACTTCGAATGTGGTATAACGACATACAAACTATGAACCAAGAAGCTTTGAGAGAGTTCTGACTTCAAACTTAGCATGATACATCATCAAAATCGATAAATATGAAGCTCGATGTCGATTTGAACTTCAAACTTGGTATAATGGCATATAATCTATGAACCACGAAGCTCTGAGAGGGTTCTGACTTCAAACTTAGCATGATACATCATCGAAATTGATGAATATGAAGCTTAGTGTCGATCCAAACTTCTAATGTGGTATAACAACATATTTGATACATCATTGAAATTGATTAATATGAAGCTTAGTGTCTATTCGAACTTAAAATGTGGTATAACAACATACAAACTATGAACCAAGAAGCTCTGAGAGGGTTCTGACTTCAAACTTAGCATGATACATCATCAAAATCGATAAGTATGAAGCTCAATCTCGATTCGAACTTCAAACTTGGTATAATGGCATATAATATATGAACCACGAAGCTCTGAGAAGGTTCTCAACTTCAAACTTAACATGATACACCATCGAAATTGACTACTCTAAGTTAGAAACTTAGTAAGAACGAAGAATCCATCCATTTACAGGTAAGATTCCTTCGAAATATTCTACGAAACCTTAAACAAACCTTATTTCTGCATATTGTAAGAAAATCAGGCTCAGAGATCTAAACCTGACCGCGAGTTGACTACTATAAGTCGGAAACTTGGTAAGAACGAATAAACCATCCATTTACAGGTAAGATTCCTTTGAAATATTCTACGAAACCTTAAAACAAAACCTATTTCTGCATATTATATGCATACTAGGCTCTGAGATCAAAACCTGGCCGGGAGTTGACTACTATAAGTCAGAAACTTGGTAAGAACGACGAATTCATCCATTTACAAGTAAGATTCCTTGAGATATTCTAAGAAACCTTAAAAAAACTTATTTTTGCATATTGTATGCGTACTAGGATCCGAGATCGAAACTTGGCCGTGAGTTGACTACTCTAAGTCAGAAACTTGGTAAGAATGACGAATCCATCCATTTACAGGTAAGATTCCTTCGAGATATTCTACGAAACCTTAAACAAACCCTATTTATGCATATATGTATGCATACCAGGCTCCAAGATCGAAACCTGGTCGCGAGTTGACTACTCTAAGTCAGAAACTTGGTAAGAACGAAGAAACCATCCATTTACAGGTAAGATTCCTTCGAAATATTCTACGAAACCTTAAACAAACCTTATTTATGCATATTGTATGCATACTGAGACTGAGAGATCGAAACCCCGGCCGCGAGTTAACTACTCTAAGTCAAAAACTTGGTAAAAACGACGAATCCATCCATTTACAGGTAAGATTCCTTCGGTATATTCTACGAAACCTTAAACAAACCCTATTTCTGCATAAATGTATGCATACCAAGCTCTTAAACCGAAACGTGTCCGTGAATTGACTACTCTAAGTCAGAAACTTGGTAAGAATGACAAATTCATCAATTTAAAGGTAAGATTCCTTTGAGATATTCTACGATACCTTAAAAAATCCCTATTTCTGCATATTGTGTGCGTACAAGGATCCGAGATCGAAACCTGGCCGTGAGTTGACTACTCTAAGTCATAAACTTGGTAAGAACGACGAATTCATCCATTTGCGGTGTAAGATTCCTTCGAGATATTCTACGAAACCTTAAAAAAACCTTATTTCTGCATATTGTATGCGTACTAGGATCCGAGATCGAAACTGCCACGAGTTGACTACTATAATTCATAAATTCAGTAAGAATGACGAATCCATCCATTTACAGGTAAGATTTCTTCTAGATATTCTACGATACCTTAAACAAACCCTATTTTTGCATAAATGTATGCATACCAGGCTCTTAAATCGAAACCTGGACGTGAGTTGACTACTCTAAGTCAGAAACTTGGTAAGAACGACGAATTCATCCATTTAAAGGTAAGATTCCTTTGAGATATTCTACTAAAACCTTAAAAATCCCTATTTCTCGCATATTGTATAAATACCAGGATCCGAGATCGAAACCTGGCTGCGAGTTGACTATTCTAAGTCAGAAACTTGGTAAGAATGACGAATCTATCCATTTACAGGTAAGATTCCTTCGGTATATTCTACAAAACCTAAAACAAACCTTATTTCTGCATATTTTATGTATATAATGCTCCGAGATCGAAACCCGTTGAGTTGACTATTCTAAGTCGAAACTTGGTAAGAACGACGAATCCATCTATTTACGAGTAAGATTCCTTCGAAATATTCTACGAAACCTTAAACAAACCTTATTTCTTCATATTATATGCATACCATGCCTTGGAGATCGAAACCTCGGCCGCGAGTTGAGTAGTCTAAGTCAAAACTTGGTAAAAACGACGAATCCATCCCTTTACTGTAAGATTCCTTCTAGATATTCTACGAAACCTTAAAAACCTTATTTATGCATATTCTATGCATACCATGCTCCGAGATCGAAACTTGGCCGCGAGTTGACTACTCTAAGTCGAAACTTGGTAAGAACGACGAATTCATCCATTTACGGTAAGATTCCTTCGAGATATTCTACGAAACCTTAAAAAACCCTATTTTCGCATATTGTATGCGTACTCAGATCGGAGATCAAAACCTATTTGTGAGTTGACTACTCTAAGTTAGAAACTTGGTAAGAACGATGAATTCATCCATTTACGGAGTAAGAAATATATCGAATTGGATAAGAAATATATCAATTGAACATCCCGAGTTCAAGATTAACAGAGTTAAAATGACCATATTACCCTTAATAGAAATAAAGGTAATAAATATTACGGAGATTATGAAAATTACTAAACTATCCTTATCCGAAATAAGTAAAGTAAATATTACAGATAGTGAAAATGATCATATTACCCTTTATGGAAATTTGTGCAATAAATATTATGGAGATTGCGAAAGTGACCTGACTACCCTTATCGAAAAAAAGTAAAGTAAATATTAGTATATTACTGCTTGTGAAAATGACCATATTACCCTTTTTGGAAATTAATGCAATAAATATTATGAATACTATGAAAATGACCAGACCACGCTTATCGGAAAATAAGTAAACTAAATATTATAAATTGTTAAAATCACCATATTACCCTTACTAGAATAAAGGTAATAAATATTATGGAGACCGTGAAAATTACCAGGACTACCCTTATCCGGGGTGAGTAAAGTAAATATTACAGATAGTGAATAATGTATGTAAAATCCTTAACTTTTCGAGGAATCCTCAATATACAAAAAGAGAATCCCGAGATTAAATAAACTAAGATAAGCTAAGTATCCAAGTCCGTGTTGAACAAAGAGCTCCCAACCGCGAAAGGTCAAGGCAAGAAATCCTATACTCGTAAAATTATTTTTAGAGAAGGCATGTATGTGGTTGTTTACTGAGAGAAGGCTTCGTCAAGTTTGCGACTAAGTCACTCGAGCATTATTTTTGAGCATTACATTTTGTTTTACAACTCTTATGAAGGGTTGTCATAAAGTTAGTGTATTAAAGAACCACAAACTTGACAGAACATGTAATAGTGTAGGCATGGTTAGTGGTGTAGACTTCCATACTGAGGTTGAGGATCAAATCCCCCATCCTCATTTCTTTTAATGTTCTATATTTTTACTTTAACAACACTTATAAGTGTTGTTATACATTTTTATTAAAAAAAAAAAAAAAAGCCAAAACTTGTGAACTAGTAAGGATGGTTGATGAGCTAGACGTCCATGCGGTGATTCATGTTCGAATCTTCCCTATAACCTCATTTTTCCAACATTATATATTTTACTTCAACAACACTTATAAGTGTTGTTGTAGGTTTCTATTTAAAAAAAAAAAAAAAGAAAAAAACGAAACTTGTGAATCAAAGGGTGGTCGATGAGCTAGACTTCCATGCGATAGGTTCATGTTCGAATCTCCCCTCTAACATTTTTTTCATTATCATATTTTTGTGTTCTTCAACAACACTTGTCAGAATTGTGATAGGCTAAGTCACTACATATATGGAACAAAGTTGTTATAACTAAATGTCGTCACAACTGTTTTGCTTAAGGAGTTGTCGTTTGTTTTCTTAGCGCAACCCCCTTGTTTCCTAAGGGTTGGCAGTGATGATATACGATAACTCTTCCTTTGAAACCAGTTGTAAAACATAGGACTTTCTACGATGTTTAGCAAAGAGTTGTAAAACCCCAGTTGTAGATGTATATTTTTCCCGTAGTGCGTCCATTATAACCATGTTTTAAAAATATTTGGACAAATGACCCATTTTTCAGTTTTTTAATTTAACTATTTTCATTAAATTCTATTTTTTTTTAATAATTTTTGAAGCATATTAATTTCTTAGTAACTCTTGACAATATGTAATATACCTTCACTTTTTTATTGTTATTAACGGATCCGGGTTGATTAGTTTTGATAAAAATATAATTAGTTGACAAAGTTTGACACTTACCACCATTCCTCCTTGGTTGTAAGAATTTGAATTTAATGTGAGTTGAAAATATGCCATCATTAATGTAAGAATAGGAAGTTTGAATTACATAAATAATGCTCACTGACTAATCGAAAGTGGATTGTGTGATTGTTAGAAATCATCACAGCAAGCCATCGAGGTTTAAATTGGTCTGCAAGATAAGAAGTGAATAACTGCAATAAATAAATATGGAAAACCGCGTAATTCTTTTTAGAAGGAAAAAGATTATACTATTAAGAAGGAAAAATAGTGGTAGAGAGATCAACACATTCCTAAGAATTTCCTGGTTGTTTAAGATTTATGCAGAGCTGACAAACTTGAAACTTCATTTATCAAAGCTTCAAAGAGCTATAATCAGCTGAATTAAAACAATGATCTCTGCTGCAGACCTATTACGTGTTGGAAAAAAACTGGGTTGCAATAGAAGATGAAATAACACAGGAAGAGATTGTTGTACTCCAAACTTTCAAGGCTCATACGATTTCTTTTAGACAATTATTTCTGCCCTCCCAATAAATTGGCGATTATAACAGGTATGTGAAATAATGCCTTCAGGATACAATGAAAGCCCTACAATAGAAATTGAATTCAAAGTTTGTACCCCTTGATCCAATCAAGAACACATGTAACAGAATTGCTGATGATGCTTTAGAAAGAGAGAAAACAGAAAAGGTTTTCCGATTATGTTAAACGAGTTTTGGGAGATGTTATTTATAGAGGTTTTCGCATCTGTTGGGAGTTTCTCTTCACGAAACGATGAGTCTCTTCATCATCAGACATCAATGGCGTCTGTTGGATTTGAAAATTATGGATATGTTTGAAACTGTCGAAAAAGTTACGTACCACCAAAAAATTCTTCCGGGGACGTTGCCCCCTAGAGACCCCCACCAGGGGCGATCTCCCATGGACCCCACGACCACAGACCCTTGGATAGCGCAGTTGAAAATATTCCAACATTACGCTCCCCAAACCCCTAGTTATTGCTTTTTTTCCGCATCAACTTATGATCTTCTAAACTTATTACGCTCCCCCAAACAATGATCTTCTAAACTTACTTACCATTTCCCTTTAACGCATTTCTGTTCCAAGCATCAAAATATTGGTTCATAATTTTTGGAATTATCTAGGCAATGTGATACGCCTTGATAAGTAGTCCTATATTTCAAATGGAAAAGAAAGCCGCGCAAAATTTAATTTTTGCATGTGACCAAGACAATAGATGGTATATAGATATCACCCAACAAAAAAAAAATGTACACTTTGTTCGAACGTTAGGGATACTTGG
>JAJJWW010008251.1:0-27027 GCA_023531295.1 Papaver armeniacum | reverse complement strand
TCCCATTGGAAATAAATTAAAATGAAAAGATAAATTTCTTTTTTTTATTTTTCTGATTGATGTGACACATATTACAACCCACCAGATTAATTACACCTCTTGATTAATCATCAAGATCCTAACAGTGTTTCCCTGTTATGCTTGCAATTTCAAAGTACAATGTTTAAAATGCATGAATGATATATGTTGAAGCTAACTCATCATCACGACCGGCCTGTAACACTTATAATAGCTTAAGCATAGTCACAGTTCCCATATGAACATAAACCACCAGTCCTGCACTTGTTGTTACATCTCCCACAATGCTGCACGTCACAAGATAGATTCACACATTTTCCGTCACAACATGTTTGTGAATAGAATCTGCATTTCTTCTTACACGCGCCACAATTGTCACGGTCGGATATTAAGTCGACACATTTATTATTACAACAAGTCGATCCAGGACTTCCTTTTGCATGACAAATATAGTTGTTCTTGTTACAGTCTGATGAAGCTCTCGGGTTTCGAGGTTGTTGGAGTCCAACAGAGCCACCTAGCGAAATCCCTAAGAGAGGAAGCTGCTTCACTTCTTCCTTGAGGAAACGATTTATGCGTTTGGCTTTCGGAGTACTTGTCCATGATGGTGTTGATTCATTTTCTTGTTCCTGCCCGCTTGATAAAGAATATTTTTTTGATGCAACACTTACACCTTCACCTTGATGATCATCTCCTACGAATTGATTCACTCCTCCTTCGCCTTGACAAACAGCCGATGTGACCGTCAGAGCTACGGTGATATCCATGATTATGGCAATAGTAAAGAATGCGTATATATACTTGTTCATTGAAAAGATACAGAAGAGTGGTATATATTAGGAGAAAGAAGAGGAGGATTTGAAAGAGCCTAGCTAGGAGGAATAAGATTAAGATCGATCGAGGCTGATCTTATTTTTTCCCCTTATTATTATTACTATACAAGATAAGGGTACTGTTGGGAGTTCTGAGTTGTAAAAACTTGGGCAAGTTTATATAAGGGTATGAAATGCTGCCAAGGGTGTGTTTCAATTGATTTAGGGTTCAAGTTTTGTTTCTGCATGTGGAATATAAATTCACGAATACTGTTCATTTAAGTAAAGTTGGATCTGATATGCATAGGTGTTAGCTATTAAATCCCTAGAGCTACTAAGGTCGGATTACGAAGCTCATTAATCTGTAATACTTATCTTAGTATATACTACTACTACTACTCTAGGTTTGTGTTGTGTGTGATCGATTTTACTTCAAACACAATGGATCTATATATATCGCATTGTCAACTATCTCTGTAAACAAACGTGCGTTATAGAGTCACTCGATCACATGCTCCCGATTCCCCGCTACCACAAAATCATCCTACAAATCTTCAGTTACAGCCATAAATGTGGATCTCAATTGTATAATAACATACATACAATAGTTTATATTATACTATAGAATCAACAGAAGATCATTGGCAAATTAATATTTTTTTAGCTATATTGTATTTCATACGTATCCACTTGTTACATGTGCTTTTTTTTTTTTTTTATACGATCAACTGGGATTAAAGGGCCACCAACCCAACAAAAAAAAGAAGGGAACATTATCTATATACCCCTATTATGAGGCCCATTGAAATATACAAAACCACTACCACTATTAAGAAAAAAAAAAAAAAAAAACCACTACCACTACCACCTCTGTCCACCATTACCGTCGTCCACCACCACCAACCACCGCCGCTGTCACCACCTCCGCCGCCGCCAACCACCACCGCCGCTGCCAACCACCACCGCCGACCACCACCACCGCCATTTTTGGCCACCGCCACCATCACAGTCAACCACCACCAATCACCAGCACTTTCCTCCACCACCACTGTCAACCACCGCCGCCACCACCAACCACCTCCGTCATCGCCAACCATCGCCACTTTCCTAATATCCACCACCAGTAGCAACCACCGCCGCCGTCAACACCACCACCACCATTAGCAACCACCGCCGTCATCAACACCACCACCATGTGGAGTCAACTTGCTGAAGTTGTCTCCAAATCTGAGGAAAGTATCTTAAGTTCTTCCGAAAGTGGAGGCAACTATAGCACAAGTTGTCTCCAATGGAATGAAGACAACTAATTCAGGTTGCTAAAACAAATGATGGCAACTAGCTCAAGTTGTCTCCAAATCTGAAGGCAACTAGCACAAAGTTGTCTTCAAAAATGAAAGCAACTAGCCCAGGTTGTCTCCATATATGGAGGCAACTAGCTCAAAGTTGTCTTCAAAAGTGAAGGCAACTAGCCCAAGTTGTCTCCAAATATAGAAGCAACTAGCACAAGTTGTCTAGAGTGAACCTAACGTGAGTCGAACACACATCTTCTGACATATAGTCAGTTGTGATACCATTGCACCATAGATTCATGCATACATAAGGTAACATGCATATAAAAAATTATCTGGTTTGGCAAAAACAAGCTCAACTTAACATATGCAAACACAGCTCTATTCACCAAGCTTCAGCTGCAACACAAAACTATTCTATACACTTCAACTCCCATTTGTTCACTGCTTCACCTACTACAACCTTGTTCCGAACTTATAGCTCAACTCCAACAACAACAGTTGCAAATTTGCTTTTGTAGCATCACCAAAACTGCAATTCCTGCACTTGCATATTTACCAGTACCAGTCACTGAAATTCCAGCTCATTCCCTGGCTTCAAACACCATTTGCATCTTACAAACTACTTCTTGACCTGGCCACTGCAACATCAAGTTGGACAAGTTTGCTGCATATGCCATTACAGAGATCACTAAGAGAAGCATCCATATGAACTTATAACACAGTAGTAGCACTTGAAAGGATGTACTTCACAAAAATACAAGTGCGCAAGTCTATTTGGTATGTAGTTAGGATCCTAAAATCACTAGGTTATTGAAGACAAATCACGAAATTGCAGCTCTTGAATTTAATCATCCAATATTTGTAAAATAAGGATAAAAAAATAACTTCTAACAACTATTTGTTGTCTACAGTTTCTGCCACATTTAAATTGTTCTTTATAATCTAGGGAACATGTATTTTCACCAAGCCAAATTGTGCTGCAATTCAACGGGACAAATATGAAGTAAAACCGTTAAAAGATAATACCATCCGTATTCCAGATGGAAAAGTATGCTGCACCAGGTAGTGGTATAAATTTGTGACCCCTGCAATAAGATTTGGTCATCCTTGCATATATATACATGACGTACAACTCGATAACAAATATCACAAGAAGAAAAAAACAAAATATGAAAATGTATGAGCAATTAAGACAGCCGTTGCAATCACCGGTTGGTTTCTCTATCAACTTGTTCGCAACTATGGGTTTGTCAACTATTTAGTTCTTGGATTTGGATGTTCATTAATGGGATAAACAAAATTAAATTCTAGTCCAAGATATTTGAATTTCCTAATTAACTGCTCCTATATAGCACTAATTGGCATCGTAAAAAGCATGAAAATCAACATAAAATAAAACGGCTAACCTGCCTCTCATGAACAATTGTCTGTTCAAAATTAAAAGCACTATGAACAAAATTAAAAGTACTACATCAACAAAATAAGTTTAATATTCTTTTTTTTTACCATCACATGTGTCCAGGAGATCACCCCCCTCCAAAACCGTGCACCAAAACAATTCCAAGCTTCCCATATCCACTAGTTTCTACATTTCCCATTGAACTGATAGCATTCAAGCCTTTGTTTAGTGGCAAGTTAGCAAACTAATTGAATTACACAAATATTAATGAAAATCGTTGACACAATCCAAAATTTCTTCATTACAATAGTATCGGTCATTTAGGTTAAGAGTACTGCTTCCTTTTAGGTACATATATGATATACCACATGAAGGGTAGGTGACTGGCCCATTCCTGACAATGATGTTATTTTTGTGTTTAACAGATACATGTACATTAATAACAAAATCTCAGAACATGTTAATTGAAGCTAAAAAAAAATTAGTATGTTTTGTTACCTTCATTATTGAAAAATGATCTTGACTACCTCTTGCACCTATTATCTTAGCATTGTTGATTCCCACCATCTCCACCCCAACTACTATAACAAAAGACCCCACCAGCACCTTCACAACAACCACCACCACCTCCTCCACTGCAAAATTATATCCACCACCACATCGACAACAACCAGCACCACAACAACCACCAACTGCAACATCCAAAAAGCATAAAAAGTCCACTGCACACTAACATAAACATAGGTAAAACATTAGATTCGATTAATGCATTTTTCTTCAAAGTAATCAAAATCCCCAAATCTCAAAATAAAAACAAAAAATAAATCGTAATAAACAGCTCAGGATGCACCTCCATTTACTCTTAACATCATCATCCAAAAATTATATTCAAATAAATACCTCCTCCTTTGCCGCCGCCGCCACCAGAACCACCAGAACCATCGTGAAAACTTCTCTCTTCAATAATTTGAAGAAGTTTAACTCTAAAATCGAAACCTAAAACTGGACCTCGCTATCTTTGAAGATGATTTTAAAAATTAATCTTTAGTAGCGGAAGAAAGTCTCATTTGTTGTTGATACTTGTCGATTAAATCCCAAACCAGTTAGCAACAGCGAAGGTGGTGGTTGTTTCAGAGTTAGTGACGATGAAGATGAAGATGGTGATGGTGGTTTTGGTTTGATTTTCAATCGCAGATCTCAAATCTATTCTCTCACAAATCGATTATAACTCAAATCTCCCTCTCTCTCACTTTAAAATTATTGTGGCGATGCTGGTTGTGGTAGCGGTAGTGGTAGTGAGAGCGATGGGAATGGTGGTTGGTGGTGGTGCAGGGGGGACATATGCTTTATCAGAAGAAGAAGGTGGAGTAAGATGGGAAAGGTTAAATAAGGAATGTTGAAAATTATTTTCTGCATTCGAAATTTCATTTATCCTAGTAGGGGTATATGTGAATGTTCATAAGGGTACTTATGAAAGACCCTTTAAAAGTGAGGGTATATATAACATTCCCACAAAAAAGAAAAAGAAAGAAAACCGAATACAACAAACTAGCCCCACAAGGATAACAAATTACAACCTATATGAAAAGACAAGGCTAGCCAAATACACCACAATCTTTTATTTATCCACCTATAAGTCCTCTTACCGAAAGTAATTGTCTATGGACAAAGTCGAGACAATACTACAAATCGGTATTCACACTTTGTGTGATTGTATATGGATACGAGATCGAGACAATTCGACTATCAAAGTGTGATTACTTGATAATAGGTTTGGACTTAACCAAACTATATAGGATCACTATCAAGTAAAGCGGAGTTAACGTTTGTGTAATTTACTTCAAATTATAGAAACAAATATAATTGCGAAAATAGAAAAGTAAATCACACAGAAAGATTTTGTTAACGAGGAAAACTGAAAATGCAGTAAAACCTCGGGACCAAGTCTCGGCTGGGATCCAACTAGAATCAGATTTATTCGATTGCTTAGTTGCGTGAGATCGGCATTCACAATATATCTCTTTGAGATCTATTTGGATTGAGTGTGAATCTAAACTCCGCTACTTCGGTAGTTGTTGGATAGATTGATCTAACCAGGCAAAGGAGTTTATTAGCTTAAACGGAAGAGCTTTTGCATATGACTTGAGATATCTTTATCCTGGAAAGAATCAATAGAGTTTTTACCAAACATATTTGTTGTTCCTTTACTGTTTGGAATACGATCCAAAGGAATTGTTTCAGTGTGTGCACTCATCGAAGTCGGAAGCGCAGGGATATACTGAAGAAACAAAGGGAACTAGGGGTAGTTGCTTGGTCTCAACTATAACGGCTTAATTATGAGCAATCAAAGTTTCAACAACCGTTAGTCAATCAAATCAATCGAAAACTAATAACACTGCAGTTATCTAGTTTCCCACCAACGGTACTCGTAGAGCTTCTTGATCCCATAGAAGTATTTAAACGAGCGGTCGTTAGAGATTTCGCCTAATTAGGGTACTTTCCTCTCCGGATAGACGTCTCCACCAGAAACAACAAAATGATGAAGTTTGTCAGTCCCTTAGGATAGTTTGCTAGAAATGAAAACTTAGGTATTTATAGACGTATGTTTGGACACCAAGGAATTTCCAAAACCGAAAATATACTCAAGATATGCAATGAATAGCATGATTCGGTTTTGATAATTCCAGTAAATGCTTGTCCAATATTTCCGAAATCTCTCAATAGAAAATCTCCAATTAGTAAATGCGCATTACTAATTTTTATTCTCTAGAGATATGCATTTAATTGATGGTCATTAAAAGCATATATAACCAAAAACCTTAATTAAAAGATTCTCAAATAATTTCGGGTCCAGGACCTCCTTGAGTACTAAGGAATATCTTTGAAAAATAAATGATAAGAGTTATTGTTCGTGTTTAAAGTATGATGACATCTTTTCTCTGTAAATCATCTTTCATATTTACATTATTGGAATCGGTTTTACTACACTTCTAAACAAGTTTAGAATTGGTTCACCTGTATTCCAAGACTACTATGTGATTGATCAAATATCAAATCACATACATGGGTTCAATTGTTCTACTCATCACTAGGATCGGTTATACCTTAATATGGAAACACTTGTGATCGGTCACACAAGTTATAAGAACCGGTTATATCAGTTACCAGGATCAATTACCAGGACCGATTACCATATAATCATGGTATTGCTTGTGATCGGTTACACCAGTCACTAGGATCGGTTACACCAATTACGAGGACCGGTTACACCAATTACAAGGATCGATTACACAATACTATGTGATCGGTCACACCAATTACTAGGATCGGTCACACCAATTACTAATATCGATCATACCATCTCAGGTGATTACTTAGGATCGCTTACACTAATTAATAAAAACCAATCATAACAAATCATAAGTCAGGTATTGTGATTAGTTGTACCAAGATACATAATATATTTACGATCGGTTCTACCATCTCACACATATTGGTAATCCAAATATTTGCAATGAATAGCCGTACCAATAAGCCTAGCGATTTCCATTTCGATTCATAAAAAAAGTTCATGAATATACTTCCTTTAAACAAATGTAAAACATTGTTTCCTATGATGAAATCTTCACCTTTACCCATTCACATAATCATAACAACATTCATAAGATTATGTCGATGTCATATCTACGAAGTTCAAAAGATAAGCGTTATACTTCTTAGTCTAATTCCCTAATACCATGATCATGTGATCATGTCTCACTACTAGAGTAATATATCCAATACACAAACTGGGATTATGTTTTCAATATAGCACGACTTGAAAGATACGTTAGGAATGAAACAATTCAAGAATATATTACCAAACTCAAAAGTAAGGATGATGTCGTCGTTGTAGTTCGTTACTTCTTCACGTTCTTCAGGTTTTCGAGTAATACTTATATGTCTCAACATTCCTAGACCCTCTAGTCTAACCTAAACGAAGTTGTATCTAGTACATAATCAAGCGACTCTTAGATGAGTTTTGACACACTAAAATATGACAACCAAACTTGACATACCAACGCTTGGTGGGTTCAACCGAGCTATTCTCTAACACTATATAAAACTATCTAAATGATATCCTCTTGCAAAATGACTGCACATTCATCTCCTAACCTCTCCCAATCCAGCACCTCAAAATATGAAGGTGGATAAATACTTGCCAACCAATCAGCAGCTCTATTAGTTTCACGATAGATGTGCTCAAATTTAATCCATTCAAACTGATTTCTTAATCTGACAATCTGCCTCCAGATATATCTCACATTCGAGAGAGGAGTAGAGTCACTGTTATTCAAAATAACCACAGTCGTCATAGACTCTATACCAAAGTGAACCCTTATAAAACCCATAAAGATAGTCGCCTTCATACTAGCTACAACACCTTGAAACTCATGTTCAAGGACAAACTGCTATGTCGACCCCTATGACAAAGACAAAGACAAACTCTAGGGTTGTTTATAATTATAGCCCCATAACCACCAAAACCATCATACATTGATCTATCTGTATTGATCATAACAGTATCACCTTCAGGTCTTAGCCAAGTACATCGAAACTCAACTCTAATCTGGTATAGGAAAGAAACATTCCAGAGAGAAAGGAAGTATCTCGTTTGAGGATTATCTTCGACCCTAATGTTTTGCACAAAAAATTTTAATTTCACATCTTGAATAATCATCTAACTCACCTGATTAGTAGAATTGTGCTGTTTAAAAACTCTGGCATTTCTTTCTCTCTAAAAGTGATAGACATAATTGTTAAAAATGAGCTTTCTAAGAAGTGATAAAAAATTGTCCCACAAAAGCACTATCAAACCACCTAATCTCCTCCTTCTAGTTAGCCCTTTGACTAGTCACATAACCTAGCTTAATTAAAAATCCCTGCCATATATGCGAATAGAAAGGACATTGAAAAAAGAGATGATCCTCATCCTCCACACTCTGATCACATAAAACACAGGTATGAGATACCTCCATACCCCACTGAATAAGTCTGGATTTAGTTGTAAGTCTGTGATTGAGAGCCACCCAAGTGATAAATGAATTCTTAGGTATATGTAATTTAAACCACACCATACCATTCCACTCAGGACAATCCAGAGAAATATGAAGGGCTCTATAAGTATCCTTAAGAATATACTTACCTGAAGAACCAGGCATCCAAATAACCCGATCATCCTCTCCATAGTCAACACAAAAAAAAACTGATCTGAGAAACAAGTTCATTTGTAAATAGTCATTAGTATGTGGCATTTTCCATTCATCATTCTCAATATATTCAGATACTTTGTAATCCCTGCCAAGAAACACAGAGTTAATGATTTCACAAGGAACCCAATCTACTAATCTTCCATTGGGATGCCAATTACCAGATAGAAAAGAAGTATCAGCCCCATTTCCAATATTAATTTTTAAGAATTTAGCAACCTCCTCCAACTCCAAGAGGCATCTTGATCGAGGACACTTCATAGTCCAAAAATATTTTATCCTTGATCTAGTTAGCTTTCACCCATTCAGTCCAAAGATATTTTTACCAGAAACTAGCTCCCAAACATGTCTCATATTAGCAGCAATGTTTGTATACTGTAAATCTCTTATATCTAAACCCCCTTCTTTGTAAGAAGGGAAAATTTGCTGCCAACTAATAGGACAGTAGTCTTCTTCTCAAGATCAGCACCACCCCACAAGAAACGTTAAAATATGGAATTCAAACACTTGATTACTTTCTTAGGTAGAATAAAATAGGAAATTCAATATAAAACCATACCATTTAGCACACTCTTAATAAGAATCATTCGACTACCATAAGTAAGAGATTTAAACTTCCAAGATTTAACCCGACTAGTAACCTTGTGAATAAGAGAAACAAGTCCTGGAAAGAAAGTCTCGAAGACAATAAAGGTAAACCAAGATATCGCACAGGGAGATCGCCAACCACACAACCCAAACAAGAAATAATGTTTTGCAAGTTGACCATATTAACAGAAGAATGGAACATGGCAGTTTTCTCTTGACTCACCTCGAACTCAATACAAACACTGAATTTGTTGATAGGCATATGGAAAGCAGAACCAGATCTCAAATATCCTTTGAAAAAAACTAACACGTCATCATCAACATAAATGAGTAATAGTTGGCTGATAACATTTAGGATGAAAATCTATTTCACCAGAATTCACCTATTGTTGAAGACAAACACTTAATATCTTCATCACCATGACAAACAGATAAGGAGACAGTGGTTACCCTTGTCTAAGACCACTCTTAGCTCCGAAGAACCCATAAGCGGATCCATTTATCATAATTTAGAATCTTGAATTAGAAATACAACAGTGAATCCATTCAATGAATAAAGGAGGGAACCCAAACTTCTCAAGAGCAAATAATGGCCCTCCAACTAACAGTATCATAGGCCTTCTTTTAATTAATTTTCAGAGCAAACCTAGGTGTCCTATTAGGTCTGTGGTAATTCCTTAAGATCTCGTAATCCAATAATACATTGTCTTGAATAGACCTCCCAAATATGAATGCAGATTGATTTATATAAATCAAATTACCTTTACGTGTTTCATTCTTAAAGAAATTTTATTTGTCAAGCATTTACACAAGACATTACAACAAGCTATAGGCCTAAAATCCAATATAGAATTAGGATAATCTCTCTTATCAACAAGAGTCAAGAAAGTACTATTTACCTCTTTAAGCATCTTAGCACTCTAGAAGAAATTCTGAACAACTGCAGTGAAATCATCTCCAACAATACTCCAATAGAATTTGAAAAACCAGCTAGTGAAACCATCTAGACCTAGACTCTTACTAGAACCAATAGAAGATAAGACCACAACAAATTCATCTCTGGTAATAGGGTTAACAAGATTACCTCTGTCTGCATCCCTAAGAATATTATCAAACGGAATATCCTGGAAAGTATCAACATCTTTAATAAAAGGACTAGATGCATCATCAAAAAGGGAAGAATAAAAATGAATATATTCTGACGCAATATCAATATCTTCTTGTAACAACACATTATCTCTAGATAACAAAGTAAGAATGTTATTTCTGGATAACAAAGTAAGAATGTTATTTCTAGAGTATCTCTCTTTCAAAGAGTTATGTTAAAAATGAGTGTTAGAGTCACCAAGCCTCATCTATTTAACTCTACATTTTTTTTAGCTATGGATTTTTCATATCTAGTTACCTTAGAAAAATGATGAACAACAACTTTCTCCTTAATAGCCGACTCTACACAAAGAGGATGAGATTGTATATGCTTCTGAATATCCCTCATCTCAACCCTAGCAACTTCAAATTGAGAAGACACATTCCTAAATCTTTCCTTCTTCCACTGAATAATAACAACTTTAACTTTCTTAACGAAAACAAACAATGGATTACCTCTAACAGGAGCAGACCAAGAACTTCGAACCAGCTCTAGAAATTAAGCTTCCTCAGTCATGAAATTGAAGAACTTGAAAGGGGGAGGACCGTGATTTCTATCCTCAAAAATAGAGACCAAAACTAGAGAATGATCGGAAATACCATCTTTTATAATATCAGCCTTAGAATCAGGGAATCACTAATCCATTCCATTTTGACACGGGCTCTATCAACCCTAAACAAGATTCTGCTATCATCAGCATGACCATTCTTCCAAATATAAAGACATATAGAAAAATAAAGAACAAAAATATGACTCTCTTAAGTGCAGTTCCAAAAATCAAGATAATTCTGTGGAGTCAAATTGCCACCCACTTTCTCTTGAATAAATAAGATATAGTTAAAAATTTCCAACAACTAATAAAGTGAAGGTATTGGTATAATTGTACCCCTTAATGTCAGACCACAGTTCCTCCCTAACCCTTGCATCATTACTACCATAAACAAATCAAACCATAAACTTCAAATTCCTGCTAGTAGTCACCTCCACCAAAACCAATTGATCAAAAGTTAGAATAACTGAAACCTGATGTTTATGGGTAAAAATCGTTTCCGCCGATTTTGGTAAATTCGGTAGGTGAGTGAGAAACTGGTTTAAACCCTAAACAAATGTGCTGCACGTGAGCACTTTCTAGATTCGAGAGATCAATATGTACAAGTCCGGCCTAAACCAAGAAATGGCCGTTCCAGACTTGCTTCCGGTCACAAAGTGGAGGAGAAGGGTTGATTTGGGGAGGGAAGTTGAAAGAAAGGTGTTGATAATTGTGGGAGTGTAGTGTCTCGACTTGTATCATAAAGTGAAAGCTTAGGAAGCTTGCAAGATATGAAAGCTTTTTGGAGAGCTTGCAAAGTTGCCTTCCCGAGAGTGTTGTATTTTTCTCCCGACCGAGACTTGTTGTTCCGGGTAGAAATAGGTAAGACCTATTTATACAAGTCGAGATTGAAACGTACTCGGCCTCATGAAGGAAGAGAATAAAGGGTGAAATAATGGGAGGAGGTGGTAACCGCATGGTGTTTATGGGTGAAAACGTTTTCACCATTATTTCCTCATTTATTTGACCGCTTTATTCCTATTCACGCTTTCTTAATGTGAGCGTAGTGTACGCCGCATGCCGTGACCGCCAAACCAAGACCCCCGAAAGCATCCCCGCTTGTATTGATGTCTCGAGTGTTGGTTGCACCTTGAGTGCAACTGGCACTGCTAGGGGCGCGTGTGGCATGTGCCAATGACATGTGCGGAATTCCTTTGTTGCGGGTTGCACCTCGAGCGCAAGTGGCAATGCCAGAGCTGCTAGTGGCGTGTGTGGCATGTGTGGAATGCCTTGGTGGTAGGTTGTACGTTGAGTGTAAGTGGCAATGCTAGAGCTGCTAGTGGCGTGTGTGGCATATGCGGAATACCTTGGCGGTATGTTGCATGGTTTGCAAGTTAGGCTACCAGCGTGGGTTTTGGCATGTGCCAATGGCGCGTACGGCCAAGTTGGCCTAGGTTGCACGGCTTGCAAGTTGGGCTACCAGCGTGCGTGTTTGGCATGTTCCAATGGCATGCGTGGCCAATTTGGATCACAGCCTGGTAAGAAAAGCTACCAGCGAGCGTGTTGGCATGTGCCAATGTCATGCTCGGCCATTAGGGCCACGCCCTGGTGAGAAAAGCTACCAGCGAGCGTGCTGGCATGTGCCAATGGCATGCTCGGCCATTAGGGCCACGCCCTGGTGAGAAAAGCTACCAGCGAGCGTGTTGGCATGTGCCAATGGCATGCTCGCCATTAGGGCCACGCCCTGGTGAGAAAAGATACCAACGAGCGTGTTGGCATGTGCCAATGGCATGCTCGGCCATTAGGGCCACGCCCGGTGAGAAAAGCTACCAACGAGCGTGTTGGCATGTGCCAATGGCATGCTCGGCCATTAGGGCCACGCCCGGTGAGAAAAGCTACCAATGAGCGTGTTGGCATGTGCCAATGGCATGCTCGGCCATTAGGGCCACGCCCTGGTGATAAAGCTACCAGCGAGTGTGTTGGCATGTGCCAATGGGATGCTCGGCCATTAGGGCCACGCCCTGGTGAGAAAAGCTACCAGCGAGCGTGTTGGCATGTGCCAATGGCATGCTCGGCCATTAGGCCACGCCCGTGAGAAAAGCTACCGGCGAGCATGTTGGGCAAATGAAATTAGCACGGTTTGGTAAGAAGAAAAGCTACCAAGATGATGCGTGTTGGCATGTGCCAATGGCATGCGTGGCCAATTTGGCCTAGGTTGCACGGTTTGCAAGACTAGGTGCGGGTGCTACTTTGGCATGGCACGGCTAGGGCCAAGGTAAGGGTGTTTGGCTTGGCGTGGCGTGACCAACGTAGCTAGGGCCAAGGCATAGTGCGTTTGGCATGGCGCGGCTAGCTTGGGATAGGTGTGGCTGGCATGATTTGCCATTAGCACGGTGGTGCGGCTAGCATGGTTGGCATGCTTTGGCGCGTTCGTTGTGACTAGCATAGCTAGGGCCAAGGCAGAGTGCGTTTGGAATGGCGCAGCTAGCTTGGGCTAGGTGTGGCTGGCATGATTTTCCATTGGCACGGAGGTGCGGATAGCATGGTTGGCATGCTTTAGCGCGTTTGGTGTGGCTGGCATGATTTTCCATTGGCACAGGGGTGCGGCTAGCATGGTTGGCATGCTTTGGCGCGTTTGGTGTGGATGGCATGATTTTCCATTGGCACAGAGGTGCAGCTAACTTGGGCTAGGTGTGGCTGGCATGATTTTCCATTGGCACGGTGGTGGGTGGTTGGCATGCTTTGGCGTTTTGTGACTAGCATAGCTGGGCCAAGGCAAAGTGCGTTTGGAATGGCGCGGCTAGCTTGGGCTAGGTGTGGCGGCATGATTTGCCATTGGCACGGAGGTGCGATAGCATGGTTGGCATGCTTTGGCGCGTTTGGTGTGGCCGGCATGATTTTCCATTGGCACAGAGGTGCGGCTAGCATGGTTGGCATGCTTTGGCGCGTTTGGTGTGGCTGGCATGATTTTCCACTGGCACAGAGGTGCGGCTAGCTTGGGCTAGGTGTGGCTGGCATGATTTTCCATTGGCACGGAGGTGCGGCTATCATGCTTTGGCGCGTTTGGTGTGGCTAGCATGATTTTCTATTGGCACAGAGGTGCGGCTAGCATGGTTGGCATGTTTTGGCGCGTTTGGTATGGCTGGCATGATTTGCCATCGGCACAGAGGTGCGGTTAGCTTGGGCTAGGTGTGGCTGGCATGATTTTCCATTGGCACGGAGGGGAATTAGGGTTTTGTTCGTTGTAACCCTAATTTGAAAAAATTCCCCTATTAATTACTGACTACATGCATTAAATGTTCTAATAAATGTGTCACTCATGACATTAGGTTATTTGGGGTTTTACGATTTTACCCTTTGTTTAAAAACCACCATCAACATTAAGTCCCCTGCTTAGCTCGGAACAAGAGCTTTGTTGCGAGGTAAGCATAAGATGGTGACAAACTATCAAAAAGAAATCGTAAAGAGAATCGAGGAGGCTTGTCCGACCTTTTTATAAATAGGATTTGGAATCCTTGCCTCTCGCGCTTTGCACAAATCGGAGGTCGGCACGATTGGGGAGTCAACATCATTAAGAGACAGGAAGCTGGGCGGCATTGTGAAGTTGGCGCGAGTTGGGAAACTGAGCGTGCTAGATGGTGGGACCGGCTCAAGGTGGGGAAGCTGATCGTGCTAGCTGGCGGGATCGGTGTAAACAAGGAGGGAGGTGTTTCTACAGATAGCAAAGTTTCCTTGTTTTGCCTTCCTTCACGCGCGCGGCTTCAATCAGGGCATTATCCATGCTAAAATCTGGAAGCGTTATGTCCCTCATTGCCTCCTTTCCTTTTTTAAGGTTCCGTATTCATACCAAACGTAATTGCATCATCTCCCTCGTTTGAGAAAGGGTTCTTCTTGTTGAGTTTCTCTCTTTGTCATGTCGCACAGAGACGAATCATCTTCTAACCAGCCGATTCTCCGTGTAAAGGCGCGAGGTCCGACTCTTTGCAGGAGCATCCCAACAAAGGTTATTCGGTTAAGAAAATCATACCGGATGTTTTCTTCTTCTTTGGTGGACCGACGACGCTTTACCGCTTTGTTTGATGAATGGAAAATTTCCTTTTGTGCAGAGATATCCCTTTGGAGCATGCGTTCTCAAGTTATCGACGAGGATGACCTAGTCGTTCCCCTCCCTTCAAATCCAACCTTGTTGATCGCTGCAGACTTGGAGAACGCTGATTTAGGGCTCTCTTGTCATGAATACCCCTATGCAGGTTTGTCGTTTGGGACTCGTATGAGGTGTCTTTCCTCCGATTATCGGAATGTTGGCGGTTTCCTGGTGCGAAAAGAATTTGTGGTCCTTTATACGAGGATATGGAAGACATACGGCCATATCACTACCAGGAGCGTAGTGAAGTGTTGTTCGTCCGCCTTGGTTTCCGTAGTGAACTGTCTTTTGCCAATGATTGCTGAGATGGAGAATATGTACATCCGTGCTGCTGCAGAGTCAGCCATTCAAAGGTGGGAGAACATGGTGTCCACCTGTGAATCCTTGGAGTTTAATATTAGCTGGTTGCGGCATCGTCTCAATATTGTGAAGGTCGACAAAGCTGGTATTCTTGCTGGTGTGATTCCTGCCACAAAAGCCATGCTGGAAGAGGAGAAAGCTTTGGCCCTGGAGTCTCGGAGGATTGAAGAGTTAACTCGAGACTGAACAAAATTTCGCCTCATCGAAGGATGTTCATAGTTCCAAACCAAACGCGGATGATGAATTCTTTGCCAAACCCCTCGCCCCTGTTCTGAAGAATCACCCAGTTTTCGTGCCAATTTTGTTAACCGGTGGTGAAGATGAAAAGAAGACACGTTTGGTTCGCCCAGAGAACACCATACGGTTATGTTTTCATAAAGGGGTATATTCTTCTTCCAACATTGATTTCAGGATGTGTCAAAGCCCATTGCGTTCTTTTGATAGATGGGTTGAGTTCATGGTGAGTAAGGAGCACATAAATACTAACTTGACTCGAGCGCAGATTATTGATGTCGCCAGAGCTTCAAGAAATCTCCGCATTAGGAAGGATATCCCGGCTTGGTTGCTTTTATCTCCGGATGGTGTTCGGACACCCATACGATCATATGTAGATGGGGTGAAATAACTTTCTCCTTGGAGAGTGTGGCTCTCTTGTCAATCTTCCCAGAACTCGGAATCTTAATATCCGATTATCTCAAGGTGAGGAGAAGATGCGGGATGACCTTGCCACTAAGTTGGGAGATTTCGCTCGAAAAGACTCCACTACGAAATAGAAGGATTCTCACACGGAAAGAGGATGAAAGGTGCTTTTACACCGGTGGATATCTCAATGGTTTCCTGACGAAATGGAACCTAAACAAAAAGCAATGATCTTCATGTTGCAAAGATTTTTGGCTCTCTCGGTTGTCTAGAGACATTTTTGATGACGGTTCCTGCAAGAAGGAAATAAGACCAGAGTTGCTAGTGATTGTCGTGAAGCTAGCAAAAGGTGAAATTCTTCCCATTGGCAAGCTATTTCTTGGTTCCCCGTATGTGCATCTGGATCACCTAGTTGCGAACATGCGAGTTTCGAATGGTTTCATGAAAGTGGATTCATATGTGCACGTTGCTTTTCTGCAAGCCTGGTTATGGGAGCACTTTAAGAAGTATGCTCCGAAACCGTTGCCTTCGATTCCCGCGAGTTGGGGCGGCTCTCGAATTCTTAGATAGGTGAACAAAGGCCCAAGAGTTGGCATGAGCTTGGTTAGTCTTCTCGATAAGTCGCATGAAATCGGTTTTCGCCCATGGGAGCTTCTGGCCCATAGGTCGGTGACTCAAATTGACACCTTTGCTTCTGCTCCGATCATGTCTTTGTCTTCCGACGGCAACTTGAGTGTTGGTGAAAACTTGTTTATTCAAAGCCGCATGTCCGGCTATATGCCGTCTTTCTTCATGGGGTCTTTCCAAATAGCAATGCTACAATATTGACCGTGGCCGTCGTCACATGGGTTTCGATCAAGGGGTGCCTCTTGCTTACCACATGGTGGTTCCTAAGGATTCATTGCGTGCCGCCCTCAATGACAGTGCCCTTGATCCGGTATCCGCCTTCCTTCTTTCAAACGTGAAGAGTAACTTCGAGGACTTTTGGCTATAATGAGTTCTGTACGATGAGTTCATTATGATCCAAGATTTTGTAAATAACGTGGTGGAGAATGTTCGTTGTAAACCTTCCCCAGCTTTGAAGAAGTATCCAATGTTGAGAGATCCCAAGAGAAGGTTTCCGGCAACTCGGAAAGTCCCCAGCAAAGGAACAGAGAACGAAGAATCGTGTCAAGCGGGTTCCGGCGGTTTCAAAAGATCCTCCCGCAGCTTCTCGTGTCTTTCGGTTCTTCCAATAACTGTATGTGTCGCCTCCTTGTTGGTTTGTCTCAAAACACGTGAATTTCTCACAAAATATGTATCTTGTTTCTTCCAGGCTTGGGTAGTGTTAATGCTTTTGCTTCCCTTGCACGTTGCCAGAGACAAAGAATTTCTTCGAAGAATTCCGGCGGCACCGAGCCTTCTCATAGCGGTGATGAGTCGAGAAAGAAGAAAGTTCGACAAGTGAGAGTGATTCCTCCGGCAAAGACTGGTTCTTTTTCTGAAGTAGTTCGGTGAGTTGCGCGCTTCTTTTTTTTTCTTCTTCCATTTCTTCTTTTGAAAAATGTATATCTCAAGTTCGCAGGAGGAATCCGGTTCGGAGGACGATTCTGGGGTGGAGCCACACGAAAACTTGCCTTCGGTGACCACCGCCGGTGACTTGGAGATGGGAGTTATCCAATCATTGGGGACAGATGTGGTTCAAACGGTGGATGATTCCCTGATGGTTGTTGTCGTAGATATGGAAAAAGACCCTTTGCGAGTCGTGAGGCCAGTTGCAGGCGCCATTTTCGATCCCATGTACTTGGTTCCTTATCCAGGTCATGTGCTGGTTGGCGGTTTCAACGTGCTGGCTAAGTATGAGGCGTTGTACACTAGAATCTAGGAGAAGTATGGACATATGGCCACAACCAAGAAGATCACTAGTCGATTTGCGCTGGTTAAGCGTGTGGAAGAGGCTTTATCTTCCATCGAGGACATGCGTGAGGTGACTGGCCACACCGTTTCTGAAGACGTTATTGCCGACTGGGAGCACCATCGCGACGTGTGTGTGGAAAAGGAGTTCAACGCTTCGTGGTTTGTCGAAGGTCTTGCTGAGATCCGTAAGTCGAAAGATGCAAGCAGAATCGAAATCCTTTCTCGCAGAGGAGATTGCACGACAGAGGTAGAACTCAAAAGCTTTCCAAGATGTTGATTATGAAGAGAGCGGCTCAAGATGCAAAGTTGACTTTCCAAGAAGAGCAGACCTCTCGTTGGATGATTTTCCTTGAATGTTTCTCTCGTTAAACTTTCATTTAGGTTCTTTTTTTTTTTTTTTTTTTGAAAAATATACTTGGATGTCCGGTTCAAGGTTCGACCTGGTTTTGGATAGACAAATGTAGCTTTTGAGGATATTGGATTATTTCGGGATGAATGGTTTTGATAATATAACTCGATTATGTTTTGTGAAAGGAATATTGCTTTTATGAAAGTGTGTGCTAGCAATAGGCACAAGACGCAAAAGAGTATGATGGTTTTATTAAGAACCTAAAATGATCGTATATCTTGCCCAGTCTAAATTTACTCACTTCATAGGTTTTTGCGAACACGCCCTCTCCATGTAAAAGGCGCTTTGCCGGGTAGCATCGCCAAAGAAGTCCCCAATCGCCGGTAGCATCTTCAACCGAGTCCCCGCTGTGTAGTTTTTACAACTGGTAACCGGGTTGTCTGGAAGTTGAGTCGGATTGAGTCGCCTTCCCCTACCATCTTGACATCTGGGTCGAAGAACGAGATCGATAGTCTGACATTGTAGCCGATAGATCAATCCTCCCGCCGTGGTCGCCAATTGTTTATGGGTAAAAATCGTTTCCGCCGATTTTGGTAAATTCTGTAGGTGAGTGAGAAACCTGGTTTAAACCCTAAACAAATGTGTTGCACGTGAACACTTTCTAGATTCGAGAGATCAATCTGTACAAGTCCGCCTAAACCAAGAAAAGGCCGTTCCAGATTTGCTTCTACACAAAGTGGAGGAGAAGGGTTGATTTGGGGAGGGAGGCAAAGAAAGGTGTTGAGACCAGGATAATTTTGGGAGAGTAGTATCTCGACTTGTATCAGAAAGTGAAAGCTTATGAAGCTTGCAAGAGATGAAAGCTTTTTGGAGAGCTTGCAAAGTTACCTTTTCTGAGAGTGTTGTATTTTTCTCCTCGACCGAGACTTTTGTCCGGTAGAAATAGGTAAGACCTATTTATACAAGTCGAGATTGAAACGTACCCGGCCTCATGAAGGAAGAGAGTAAAGGGTGAAATAATGGGAGGAGGTGGTAACCGCATGGTGTTTATGGGTGAAAACGTTTTCACCATTATTTCCTCATTTATTTGACCGCTTTATTCCTATTCACGCTTTCTTAATGTGAGCGTAGTGTACGCTGCATGCCGTGACCGCCAAACCAAGACCCCGAAAGAATCCCCAGTTTGTGTTGATGTCTCGAGTGTTGGTTGCACCTTGAGTGCAAGTGGCGCTGCTAGGGGCGCGTGTGGCATGTGCCAATGGCATGTGCAGAATGCCTTTGTTGCGGGTTGCACCTCGAGCGCAAGTGGCAATGCCACAGCTTAGTGGCGTGTGTGGCATGTGCCAATGGCTTGTGTGGAATGCCTTGATGGTAGGTTGTACGTTGAGTGTAAGTGGCAATGCTAGAGCTGCTAGTGGCGTGTGTGGCATATGCCAATGGCATGTGCGGAATACCTTGGCGGTAGGTCGCACGGTTTGCAAGTTAGGCTACCAAGCGTGGGTTTTGGCATGTGCCAATGGCGCGTACGGCCAAGTTGGCCTAAGTTGCACGGCTTGCAAGTTGGGCTACCAGTGTGCGTGTTTGGCATGTTCCAATGGCATGTGTGGCCAATTTGGATCACGGCCTGGTAAGAAAAGCTACCAGCGAGCGTGTTGGCCATGGCATGTGCCAATGGCATGCTCGGCCATTAAGGCCACGCCCGGTGAGAAAAGCTACCAATGAGCTGCATGTTGGCATGTGCCAATGGCATGCTCGGCCATTGGCCATGCGCCCGGTAAGAAAGCTACCAATGAGGCCATGTGCCAATGGCAGGCCGGTGGCCACGCCCGTGAAAAAGCTACCGAGGCGTGTTAGCATGTGCCAATGGCATGCTCGCCATTAGGGCCACGCTTGGTGAGAAAAGCTACCAATGAGCGTGTTGGCATGTGCCAATGGCATGCTCGGGTCATTAGGGCCACGCCCTTGTGAGAAAAGCTACCATCGAGCGTGTTGGCATGTGCCAATGGCATGCTCGGCCATTAGGGCCACGCCTGGTAAGAAAAGCTACCAGCGAGCGTGTTGGCATGTGCCAATGGCATGCTCGGCCATTAGGGCCACGCCCTGGTGAGAAAAGCTACCAGCGAGCGTGTTGGAATGTGCCAATGGCATGCTCGGCCATTAGGGCCACGCCCTGGTGAGAAAAGCTACCAGAGAGCGTGTTGGAAAATGTCTACATCCAATTAGGGCCACGGTTTGGTAAGAAAAGCTACCAAATGATGCGTGTTGGCATGTGCCAATGGCATGCGTAATAATTTGGCCTAGGTTGCACGGTTTGCAAAGCCTAGGCGCACGGCGCTACTTTGGCATGGCGCGCTTAGGGCCAAGGTAAGGGTGTTTGGCTTGGCGTGGCGTGACCGGCGTAAGCTAGGGCCAAGGCAGAGTGCGTTTGGCATGGCGCGGCTAGCTTGGGCTAGGTGTGGCTGGCATGATTTCCATTGGCACGGTGGTGCGGATAGCATGGTTGGCATGCTTTGGCGCGTTTGGTGTGACTAGCATAGCTAGGGCCAAGGCAGAGTGCGTTTGGCATGGCGCGGCTAGCTTGGGCTAGGTGTGGTCGGCATGATTTGCCATTGGCACGCAGGTGCGGATAGCATGGTTGGCATGCTTTGGCGCGTTTGGTGTGGCCGGCATGATTTGCCATTGGCACAGAGGTGCGGCTAGCATGGTTGGCATGCTTTGGCGCGTTTGGTGTGGCTGGCATGATTTGCCATTGGCACGAGAGTGCTGGCTAGCTTGGGCTAGGTGTGGTCGGGCATGATTTGCCATTGGCACGGAGGTGCTAGCATGGTTGGCATGCTTTGGGCGCGTTTGGTGTGGCCGGCATGATTTGTCCATTGGCACAGAGGTTCGGCTAGCATGGTTGGCATGCTTTGGCGCGTTTGGTGTAATCGGGCATGATTTTCCATTGGCACAGAGGTGTTGGCTTGCTTGGTGTGGTCTAGGATTTTCCATCGATATCATTTGGGCTAGTGGTACGAAGGGGAATTAGGTTTTGTTCGTTGTAACCCTAATTTGAAAAAATACCCCCTATTAATTAATGACTACATGCATTAAATGTTCTAATAAATGTGTCACCAGTGACATTAGGTTATTTGGGGTTTTACGATTTTACCCTTTGTTTAAAAATCACCATCAACACCTGCACCTACAAAGGATTCCAGCCAATTCAAATTCTACCATAGTCATTATTCAGATAATTAATTATCCTCAAAAATCCAATCAGACCTAATAGACCTTCTTATTTTATCCTTATTCTAACCCTGAACATGAGTCTCTAAATTACCTACAATAGAAATATTATTAGTCCTAATAAAGTTCCTAATTTATACTTGTTTAAGAGGATCATTCAATCCTCTTATATTCCAACACCCAATTTTAAACTTCATTATCAACTAGAGGTTTAGCCTTCCTACCTCTAGCAAATTTCTTTAAATACAACCCCCATTGATGAATACTTTTAACACTCTTAGATGCTTGATTCTTCTTAGGATAATGAGTCCTAGCAGTACTCCCTCCAATAACTGAAAAATAGCTCTGATTCTTATCCAACTTGGGATCAATATTTTCACCTGCCTTAGTATTAACACTATACCTCTTCTATTGCAGTTGTAACCTCCATTACAACCTCAAAAGCATTTTTTAGTCTCAGTATAATCAAGTTGACTACCGTAAGGTCTATCAATATTTTTAGAACCCTTGGATATAGGCTCAACATTTTTATCTGAATCATTAAAAAATTTATTTCTGGAACTATGAGCCAATTCTTCCACATTAGGAGAGACATAATCCTTCATGATATATCTTTCCTCTGTCTCAGAATTATCCTCTAAAATATCCTCAACTACTTCTTCCACAAGATTTGACTGAGCTTCCACATTGGTAGTCTTCTTAGTAGATTTAACAACCCATTCACTTCTTCAAGGCTTAATTACTTCTTTCTTGGGTTTTCTCAGCCACCTCCTCATAGTGCAGGATCTTAGAGAATTTAGCTTCAAAGATGCCCAAAGATTTTACATCCACCACGTTTTGGTGGTTTCCAATGGCATTCCACCTGCACTTTAAAATTTTCTTTTCCATCAATAACCACAGGAATTTCAGTAGGGAATTCATAATAAATATCTATCTCCACACACACTCTAGCAAAGTTCATTATGTATCTCTTATAAGTCTTCTTATCTGTCATCAATGCCTTACCTAGAGAACTAGCAATAATGCCAATTCCTTTTTGATTCCAAATAAACATGGGAATTTTCCTCAATGTGAACCATACAGGTACAGTTTTCAGATCCTCCACCATTTGTTCAAGAAAAGCTTGTCTATCTTCATTCTTAATTAAATTCGAAGACAAGTCGCATCACTATGAAGAGTCATATGGACCTCACCTTTAAGTCTCGAAATACGCATAAGAGAATTCTTCACAAAATAATAAGGCAATATACGCCCAACAACAGCACCCACAACCAGATTCTCAAATTTCTTAATATTATCTTCAAAATCATAAAAGGAAACAACCATATCCATGTTACCATTGAACATTTGAGGAGATCGATAACACAGTTCCTCATGTTTCATCTGTTACTCACTAGTAGCTTTGGAAGCCATCTCATCCCAAGAACCTCTGCCAGCACCAAATCTAATTCCACCCAAATCAACATTATGGTTTCCTCCACCAGAAGAAGGGAAAGGAGGAAACATCTCCATATATGTCGTCACCTTTCTTAGAAAAATCAATTAAAACTCCTCCCTAAAAAGATCCCTTTGTCACCCTGGGAGCAGATGAAGGAGGAGGAAACGTAGCCGTGGCAGAAGATTCGGCACCACCGACGGTGGTGCCATGAAAATCGACGAAATACCTGAAAAGATAAAGTCAAACCCTAATAGCCTTGGTCAATAATGACGGTCAGGGTCAAAGAAAACTCTCTAAACTTACTCGTTACATGTGTTATTTACTCCACAAAAATATTTGAGTCAATAAAAGTGGGTTATATCCAGATAATAAGTAAATAAAAGTTCCGAACTCAGATCACTAGTAGTATTTCATCACCCAATAAAACAATTTTACTATTATACAAAAACAATATTGGCTTCTTATAATTTATTAATGTTATTGAATATACTAGTGATATTTGCTTCTTCATAATTTATTAATGTTACAAAATGTATTATACTATAGTGATATCGGGTTCCTATAATTTATTAATGTTACCCAATGTATAATTAGATACATAGCCAACAATAATAACTATGACACATCAGAAGTTCTGACCATCCTTCCCTTTTCTCTCTGCAAAAACTCGTATAACCATTTGTTCTTGATTCTTAAGAAATCTTCTCTTGTATCTCAAATCTACTATATTTGGTCTGATTTTCATAGATCTTGTGGTCCGGTATGATTACAATTAATTGTAATTATATTTGTATCTATAACTAAATAAAATAATCATTTTTATATTAAAAAAATTGTTTCTAAAAGAAGGTTATATTAAAAGAGAAAAGACAACAGAGTACACAGCAGATCACTCACACATGAGTGCTTCCAAATTGATCCCAATGAGACTAGGGTTAATAAATTTCTATAGTCAAAACAAAATTATGTTCCATGGTATGTATTTCTTTTATTCTCTAATAGCTCTTATATATATACCATTTAGATTACTTCTTGAATGATTCAAAGAAGAATCGCATAGCATTCAATTGAATTCAATTGATTGTATCAATCCTCTCAGATATTTTATCCAGGGCCATCTAGTTCGGCATGACATGATTTTACATCTATATATGTGAAGAACATTGGATACCGAAATTGATTCGGTAACGGTGTTTTGCGCAAATTATTCCCGATTGGGACACTTATTCAAGAAGAAGAGAGCTATACAAAATCTCAAGTTATTCCTCTCTCAAATGAGTTTTTATTTTTTAATCAAGTCCAAAAGAAATCTTGTTCCCTCCGAGAAAAAAAAAAAGTAAAACATATTACATAATAAAGTGGTAAAGCCGTGTGCATATACATGTGCAGCTATTTATCAATATTGTGCACGATCTTTATTGGCCGTTTAAGGAAATATAGTTATGTTCCAAGAGAAAAAAAATAATATGGCTCATCTATTAGCCAATAAAGCTGACAATGCTCCAACTAATTCTCTTAGAAAATTATTTGATTCCGATTTTCCTATTTGGTTAAAAATCTCTATCGAGGATGACGATATAGTTCAATACTTCAATCATTATTCCAATGAATTATTTTTCCTAGTAAAAAGATTTCTCTAGTAAAAAGAAAACGAAATCTCTAAAACAATCCTACAATTAGGACCCGATTTGCAAAATGGTCATACAGTTACAAACCATTTACAAATCAGTCACACTTCCGTTATTTCTTTGGTTAAGTCAGTAGGTCCCCCGAGTCATAGTTAAATGACCAGATACAATTACCAGTATGTCCTTAACCTAACTACACCTAATCTCTAGCCGCAAATATTATTATTATTATCTCGATGATATTTTAGACGGTCAGGATGAGCAATATTAGATAAAATTATATTTCTATCCATTTGATTTGTAGCCATAGATCGTTTCAAAGGTACATCTCGATGATCTTTTTAATGGACATGATTAGTCACAACTACATATAACACATTAGGGTTTTCATTTCCAAATCATTTTTCTTCGGCCACTTCTCTCTACATTACCATTACAGAGCTCTGCAAAACTTGAGAATCACTGAAGATGAAGAGATTTCGAGTGAGAGAAATCGCAAGCAGATCCTTATACGATTGTATAGTTAGTGTATATGTTTGTTAATTCTCGTACGGTGATTTTATGAAGATTTTGGAGCTAAGACTAGCATCGAATTTTTGATTACGGTGGCTTTCTTACAAGAGATTAACAGAATGTTCGCAGATGAGGTTGGTAATCATTGTCAATTTCATATTTTTTTTCAGAAACTCTAATTTTACGATTTTGGGGATTTTTTTCATAAACCCTAATTAGAGAAAATTTGGGATTTTCTTGTACGGTTGATGCTTGTGTTTTACTAATTCATTATCTAATTATGTTATGAATTACTGGAATTCGATGAATGGGTTCGAACTGGAAGTTAGGAATTTGAAGTTGTACGTGGAGAAAGTACATAGAAACAATGGGTTTGGTGGTATCTGTGATGGATATGGAGTTGTGCTATACGGTGGTTTATGAATCTGGTGATGGAGTTGCAATACAGGACCTGAAGGTGAAGCGACATGAATGGGTTCCGGATAGGGTTCATGGAATTGATTTGATGTTGTTGTTGGTGACTTCTTTTCTGAATGGCTTGAAGCAGTGGTGATCTGGTGAATGGATATGGGCCATTAGTGATGTTGCAATGAAGAGGAGATGCAAATGGTTTTGTTGGGTTGTAGCTGCAGTTCAAGTTGACGGTGGTCGCAAAAATGATATGATGATGTGTTTGTTTTTGCAGTGCATGTTACAGGGACTAGATGAATGTACTAGGTTTACAATTAAACAGTGGATGTCATTGATGTCTTTGAGATGAGAAGTACAGGAAGGTGGTGCACTGTCAAAGTGAATGTACTAGGTTTACAGTGAATGGGTTGCTCTCTGATTCGAATTGCAGTTAATGGGTTGCTGGTAAAAATGGCCAGAGCACACATCTGGCGTGACCAAATTGAGGAGTGTAACAGAAGTTCAGGAGTTCGTTGTTAGCAGGGCAAAGAATCAAACCTTTGTATGATGTTTTTATTTCAAATTTCGTGTTGGTTCCTCTTTTTTTGGTTGTGTGTATTATACATTTGGGTTGTATTAATTTTCTTTACTACAGGCGGAGGGGAACGATGATGGTAGCAATACTGATGATGCCAGGAAGTTGGTCAAAAATAGGGAGACGAGCATAACAGAAGGGACTCAGATTCATGGCGAGCCCGAGGAAGGAAACGAGTATGGAAATGTCAGCCACCATCTAAAACCACCATCCACCACCATTGTTTTTCCCAAACTAGTTTTTATCTCTGCTAGCATACCACCAAATCCATACCACCATTCCAGTGCATATCCCCTCTCCCCACACCAGTTCACATCAGTTACAACACTACAGTTCACATCATCACCAATCAGGTTCACATCATCAATATAGAGCAACTGGCCGGTTCGCAACCTAAACCGCAGTAAGGGTACACCACTAGCGTCTCAATTTTGACCACCACAACAAATCTCACCGGCTTGCAGAAAACTGCAACACTAGGAACGTCTTGGTAGCCAAGCCACATCAGTAGATGCCACGTGTCAGAGTTGGCCCCTTCAGAAGATGCCACATGTCAGTGTTGGTACACTTCAGCAGCTGCCACATGTGATAGTTTAACCATGGTTAATAATAGCTAGAGTTAAAAAGAGGGTATTTTGGTGATAACTAACACCGTTTTTTTCCCAAATAGTTATTTCGGACGGAATATGACTATTTTGTAAACCAATTTCAATTTCAAAAGTGTGATCATTTTGTAACCAAATTATAAAAAGTAGGACCATTTTGTAATTGGCCCTAAAAATAAAGAAAAAGCAACCTTATTGGCCTTTTTAT
>JAJJWW010008250.1:0-149523 GCA_023531295.1 Papaver armeniacum | reverse complement strand
AGTATATACCTACTACTCAAACAAAAAAAATATCTTGTCAACCTACCGTCCCAATGCTAATCCTCTCTGAAGGACTAGCTCTGCCGAAAAGAACCGAACTGTGATCAACTATGATCAGTGGTTAGGCAAAATGAGGAACAAGGAAACACACTACTTGGATTCACATCAATCATTCAAAAAATAAGGCTTCGTACAATCTTTAACCATTAAATGCGAAGTAAATAAACAGTTATTCTGCTAATTATCATAAGAATAAGAGAACATGCAAACTTTGTTTATAGTTAACAAATGTGCACAATACAAACACGTTGAATTCATAGGCATTCGTTCATTGAGCAAAGACCAAGCAAGCATGTCTCCTGTTGGACGAAAAACACACAGAGTATATCTTCATCACGGTTACCATATCAAAACCTGCATCTGTAAATAGGCATGAAAAATCAATAGTCATTACTAGAATCACAAACACATGCTAATTACACTGCACCAGGTCGATATTATGGTCCTAGTTATGTCGACAGAGATGAAACCCCACATGCATATGTAAATTCTTAAGGTACACGAAAATGGAGTTTACTTTGTTCAGGCAAACGATAGATAAGCCATACTATTTTTTTACACAATCATCTGGGAATAAACCATACTATTATGACGAAATTGCAGATATGATATGATCAATGAACAAAGAAAATAAGTTTCTGATTTTAGTATTGAATTAATAGTTATGAATCTAAATTGATACTACGTATCATTACTTATTGATCACTTGAAAGTGATTTCATAACTTTTTATTGACTTTGAGTTCAGAGATGAGTCAAAGCCAAAAAAAAGAGCTACGAAAACAGCATCAGCGGATCAAGAACATTATCAGTAAGTTGGATCCATCAAACTTTCTGGTGCTTTTAATAAAATACGGATAAATAAATGGTTCTAACTAACAACGTACAACTTGGTGATTTGAACAGATATTTACCTTCTCTTAATCTTGTCGCGAGTCCTGTGACCTACTGCATCTCCTCCATACAAGTATCCAAGTTATTAGGTGAAACTAAGCTCCCCAAAAAAAGGCAATGTGGAAATCCTCATACGGCCATTAATCTCAAGTTTCGTAAACTTTTTATGTTTGAGATCATACAAATAAGACCCAGAGGAATCCACCTGTACCAAAATCACACCAATCTTGAAGGATTGCTTCGGATACAAATATCCAAATGCACCAAGGCCACTTCCTTCACCAATAGTGAACATTTTACTCAAGATCCATGTACACCATAATCTTTCATCACCCATACCTCGCTACATTTCTTGTATAGACTTCCAGTTAGACAAAGGCAACCTCCCAAAAGACAAACACTTACTCTGTAAAGCTTGTTTGAAAGATGTTGTGGTATTGATATTTCTTTGAATGCTCCGTTACCAATATCAAAACAGCGAATCATTCTAGGTGTTCATAGGCAACCATTTCCACCCAGTGTAAAACTCCTTCAAAAAACACTAGATGTATTTTCTTTGAAGGAAATACAGGATGGATGTTACTAAATGTCTTCCACAAATCTAATTTTAATGAATAAACAGCGATTTCACTGTAATTTTCTGGAATGTTTGCCATTCATGCAACTTTATAATCCTCTGTATTCAAATCGTAACAGAACTCATAACTATCAAAGACATGATAACCTGTCGATTCAATTGGTGTTGGTATTTTCTTGTAGTCTCTAGTATACGGATTCCAAATAATAATGTTCCGATATGATGACATATAACAAATTAATCCATTGCAAGAACCTAACATTCTATATTCAGATCGCGAACAAGCCAATCCGCCACCAGATAAACGTAAAATACGTCGCATTTCTTGTTCTAACGGGTAATCAAACTGAACAACCGTATTACTTAATGCTGAGGCTGATGAGTCGTAATCAACACAAAAAATCTTTCTATTATCGTTATATAAAATACCATGATCACCATATTTCAAAGAGTGATTAAGTTGATGGTTAACAAAATTAGGGCTTTTGATAAGTTTGAACAAGACTTAGATACACACCTGCATCTTAATAAAGACTTCACTGGTAATCTTGTTAGGATTTCAATCTTGATGTCTTCTGGAATGCTCAACATTGCAGCTGAACCTTGATCCGATCCCTATAGATTGAAAGAATTAGGTTAAATAAGTTTTTCTGCTTACAGTAGAAACCCTCAATTATTTATTTTCGCTGCTCAGTGCTCACAGATGTCTTATTTTATGACTCACATGTCTTGGGATTGAACCGTGTGGTCAAGGTTTAGGTTTGGAAAACGAACCTTCTTTGGGCAGTTCTATGGAATGAACAAACTCGGAGTTTCTTCATTTTGCTCCCACTATGGAATGAACAAACATAAAAAATGAATGTTCAAATCAACAAATCTGTAGCTTTGAACATTGAGTTGGAACATCCGGTAGCGCGTCTCATGGTAAGGTCGCGCGACGTTGCCCAAATCTGTTGGCGTTGGAAGAACCAACGACAATACCAAAACGCCGACGACTCTTGGATTGACTCCAAGTATAATCTTGATGATTTTACTACTTTTTAATCCTATTTGTCTCACTTTATCTTATTTTATCTCACTTCATCCTATTTTATCTCACTTCAATCAATTTTATCTCACCTAAATATTATATTTTATTTTCATCTTTATCACACAAAATATTTTATATTAAAAAGAAATACTAGTAGAGCCCTAGAAAACCGAATCTATTCATTTTGCCTGCTTTACCATAGTGGAGAAACCCATTTGGCCATCCACGTGGCTCAACAAAATTTTGAGTTTGAACATTATGATAGGAATTGCTCTTAGTGGTGTTTCTTTTCTTCCCTAACTACTGTGCAGAAATGCATTCATACGGTCAGTATGAGTCAGATCTGTTAATTTTTAGTTTCACAAAAGTAAAAATGAACATATTGAACAAATTATGGTGAGTTAGGTGATTTTAATTAGATCCAAAGAGTCATATTCGGAATAACCGAGTCCAAACAAAAAAAACTGGTGTCGTGAGTAAAATGCTCCTGATTCATGGGACTAACATCATGTTTTTCCCCCTCGACATAACTCGTGTAGATATGTAACTCAGTAGCTTGTTCCTATGAATCAACAACAGAAGCAAGTTGAGTAAAATTTTATCTGACTCAAATGAGTGAGTCAGGGGCTAGATATGAGTGAGGTCGCGAATCAAGTCTAACTCAAACTAAAAAAGTAAACGGTATGACATCTAACTCATGGAAAATTTGGATCCATGATGATAGGTTAGGGCACTCGTCCTTACGTTTGCTGCCCATTTCATGTTCTGTAACCAAATACATTTCTCCATAGTGGCAAATCGAATCCACCCTGGCCAAACAAAAAAGGTTATCTGCAAAGTTCCATATGAACTGCCCTAACCCCAACTAAAAAATGTTATCTGCAAAGCATCTTTAGGTAGAACCGTTTTTTGAGGACTACTCAAAAACGGTGGAGGACTACTTTGTGATAGAAATGTTTACCCTATACTTATAAGGGTGACCTAACGTGTGGAAATGACTAACCTACCCTTTACCTATATATATAATCACCTCTCCCATCACCACCACCTATATATATATAACCAGCTCCTCCCATCACCACCGCCGCTCACCACCACCGACCACCTCAAAGCACCACCACCGCCACCTCTATATATAGCTTAATTTAAATCATTAACAAAACAAAATCAAAATCAAAATTATAACAAACCCACTACTTTTCATTCGTGTTCCGTTGAAAAAATGAGAAGTAATCATCAAAATGATTTGAAAATGGAAGTTACAGAGAGAAGTTCGGCTAGGAATTATGTGAAAATTTTTGTGAACTATGGAACTCAACTTTAATGGAGGTTTTTGTTTTCATAGAAAAATTGGTTACGTCAAAAAAAAGGTCCAAGCAAAGTCATAGTTCGATTACGTAATGCAAAAGTTCGATTATATTGCAATTTTTTCTCCTAACCAAACTTTTCTCAAGAAAAACTTTGCATATTGAGTTAGGTTACGTGCAATTTTTTCTAGGCGAACTCCTAGTTCGGTTACGTCGAAAAAAAGTTCGGTTACATTGCAAATTTTTCTCCTAGCAAGACTTTCCTCACGAAAAACACATATTGAGTTCGGTTCGTCGCGATTTTTTTTCTAGACGCAACTCCTAGTTTGGTTACGTCGCATTTTCTTCTCCCTAGCAAGACTTTTCTGCGAAAGAAAAACTCCATTAATGGCGGAGGTGGTCGGTGGTGATGGGAGTAGATGAGAGGGAGTTATATATAGAGGTGGCGGTTAAACAAAATCACCACCACCACCACCACCACCACCACCACCACCACCACCAGAGCCACCTCAAATCACCACCACTGCTATCTACTCTTTCTCACTAATCCCTCGATAAGCCAATTTAATCCCACTAATCATTAAATTAACTCACTAATTATTACACTAATTTAATTACCAAGGGCAAGTTTGGTATTAAAAAAAAACTTAGATAAGAGGTGACTCATTATTACTTCTAATATCCACCCAAAAAAATGGAGAGTAATCCCCACCATTTTTGAGTAGTCCCCAAATATCGATTCTTTAGGTAGTGTTTGTTTAATCTATTTTTTATAGGCCCAGTGTGTGAATCGGGCTCGGCCCATGACTTTGATATGTATGAGTTAGACGTCAGATCGTTTATTTTAGTTTCAGAAACACATACACATTTAGTACATCGAGATAAGCTAAATGATTTCATTTAGACCCCGATGAGTCAAATTTACAAGTCGGATTAAAAAAAAAAACAAAAAAAAAAACATGATGTTAGAGAATAAAATACTCGACTCATGGGACTAACATTATCTTTTTCGTATGAATCAGAATCGCTAATCTGATACGATTCATTGTGTTTGTTTTTTAAATATGTGAGTCACTGGCTTAGTTCTATGAGTCGGACGCATTTAATTAATACTTGACTCAAACGGGTTCGAGGCGGGAAATAGGTCTGAGTCAGGTCGCAAGTCAGATCTAACTAAAACTGAAAAATCAAACGGTTTGACATCTGACATGTGCCAAGTCGGTGTCGAGTCGGATCAAGATCCGAGTAAAAACTAAATAAATACCTGTAAGGAATTGACTCCATACTTTTGACTTGAGTCAGATGAGTCAGTCGACTTGAAACACAAATGTAATGAGTCGGATCCTGACGAATCGGGTGAATTCAGTCATATCTAATGAGCCAGATTCAGAAAAAAGAAATGATATAAATTAGGTCAGGAGTCATAAATTAAATCTGAATAAAGTAACGAGTCAAATTTGACTCAAACTAAAAAAGAAAGAAGGTCTGACATTTGACTCGTATCGAATTAGGAGCCGAATCAGAAAACAACGACTCGACAAAAAACACAGATGTTGTTAGTATGTTACATACTCTACCGCTGTATACAATATTTTCATCAATGTTTAATGAAGAATTTTAACAAATATCTGAAAAAGAGTTACGAAAATAGCCAAAATTATTTAGATTAGTGGTGTGAAAAACCAAAATCCCATACCATACTGAGAAAAAACTCTATACGTTCGAAGAGCAGGGATAATGGAGTTATGATCCTCCGTCGGAACGAACTGAGTTTGGTCAAATTTAGTGTCTATGGCATAGCCATGATCGTCTCCGACCGGTTGGTTTCAACAACTTTTCACTTTCACTTTTATTTCATTGCCGCATGTTACTGAGGGGTCTTGACAAGGATACGGGACACGTGTCTATGACTGGTGAGTGACGTGGCACTGGCAGATACTATTGTTCCATTTTTATGCCATCAAACAACCAGAGTGTCGAATGTGTGTGCACATTGTGAGCACATCTTGGGCCCGTCGAGTTGTGGACCGTTCAATTCAATAACAATAATGCAGTCAGTTGACTCAGTTCTCAGTCAAGCAAGTGTCTGCTGCTGAATCCTATATCTGACTCTTCTTCTTCTCCCTTTCTCTCCAAACCAACTGAGTCTTCTTCACTGACTCAGTGACCGGCCGATTCGAAATTGAATTCTCCTCCTCTCCCTCTTATTTCTAAAATTAATTGGCTTAAAAATGGATTCTTTAATCTGTTTTCCGATTGAAAACAGACTGATAAATCGTTCGAGAAGAAGAAGTTTTGTTGCTGCTTCTTCAGTCCTCCTCTCTAAGAAGAAGAAAATTTCTTACTCATCATCAAATTCAGTTCTTAAACCCTATTTATATCTGTCTCGTTGTTGTAATTCTACTCAATTGAATCAAAGGGTTGTTTCTTTGATTCAATGTGCATCCTCATCTCATGAAGAACACAACCACTGTCAAAATCATGATCACCACCACCACCATCATCATTGTTGTGGTGGAGGATCCTCGAGCTGAGTGATTCTCAGAAAGCAGTTGTTAAATTTGCTAAATCAATTGGATGGGCTGACTTAGCTGGATTTCTCCGTGAGAATTTACAGCTCTGTTGTTGTTCTGTAGCTTTGCTTCTTTGTGCTGCTGTTTGCCCTTATTTGGCTCCTAAATCAAATGCCAAACTTCTTCAGAATGCCTTTATCTCTATTGCGTTTCCTCTCGTTGGGGTAATCCATTTTCTGCCTCATCATTCATACATTTAGGTTTCATTTCAATTTAGTTCATCCAGTACTTAGATTTGAAAACTTTGTAATGCTTGCTAGGTTAATGTGAATATATCGCAATGAGACTTTTCTGTGGAATTGTTTAAATGTCTGCTACAAATTGGCTGATAGAAATTTGTGTTACTTAATGAAATGTGGGTGGATACCATTAGGTTTCAGCGGGACTTGATGCTGCGATTGACATTGCGGCTGGAAAAGTGAACATTCATGTCCTTACGGCTCTTGCAGCCTTTGCATCACTATTCATGGGGAATGCTTTAGAAGGAGGCTTACTTCTTGCAATGTTCAACTTGGCTCATATTGGTGAATTACCTCATTATAATTGGTCACCGGTTTTTAATACTGCAACAAATTTGTTAGTAATTTTTTTGTATATTTTGTGTAATTTGATTGTTTGGAACTTACAGCTGAAGAATATTTCACTAGCCGCTCAATGGTTGATGTTAAAGAGTTAAAGGATGGGCATCCAGATTTTGCTCTGGTTGTGGAGATGAAGGGTGACAAACTACCTCATTTCTCCGACTTGGCGTACAAACAAGTCCCTCTCCCAGACGTTGAAGTCGGTTCATATGTCTTGGTCAGAGCTGGGAGGTATGTGCATATGCATTTGATCTTCTGTATCATAATCTCTTCTTACCTTGCATTTCATTCTGTTGTTGTTCGACTAATTGTCCCTTACTGAATTGGATTAGCCCAAATTAACAAATTATCGGGGTTGATCTCCGCCTCTGTTCTATGTGCTCGCTGTTCTAATACTCCCTACTGTCCCAGGGCATATCACCACTTTTTACTCCACTTACTTCTGTTGTTACATTTGCACTGTTGGGTAGAATTAAACCCAAGCCAAGTATGTCTGTATTTCTTTGTCTTTCCATGTCAAACCAAGCCAAGTATGTTGGCAATTTTTTTCTTTGCCTGTCTACGTCAAACCCAGGCCAAGTATGACTGCAGTTATATTTTGTTAGTTGATAATATTACATTAGCGTATATTGCAGTCTGTTCCAGTTGATGGAAAAGTATCACAAGGGAGATCAACAATTACAGTTGAGCATTTGACTGGTGAAGCCGAACCAGTAGAGATGAAAGTTGGGGATAGGATCCCTGGTGGTGCAAGAAACTTGGATGGTATGATGATAGTGAAGGTACATTCTCCTATCCCTTCTTTGTCATATCATCTTGTGCAATCATAACAATAAATCTAATTTTGTTAATGTAGGCACTTAACTATTAAGATGCCTATTGATCCATTCTTTAAATTTTGGGTTTAGGCAACGAAAACATGGAACGAGTCAACATTGAACAGGATTGTGCAGTTAACTAAAGAAGCACAGCTGAATAAACCAAAGCTACAAAGGTGGCTCGGCAATTTGGAGA
Organism: Papaver armeniacum; assembly: GCA_023531295.1. Classification (NCBI taxonomy): domain Eukaryota; kingdom Viridiplantae; phylum Streptophyta; class Magnoliopsida; order Ranunculales; family Papaveraceae; genus Papaver; species Papaver armeniacum. The sequence goes on along the minus strand of JAJJWW010008250.1, from coordinate 141,488 downwards.
GCAGTACAGCAAAGTTGTAGTAGCACTTTCTATTGGAATTGCTATCCTTGGACCATTTTTATTTAAGTGGCCCTTCATTGGCACATCAGGTAATGGTCCGAATGCTTTGGTTTCAATTAAACCAGTCGTGCTAATAGTTGGTTTTGGAAACACTATTCTAATTCATACTACTCTTCGGCTGATATATGCCGTTAAGAGTCTCTTGAAGTGGTATGTCTTTAAGTCTGATATATGCTCATCAGCTATATAATTATATGTTTACCTTATGGCTTCGAAAACAAATTATGCTCTCTGGACAGTCTATTTTACCATAGTTTAGTAGATTATGTGTTTTGCTCCGTCTCCTCCATTTTGTGTATGACAGTTAACACTTGTTGATGGCTTGCAGTTTCCAGAGGATCAGTTTACCGAGCATTGGGGTTTATGGTCGCTGCTTCACCATGTGCGTTAGCAGTAAGCTCCTCTGGCGTATGCCACTGCAATCAGTGCATGCGCAAGTAAGGTATTGATCTTCTATGTAGCTATTACTTTAATACGCCCTAGAGGATATGCATCTCGTATATCAGAAAACAAATGTATATGGTGGTTCCGGTTCGCTATATTTGGGCAGTCTGACAAGTACAGATCTTTACTGTGGAAGAGCAATGCTGTATCTTTTTTCACTGTACAGAACACGCCTTATCTCATACTTTAGTACTTAGAAAGCCATACATAATTCAGAACATCCCAAAATTATTATTTTTTAATAAAATAAATTAGGTGTTTGCAAAGTGCAAGATAATATGCTTCCGTAGTTCATTAATTTCAAATTCTTCTCAAGACCATACGAATGTGGTTTGGAAATTTTATAATTAGTATTTTTGTGTTGTGACTTTCAGGGAATATTACTGAAAGGTGGACATGTATTTGATGCTCTGGCATCCTGTAACACGATTGCTTTTGATAAAACTGGAACACTAACTACTGGGGAGCTTATGTGCAAAGGAATGAGCCTATTCATGGACATCGGGGGGTGTTTAGATCGAAGGTGCTTGTTGTATGCCTAATTGTGAAAAAGAAGCTCTTGCTGTAGCTGCTGCAATGGAAAAAGGGACAACTCATCCTATTGGAAGGTATTGCATTTGGTTGGAGCTGGCTCATAAACTTCTATCTTTCAGAACTTCTCAAATTGAACTGTCTTTGAAATATTCTGCTTCTTCCATTTGTCTGTCCTACCCGATTAATAATTAATACCCATTTCCTTTCTGTAACTTACGTTTTACTTATACATATTTATGCGCAGAAGGTTTTTCGTTGATGTCTTATTTGGCTCAAAAAGAATCAACATAATGGTTTCTTATAAATATTTTCATGATGTCTTGTCATTGAATTCGGTCCATGGAACAACAGTCTTAAAGGCCTGTGTTTTAAAGTAACTTAACCAGATTTTGACCATAGACAAAATGTCAGGCATATACTTGTATGTTCAATTTTATGAGTGTTTCGATCTCACGTACACCTCAACTAAGGAGTCATGTTAAATGAATAACTCATGTATGTTTAAGTTTCTTTATTTATCTATTATGTTCATAATAATTTCTGTCCTTTCTAATAATGAACAGGAATGTTTTTGTTGTTAAATTGTTGCAGAGCTGTTGTGGACCACAGCATGGGGAAAGATCTTCCCTCCATGTCCATCGAAAACTTTGAATCCTTGCCTGGTAGAGGTCTCTATGCAACATTGGCAGGTGTTGAGGTATAAACAATTTAGCACACTTGTCTAACTGTTGTTGTAGATTATTTTGCCGCTGAGTGTAACAAAATGTGCGTAATACTTCGTGGGTTTCCTGTGTTAACAAAATGTAGAATACTTTACTGCTAGGAATAGAATAATGGAAAATATGCTCTGTTATACGGTCAGGTTGTTAAAATGTAGCTGGAATTATCTTTGTTATTTAATCAGATTTGGGAACAAGAAATGGGAAACCGTTGAAGGCTTCACTTGGTTCAGTAGAGTACATTGCCTCACTGTTTAACTCTGAGGATGAGTCGAAGAAGATAAAGGAGGCTGTGAGCACATCTGCCTTTGGAAGTGACCTTATACATGCAGCTCTATCTGTTAATCGTAAGGTGAGTCTTCTCTCTAAACCATAATAGTTACTCGTTAATTAACAGCGTTGCACCTATGACATCTTAAAGGCAAAACTCGATTCAAAGGGCACCCCAACACCAAATTCCAGGAATCCTAAATCCATTTTGTGCAGGTAACACTATTTCATTTTGAGGATAAGCCTAGACTGGGTATTGCAAGTGTAATATCTGAGTTGAAAGATCATGGGAAGCTTCGTGTGATGATGTTAACCGGTGACCATGAATCAAGTGCCTCTAGGGTTGCAACTACTGTTGGTATTAGTGAAGTGTACAGCAACCTGAAGCCTGAAGATAAGCTTAATCAAGTGAAAAATCTTTCAAAGAGGTGTGATTGAGATTTCCAATTTTTAATTCCACACATGCTGAATTACAGATTTGAGATTCATTGATGGGTGATTGTCACACAAATCTGCACATGTTTTGTCAATCATTTAGTTTGGCATGTTTGCGTTATGATTATTGGTTCACTAGGTCGGATGTTTAAATTTCTTGACTAGCAACTCAATACATCATATCTGCATTTGATTATGGTGAGAGAAAAAAAAAATGCTCCAAGGGTTGTGTCTGAAGCACTTGATTGATGCGCCATAATTGACGCTGAGCAAGTTCCATTACTTTGCAGGTGGGGGTTTGATAATGGTTGGTGACGGGATCAATGACGCACCAGCACTTGCTGCTGCTACTGTAGGCATTGTGCTTGCTCAACGGGCCAGTGGAACAGCTGTAGCTGTGGCAGATGTTCTTTTATTGCGGGACGATATTTCTAGCGTACCATTTTGTATTGCTAAAGCCCGTCAGACAACTACACTGGTATTTTCTTGCTCTTTTTCCATTCTGGTCTACGTTACTGGGGGAATTGTGTTGTCTCCCATTAGCTAAAGTTAACGTTGGCCTGCAGGTCAAGCAAAGTGTGGCACTCGCACTTGGATGCATAATATTGGCCGCTCTTCCATCTGTTCTGGGTTTTCTCCCACTTTGGTTAACGGTAATCAACTGTAGACATGATTGTTATCTTTTTTACTGCTCTATTATCAGCGGCGTAGTTCTAGTCTCTATCAACATGCGATGTGATAAAATCCTTGGAAAAAGGGATACCGACCATGTTTTACTGTCCGGTCCTGACCTGGCTTCTCATCTGATTATAATGTAGGTTCTTCTGCACGAAGGTGGTACGCTTCTTGTTTGCCTAAATTCTATGCGTGCCTTAAACAACCCCACTTGGTCCTGGAAGCAGGATTTCAGAGCTTTCAAGTCATCTTTAGCTATGCTGTTGAGGAGACTGCCAATTACAAATACCGTACAGGCTACACCAGCGTAACTCTGTAGTTTAATTGTCTCTTTTTAAGTTGCATATCTCTTTTTAAGTTGCATATCTCACAAATCTCAATCAATGTAAGTAGATAATAATAGATGTTGCATATTTGTGCATAAATCTCAATCAATGTCAGTTGTACAACATTTTATCTTGTACATAATTCTAGCAGTCTAGTATCATCTGTGTAAAGTACCCACTTTTACTGTACAAGGACAAAGAGTACATTGATATTTTTCAATGGAAGTCATATTACCCTTGATGATTACAGATGAAACTAAGAACTGAAACAAGGAAATGGTTTCGCGCTGTCTTGATTTCTTATTGATGACAGTCACTGTCTCATCTCATCTCTGTAAACTGTTTCAGTTGGACTGGTGTTTTTGTTTTTTACTGATCTTTGGTCCGTTGACTTTTTATGACTACTTTGACTTCTTGACCAGCTAATAATTTGTTTGCCTCTTGTCGCCTTCCGTCCCAAAAGTAACCATTGGTAAAAAAAAAAAAAAAAAACCTCCGGTAAAATAATGGTTTTACGATCAACGCGTCACACATCCTTTTTTTTTTTTTTTTTTTTTTTAAATTTCCATGAAACAAAAGATCCTCTTTCCTTTAAAAATCCGAGTTATATTCGAACTCAACAGGTCTCTCTAAACTATATTTATAGCAGAGTCTTGTGTTTGATTGCTTTTTCATCTAACATCAACACAGGAAGATTTTCTTTTTTGTACTTGCGCGCTGCTCGAGCATAGAGAAGGGGAAAAGATGAGTAGTGCTAGCAGTAGGGGTGCTGTATTGGGTAATAAATCATTAGTTTGTGAGATTCTGAGCAGACTCCCTGTTGATTCACTTCAAAGCTGCAAGTGGGTATGCCAAAGTTGGCAATCATTGATCCGTAAGGATCCTTACTTCATTGAGTTACACTTTAAGAGATCAACAGCACGTTTTATGTATAGTCTTGATCATAGTGGTGACAGTGGTGATGCCTCTCTTCTTATCGAGAAGTTATGCGGGGGACCATTGCTCTCAGCCGAACTGCAGCTGTATTATGGAAAAGAAGAAGAATTACAAGGAAGAGCAATTGTTGGAACGGAAATCAAACGACCTCCAGTTTTTAATGGGTGTGCAGTTGTCATTGGTGTTCTTAATGGTTTGATTTGTTTTTTAGACCCTATGTATAATTGTGCATGCATATGGAATCCTAGCACCGGAGAATCATCACCTTGGTTTTATTCCGCAATTGCACAAAAAACTTGAGCGTCAGTTTGAGACAGTACAATTGATAGACGCAAATGGTAATCACACCAGGGTTATGTTTGATCTAAATAGTTGTGATAGTTGGTATTCTTTCGATATGATCCTGCTACCAAGGAACACAAAGTACTTTGCTTTTGGCATAAACTAAGACACATTGGTACAAAAATTACGATTTCTAGCATCATATGTGAGGTCTTGACAATTGGCGGCGGACAGAACGACCCAAGATGGAGAAAGATGGATGAGGACTCGCTCCTACAGGGTATAGGACCGTCTAGTCTTGGTAAACATCTTTATGCAAGTGGTTCCATATACTGGGTCCGCATGGGCACGAACCCTACTGATGAATGTTTCATTCTGGAATTCAATGTTGGTAGTGAAAAGTTTCGACGAATTTCTGTTCCTAGATTCATTGTGGATGATATCAAACGTAATCATATCAATTATTTAGTGGAAGCTGATGGCCGTCCAGCTGTGATAGCTCCAGATAAAGATCCCGGAACGTCAATGAAGATGTGTGTACTGTATGATGACCATGATCGAGACAAGAAAATTGAGAACACTAGTAGTGCAACATGTACTAGCTACAGGTCTGCGGCTACAACCGGTAATTATTATTGGACGGAAGAGACATTCGTAATGCCAATGGATTATTGGGTACCAGGCCGTTCTAATTATATTCAAGGCATTCCAGGGACAGATCTGTTTATCATAAGACGTACCGAAACTGACGTTTTAGGTTTCTGCTATTATAATTGGAGGAGGAAGATATTTTATTTTAGTGATAAGTTTGAAGTAGCTGGGATTCCCGATTTCAAGTACCCTTCTGGATTAAGTCTTTATACCTGGAAGCCCTACTTCAAAAGCCTCTTGCCTGTTGCTTAAGTGAAGTGATATTAATATCTTGATTTTTTGAGTATTTTTACTACTTTTGAGTTGTAAAAATTCATTGTTTTTTCTAAATTGTGTTTTGATATTCTAAAAACACTTTATTCTTTACGTGAAAATTTAATTTTCAATTTCCTAAGGGCAAAGCTTTCATTATGTAGAGCAGTAAATGTGGTTACTCGAAGCTTTTATAAATTGGTCTAAGAAGCCAATTTATGTGCCACTTGGCCTAAGAAATACTCATGGCTGTAGTCAGACTAACTCGGTGTGTTGCCGAGTTTTAAGTTTCTTCTATTTTTTTGAAAAGATAAAATTTTCATTCATAAAGAAGTGCTGAGTTAGCACTTAAAAGGAACAACAATCGACTATCCATACATGATTGATCAAACAAAGTAAAAGGGAGTACAACAATGGAATCAAGTCCCTTAACCGGAGGAAGAAGATTTTTCTTTTTACCTAGGTAGCAGTGTAGCACGTTTAGATTATAGGGAGTTAGTCATTTTCCATTAATTTTTCTCTTTATTTAATATATTAATATAATATCGGGTTATCCACATTTAATCCGTACAAGGGAACATTTATCGGTGGTTGGAGCAAATGCGGATGCAAATTTAAAATTTAACAGGCATTGAATTGGATGCAGATAGGCTTAAAATTGGTCTAACCCTCACCCCTACCGTTGAATCTGCCTGGAAAGAGAAACTTTGGCCACATGATTCAAACGTAAGTTACAAAAAAGTAAGGAAAAAAAAAAGACAAAAGAATGGACATCCTCGTTTCAATATAGAGTGTGGAAAATGTTGAATACTTCGTAAACTAATGGTCTCATACATGGGGAACAAAATTAAAAACGATTATTGATATGGAGGTTCTTTTTTTTCTTTTTTTGTGAATTAAAATCCACCCTAAACTTGGCTTTCACTCTGATAAAAGTGATTTTCTCCATGACAATCATCTAAATAAATAGGGCGCGTGCTCCAAAAACATTATGTTTGGACTTCGAGCAAAAAAAAATTGGGGGCCCAGAAAATAATTAGGGCCCTAGCTACATGACAAAAAAATGTCATGAAATAGTAATTGGGGTTTACCCCTTATCCCCATTTTTTTAAAATGGCTAAACTACCCCTAATGACTAGTGTTAATTATGGTGATTAGTTATTAATTAGTTTAGTTAGATTAAAATCAGATTTAGGGATAAAATTTTGATAAAAGAAATTTTTTGTTTTTGTGGCGTGAGAAGAAGAAAGTGAGTTTTGGGGGAAAATTTAGGGTTATTTGAACCAACCCTCAAAATGAAGAACCCGAAGCTCAAAACAATCAGGTAAACTTCCTATACTCTTGTAATTGTATGAATGGTGCTCCAAGTGGCCGATTCATGGTCACTATGCAACTGCTCAGAGTGAGGGTTGTTAGGTCGGGAGTATAATCAACTGACGACCCTTAAGAGTCGTTAGTTATTTGACACAGAAATAAACGACTCTAATCTGCAGTTATGAAAAATCGTCATTCGAGTTTGAAAAAAGGTGACGACTCTAATATGCAGTTATGAAAAATCGTCAATCAATTTTGAAAATATTGATGACTTCCTTTTTTAGGTCATCTAGAGTCGTTATAATTATTTTTTTCAAATTAGGGTCAGTTACAATTTAGCTATTTATCCTAACGACTCTTACCTTAACTATTTGTGGTCGTTAACTAACCTATTAGTAAACTAACGATTATATACTACATATTTTTGGTACAAACGACCCTACGATTTTACAAACGACCCTATGTAGTATATAATCGTTAACTAACCTATTAGTAAACTAAAATGGCTAAACGATCCTAGGACACCACCTAACGACCCAAAAATTACAATTGACGACTATGTATATATGGTGACGATTCTCAAATATCAAATGATGACCCAAAGTAAAAGGATGACGATCCTCTCGTATTTTTTGGACAGAGAGTGGTTTTTTGGCCATAGAGAGTCATTATTATATAAAAACAAGTCGTCATTGAAGGATCGTCAATGGTCCCATAAAACACTAACGACTCTAACCTAGGCCATTAAATCATAAAACCCATAATTAGGGTCGTTATCTCCTACATTTTACACGTTGACGATTTTTCATTAAAAAAACATGCAGATAAAAAATCGTTAGGGTATAAACCTATCGATATGACGACCCTATAACTGTAACTGCAATTTTTCGGTTGGAAAACCTAATTTCGAAAGTAACCCACCAAATTAAACGCAAACAGGAATTAAATTAGGGGTTTTTTTATTTTCGAATCGAAAATTACGACGATGAAATCAATTGAAGAATTTTTTTTTCTTCGGGTGTCATTAATGGAGAGAGAGAGATGGGAGTCGGGTGAGGAAGGGGAGTTGGTTTTCTGATTTGGGGGATTTTAGATTAAGGGTTATTAGGTTTTAAGTTTTTATTATTTGGAAAAGGGTAAAATAGTACTTTCATCTAGTTTTGGAACCCCTTACAAATTTTGTTGTGAGTATAAATTGGCCGGGCCCCTAATTATTTTTTTGGGCCCCCAATTAATCCTTGCTTCGAATCTGTTTTGTGATCCACGTTTCCTTTTTCCTGAAGCAAAATCTCCACTAGAACTCAATTTTTTTAATGCGACACAAATTAGCTAGTGTGACCAAAGTAGATACAGTGACCCATTTTGATCGTGTCGATGTCAGTGAAGTATACTGGTAATATGTTGTTGGGTGATGATACTAGTGACCTGAGCTCAAAGTAGTCGAAATTGCTCCTCGGTTCTATTTAGTTGGTGATCTTGGAACGAGGAGCAATGAGTTCGGACTTGGAAACCATCAAACCAGGAACATATTTATTAGAAGAGAGATATATTGCTACTCATGAGTCATAACTTGCACCTAATTAAAAATTAAAATTTTAATACTATCATGTAATTGGGTGTTTATGTTGTTATTTAACATGGTTTTTGATATTTTGATATCTGATAACTCCATTTAAGAGGTAAAAGAAAGTTTCTTTTATAATTTTGGTGCATGAAAGGCCACTTCGGGAAAATCACTAACTCATATTCCTCAAAAAATCGGTCCAAATCGGCAGAATGGACCGCCTTAATAGCCAAAAATAAGAAATGGCGTGGAATAAAAAATCCGATGGCCATATAACAATTGGGGATTACTTTGCGAGTAATCATCCGAAAAGAGCGACTTCGACTACTTTGCCTAAGTTCGGAACTCGACATCCCCAAATTCTTTGCTGATATACAAAAAGAGCAAAAGCTCATCACCACGTAGAAATTACTATTTAAATGGTGCTTTTAAATTATTAGAAATTCTACTCTAAAAATCATAGAGCAGTAATTTTGGGACTATTTGACAAATGGTTGAGTTTTAACCATACAATATTACATATGATAAATCGAACTCTTGTTACAGATGTAAAAGAAAAATAATGAACACAACTCAATATTTATGGATCTCGTAACCTGAAATCTATAGATTAGTGACCCAAAAACACATTCAAATGTTGGTGCATTTTTTCGTGAGTGTTGTTGGAGCCCAACAAGTTAGCTTGTGTGGGTTTGGTATATTTCAAATTATGTTGTGGGTACTATTGGAATTTCACAAAAATTCAAAGTATAAAATAGGCTTTGTCGGTCGATTTCAAAATTTGAAATCACTTTTTCCTAATCCAAAAATTTCTCTCAATCTCTGAAACTTTCATCCTCTATCTTCCATGGAGAAGCCACAGAAGGAAGAATGTTCAATGAAAATTGAGATTTTTGATGATGAAGATGATGGAACAACTAGGAAGTTGAAGGTTCAAATTCAATTTTCTTCCTTTGCTCCTCCAATTGAAAGCTCGAGATCATCTTCAACAATCAAATCCAAAATTAGATCTGTAAGAAAAGCAATGATCAGATTATCGGTGTAGTTCGCACAGTAGACAGAGGAAGGCTTGGTAATTGGGTTAAGTCGAACAACATCAGTAACAAACAGGTTTTCCTGATTTCATTCGGTTTTGACGGTAATGACTACATCATCAGCTACAACATAATTTACAAGTCGAACATGATTCTTTTTGATGATAATAAAGATGATCAAAGCATTATGAGCAAATTTTATTTGAATCTGGTCTTCAATTCGTGTCCTATCAACCTAAGAGTCGGATCTTGAGAGGAATTCGTCTGAAATTTCGGAAGAACAAGGTTTGAACTTGAAAACAAAGACATATAATGATTCTGATCCATATGTTGGAAATATTGAATCATTAATCTCTTATCAAAATAGAATCTACAAGTTCAACACGATCCAATCACAAAGGATCAGATTGTTGTTCCTCTACCATAAGATTTGGTGATTTCTCGGTGGTTTAAGGAAAACTGCTAATTGCAGAGTGGTTTATGAGATAATAGAGATATCGGAAATAATAAGAAGATCGGCTAGTTTTTACTTCATTGCTGGTTCCGGTGATGTTTTTTTTTGTTCGGTTATTATAGTTCCAGATCAAAAATTGTTCTGGGTTAACTACATGATCGGTTCATTATCTCTAGTAGTAGTATTATATAATATAGTGGGGCTTGTTTGGTTGTTTTACATTTTATTTTAGGCTTTCGTTTTCCAGATGTAATAACAAAAACTTCAAAATCAACACAAAAAAACTTATGTCAATGTTAATTTTGGCTAAATAAAGTATTGGTTCAGTATCACTGCATTGAAAACTTTTTCAATTTTAATTTCCCTGTTAATTTTGGTTATGAAATCGTATGGAGTCGGAGACCTAAATGAATTGCTCCGTTGACACCAATTTGGTTGTTAATTTTGGTTCTTGCTTTGGTGATTTGGGATTTTAATTTTTGAATTATAATTTTGAGTTAATCTTATGGTTTGCAACATCCATTATCCATCCCCATGTCTTGATTTTTATCTTTATAATCATAAATTTTCCATATAAGTCAAGTTATTCTAATAGATTGATATGTACATGATAAATCTAACTCTTCTTTGTGATGTAAAAATAATGAACACAACTCAATATTTATCGATCTCGTAATCCGAAATCTACGGTGACCCAAAAACACATTCAAATGTTGGTGCATTTTTTCGTGAGTGCGGTTGGAGCCCAATAATTTAGCTTGTGTGGTTTTTTTATATTTCAAATTTTGTTGTGGATACTAATGGAATTTCACAAAAATTCAAAGTATGAAATAGGCTTTGTCGGTCGATTTAAAAATTTGAAATCATTTTTTTCTGAAACCAAAAATTTCTCCCAATCTCTGAAACTTTCATCCTCCATCTTCCATGGAGAAGCCACAGAAGGAAGAATGTTCAACGATTATCGATATTTTTGATGATGGAACAACTAGGAAGTCGAAGGTTCAAATTCAATTTTCTTCCTCTGCTCCTCTAACTGAAAGCTCGGGATCATCGTCAATAAATAAATCCAAAATTAGATCTGTAAATCAGACAAGCAAAGATCAGATTGTCAGTTTAGTTTGCGTAGAAGACAGGGGAAGGCTTGGTGATTGGGTTAAGTCGAACAACATCGCAAAAACAGTTTTCCCGATTTCATTTGGTTTTGACGGTAATGACGCCATCATCATCTACAACATAATTTTCAGGTCGAACATGATTGTTTTTGATAATAATATGAAGATGATCAAAGCAATGTGAGCAAGTTTTTATTTGAATCTGATCTTCAATTCGTGTCCATCAACCTGAGAGTCGGATCTAGAAAGGAATTCGTCTGGAATTTTGGAAGAACAAGGTTTTGAACTTGAAAACAAAGGCAATTAATGGAGTTGATCCATATTTTGGAAGTATCGAATCATTACTCTCTTATCAAACTAGAATCTACAAGTTCAACATCGATCCAATTACAAAGGATCGGATTGTTGTTCCTCTACTGAAATTACTTCAAGTTTTTATCTAAGCTAATTTGGAAATTAATATGTAAAGATTTGGTGATTTCTTGGTGGTTTAAGTAAAAATAGTAATTGCAGAATGGTTTATGAGATAATGGAGATATCAGAAATAGTAAAGAAGATCAATAAAGAGATCGACTAGTTTTTACTTCATCGTCGGTTCCGGTGATTTTTTTTTTTTGTTCGGTTATTATAGTTCCAGATAAAAAATTGTTCCGAGTTAACTACAGGATCGGTTTAGTATGATCTCTAGTAGTAGTACTATATATAATATAGTAGGGCTTGTTTGGTTGTTTTACATTTTATTTTAGGTTTTCGTTTTCCAGATGTAATAACAAAAACATCAAAATCAACACAAAAGATCTTCTGTCTATGTTAATTTTGGTAAAATAAAGTATTAGTTCAGTATCATTGCATTGCAAACTTTCTCAATTTTAATTCCCCTGTTAATTTTGGTTCTAAAATCGTATGGAGTCGGAGACCTAAATGAATTGCTCCGTTGACACCAATTTCGTTCTTAATCTTGGTTCTTGCTTTGGTGAGTTGGGATTTTAATTTTTGGATTATAATTTTGAGTTAATATCTTATGGTTTGCTGCTCTATAAACATTCAAAAAAAAAAAATTTATGAGTGTTGCGATCAACGTTTTTAAACATTCATTATACATTCCTCTCTTGATTTTTGTCTTTGTAATCTGAAATTTTCCATATAAGTCAAGTTATTCTAATAGATTGATATTTACATGATAAATCTAACTCTTCTTAGTGATGTAAAAATAATGAACACAACTCAACATTTATCGATCTCGTAACCCGAATATGAAGTGAAGGTGCTATTCTGACACGTGAAATGAAGATCAAGTCAATACAAATCTAGATAATTATGTTATTATGTTGATAGATAAAATATTATAATCATTTAGTACAAATCCAGGTTTTCTAAATACTAGGCATGTTGTATTTTTGTTGTTTTTCCTTATGAAATTTTCTAAGATTATGCTTAAAAAAATGTTTGATTTAATTACTATGCATTTGTAATGAGTAAAACGATAAAAATATAACTTCTATTTTTCTGAGTGGGAACATGTTTATCTTTATGACAAGCCGAAGATAACACAACCAAGCCTATTTTTTGAAACAAAAAGTGATCGATCATTGTGAAAGTAAACTTATGTTGTTGTGCCATGTCTTGAAAATAACTTATGTTAACAAGTAGAAAATTAGACTTGGATGTATTACTTATGTTAACATGTGTAATGTTTTATTATCCCATGTTCAGTAGATATCTATTTTCTAGAGTGATGATATATTAACAAAAGTTATAGACAAGTTGAGTTAGTTTTTACGTTTAAACTTAACCATTCGGATCTCCACGTTTACCCAAATCAAGTTTTACATTGGAATTATCGATTTGCACCCTAAAAATCAATATAATTATATAACAATCATATTTCATAAAATTCTTAAGTCAACATAAACCTGCAAAAGTGGAAATTAATTCATTAAACTGGATAATCTTACAAACTAAAATTTTTAATTTCAATGTTCATAAAAGAATGATAATCTTAGCAAGTGAAAGGGGAAAAATAATGAGAAACCTTAAATTTTCGATACGCAAATCAAAAAAATAAGAATGGATTATTACAGATAATGAATTGGAACAAATATATAGAATGATTATGTTTTTATTGTATTGATTTTTACAATTCTTTTTCTTATACCTGGAAAATAAGAAAAAATGACCTAAACTAAACAAACCCTATTTGTATTAATACTAATCTGGTACTTAACCTGGAACAAGACTCAACCCATATCGGAACTAAAGTTTCCCAACAAATAAACGAAAAATATATCAGCGATGACATAATATTGGCGACTCCACTAAAGTAAAAACTCTTTTAATCTTCCTCCCTAGCTAGTTCCTACGTTAATATTAACCTTCTTCAATAAATAATATTCTGAGAACTTCAAATTTTTTAAAGACCACTGAAATCACCAAATCTTTCTCCATTTCTTTATAATTTAAAGCGAAATAGAAGAAAAAAAACCCTGAAATTTAAGAAATCCGGAACAGGAAAATAACCGTCCCAACTTAAACCAGAATCATAACATACCTAAAACACGCCGAGGATATACTGCTCGACATCAATCATAACCAAAAAATATGTTTGATAAGAAAGTTAAGAGTATCAAAACTCTAATTTTCTATCAGAATCGAATAATTAATATTTTAGTACCTTTGTTGATGTTACTTGAAGTTTCCATCTATATTTGAGGTTTTATTGAAAACGTCGATGAATTATTTATTACTATCTTCATTACTTATTTCATTTGGTTGCTGAATTCGTATCGACCTACATGTTATGTTACAGACCTTTTTCCTCTTACAATGTGGTAAGGTTCACTTATTCTCCTATTGTGTATACCTTGTTTTTTTTTTTTTTTTTTTTTTTATATTTGTTGTGATGAGTTTTGGTTTATGAAGTATCGGTGATATCAAGATAGAGGAAGATCAGAAATAGTAAGGTAGATCAGAAGAAGATTATAGCTGGTTTGTACTTCAGTTGCTCGGCGGTATCAGCAATCTTATGTTTTATTTTTTTCTGTTTGTTTGTTTGAAAACAAAAGTATAGTTCCGAAATGTATTTGTTCTTGTTTAGGAAAAATACCGTATCGGGTCAGTATCAGTATATCAATTAATATTATAAAAGGAATTCTTCTTGAGCATTTCCAATAATGAGTGCTAAAATTCCCATGTGGAGATATTATTTAGACCTTTATTTATGACATTTTATATATTTTAGAGAAATATTACTTGTTTATATATAAACCATCTCAAATAGTGTAAAGTTTTAACCTTCATATTTAGAGCATCTTTAAGAGCTCCATCTTCAATATTGGGTGCAAAAAATCCTACGTGGAAGTCTCACTAAGATCTTTACTTATGAGAGATTACACAAATATAAAATATGGGACTCCGTAACTAATAAACTATCTCTAATAATATACGATATAACCTTTTAAATATATTATGTGATAAAATCTTAACCATTTACTTTATATAATTATTAAAAAAAATTGATAAATAATATGACATGGAGGTGAACCCGCAGGTGTAGTTAAGACTTTGTTTAGCAACCAATTGGGAATAACATAATTGGCCAGGGGTTTAACTCTCATGCTAGAGGTTAGAGGTTCAAGTGTCACGCTGATCATATATAAAAAAAAGACTCTCTTTAACACTTTCGTATTTAGTATTTCATCCGTCCTAGATTCTAGGATCTAACTATTGGAGATGACTTTGTGCTAAAAGGGGGTCTAAAATCCTAAGTGTCATAACATCACCCTCTTATAGATGCTCGAAAAATTGCTTGTCCTCAAGAATAAAAATCTGGAAAACAAAGTAGTAACTCATCAGCATCTTCCCAAGTAGCTTCCTCAGTTGGATGATCCTTCCATTTGATCGACCATTTAGTACCTGCATGAGTTCCTTTTTTGAACATTTTGCATTCCAAAACTGCATCAGATTCCCATTTATCATAATCCATAGTAACTGGCAAGTTTGTATCAACCAGAATTGAAGAACCAAGTTTCAACTTCAGCTGTGAAACATGAAACAATGGATGAATACATCTTGTATTAGGTAAATCCAACCTATAAGCAATAGTTCCAATCGTCTCCAAAACACGAAAAGCTTGAGTGGCTACCGTGCTTTGTCTGTAAGGTTGTAAATGAAGAAAAACCAAGTCATTTACTTCAAAATGTTGTTCAATACGATTCTTCATTCTTACTGGAGCAGCTTGCAAATGTGATTTCAAAAGTATTAGAGTATGATCTCTTGCTCTTAGAGTAGCATCAACAACATTCATAGAGGTAAACCCTGCCAAATAAGAATATATTGTTGGTGGTGAATGGCTGTAAACTGCTTGATATGGAGACATCTGGATTGCAGAATGAAAACTTGTATTATACCACCATTCTGCCCATGGTAACCATTTAAACCATTCACTAGAATTATTTCCAGCAAAACATCTTAAGTAGAATTCTAAGGTTTAATTAGTGGCCTCTGTTTGCCCATCATATTGAGGGTGATATACAGAGCTGCGACATAATTTAGTGTTCTGTAAAGCAAAGTAAGCTTCCCAAAAATTGCTCATTAATATTGGATCACAATCACTGACAATACTTCTTGGCATACCATGAAGGCGTACGATTTCACGTTCAAATAACTCATCAACAGAACCAGCTGAATAAGGATGCTTAAGTGTTATAAAATGCGCATATTTAAACAATCGATCCACTACCACAAGAATAGAAGTTTTGTGTTATGAAGGAGGAAATCCATCAACAAAATCCATTGAAATGTCCAACCAAATATCAAAAGGTATTGGAAGAGGATCTAACAATCCTGGTGGAGCTATTGCCTCAAATTTATTACTTTGGCACACATCACATTGAGAATTTAATAAAATTCTTGACTGAAGTTTTCATACCTTTCCAGTAAAAACTTTGTTGCAAACGTTTGTAAGTTCGTAGATAACCAGAATGGTCACCTATAGGATTTGAATGGAAATATTCAAGTAATTTATGGCACCAAGTGGAAGATGAAGGTACCACGATACATCATTTATAACGTAATTGTACCATTTGTATATGAATAATTCAACCTGCAGATGGGATTTTCACTTAACTGTTGAATCAAAGTATTCAAATATGTGTCATTATGACATTCTTGGATGATGTCAGTAAGACTAGAGAAAATTGGCGTCGAAAGAAGAAAAACACCCTGAAGTACGTGACAAAGTATCAGCTGTAATATTTTCATTACCTTGACGGTAAATGATCCCCATAATCATATCCTAAGAGCTTAGATAACCAATTCTGTTGTACCATGGAGGATAATTTTTGACCTAAAAATACTTGAGACTGCGATGGTCTGTATATATATTGAAATGTCTTCCAAGTAAATAAGGGCGCCATTTTTGTACTGCGGAAACAATTGCAAGCATCTCTTTATCATAAATAGAGAGATTTAAATTCTTTCCAGATAAAGGTTTACTATAATATGCAATTGGCAGTTTAGATTGCATAAGAACAACACCCAAACCCTTGCCAGAAGTATCACATTCCAACACAAATTCTTTTGAAAAATATGGAAGTACTAAGACCTTTGTTGTTGTTAGAGCTTGTTGAAGTAACTTGAAAGCAACAATGGCTTTTTCATTCCAGACAAAAGCATCTTTCTTAAGCAATTGAGTTAATGGAGCACTAAGTATACCAAAATCCTAACAAACATACGATAATATCCAGCTAACCCCAAAAACCCTCTTAGTTCTTTATACGTAGTAGGAATTGGCCAAGATAATATAGATTGCATCTTGTCATTTTCAACCGAAACTCCTTCCGAAGAAATTATATGGCCGAGATATCCTATAGATTTCTGTGCAAAAATACACTTTGATTCCTTGAAGAAGATTTTATGAGTTTGTAAAAGTTTAAATACTATAGATAAGTGTTTGAGATGATTAGCAAAACTTTTTCTATAAATTAAAATATCATCAAAGAAAACAAGCACGAACTTGCGCAAACAAGGTCTGAAAATATGATTCATGAAGCTCTGAAAGGTAGTTGGTGCATTCAGTAATATAATGAACTTTTTAGGAAAAAGCTTCTCGTCTCCAATCTCAGCAGCCTTCTATTCGGACTCCATCTTCCTTATTAGCCGGAACTCTTAAGGACTCGTATTTATACCCACATACCTCAAAAATCTCGAGTTAAATCTCCATTTTTGAAAACTTTCCTTGCTGCAAATAGTCCGGGAAGTTACGCAAAATATTTCTTCTTATTCTTATTTACTTCTTTATTAACTTACGCGGCTTCTAAGTTGTTTAGTATCTCCGGTGCATATGAGATAGGATCACATTTTGTTTATCGATTTGAATTCCTTTGGTGGTAATTTTATAGTAGAACTTTTTCTCATTTTGTTCTTGTTTTCTTATTTGGAACTTAGTCAAAATTTTCAACCATTTTAATTAAACCCATCATAACAATCAATTAGGGATGTCAATGGGTACCCATTACCCTGACACTCTAGGGATTCCTTCTAGGAACTTTTTATGACTCGTATTTATACCCACATACCTCAAAAAATCTCGAGTTAAATCTTTCTCTTTCCCTGTCACACCTAAGTTACGTTCAAAATTAATAAAGTTCATTTCTACTTTGTATTTATTTGAAGAAAATTTACGCTTTGGACTCTTCTATTATGTTCGAAGCTCAACTTTTTTATGACTCCCATTTTAATCGATTTTTACAACTCAAAGTGTTGTGGAGGATGATCTCGAGTTAAATTTAGATAACTTCAATCTTTCCTTCTGGCTTGAGATAATTGTGATGATCCTACCTATGGTGGGAGTGGATGTTAAAATGACGCTCTTAAAAATCTTCTTATTCTTATTTACTTCCATTATTGTTATTGTAATTTGTTCTGCAATCCTTATTATTGTTTGTTAGGTGGACAGGACAAGCTAAACCAAGTGAGTATCTCCTTAATGAGACTTTTGAAAAAGAACATGGAGAATGGGATCACATTGTAGTTGGTACTCTTTCTTCTCATTTTGATTAAGTTTGATTTATGTCTTAGTCAAATTTTCTAACCCGCGCCGTCCGTGTAAAGCTTTAACGGGTTCACGGGTTAAGCCGGGTTTTTGTTGAATTAAAATCAATTGGGCGATTTGATACGCTCATTCCCGTTTAAAATCAATTCAATTCAGGGATGCCAATTAATAATATCAAAATTTAAAAACTCAAAATTGCAAAACTAAACTAATTTTGCATTACAAGGTCGAGTCCTAATTAGACCCATTAACAACTTAGGACTCGACGGGTAATCCCGATTGGACCCGATTCTTAACGGATCCAAACAATAATACCCACCGGGCACCCGTTTATTTATTCTTTTATCCATCTTTTTAACAAAATTATAAGTATGTCGCTTGTTTTGGCTTTGTTATTTTTTTCATTTATTTTATTTTTTTCTTACATTTTTTTTTTTTTAAATATTATCATATTATTGGATAAATATTATTACATGAAACTAGTTGGAAGCCTAACAAGCTAAGCTCCAACGACATACTACTACATTAATTGAACAAGTTGCTGTGCTAACCTACCAGCGAGCCTTATGGGTAACCTAGCCAAGGGAGCCGAAACGGCGGGATGGGGGGCTGAGATTGTGTCACAAGGGGGGGCAAGCTAACACTACCTTCCATATTAATTCCTGCAATATTACGCCATTGGGGACTCGAACCTAGGACCTCCTGGAACGCATTAAACTTTGGGGAACGGGGATGACCAGCTGAGCTAGGGCCCATTCTTACATTTAATATTTATTTTGTACATTAATAAAGAAATAATAATATTTTTTATAAAAATAATTTAGATTCAAGGAAAAACGGAAAGATATTAAGTTTTTTATAATTTTATTAATACCCAACGAGTACCCGGAATTTTTAATGGGTCTGGTTCTGGGTCCACAAACTTAGGAACCGGACCCCGACTTTTATAAGTAGGACGACTCGGGTCCAGTAGTACCTGGGAGGACCCGTACCTATTGAAAACCCTAGCTATCATTGTCATTATGTATTTATAGTTGTTGTTCAAAACATAGTTTCGGACGTGATAATAACCACCACACCACCGATTAACGAGACTCGAAAAATATTTTGGTCTCGCGCTGCTAGAGCATATTTGATCTAGCAGCACCGCCATTTTTGATGTCACCAAACTGTGCTTCAACCACAGTTATCTTCCTAACTATTTTAGCCAACAAAATCTCTTTAAAGATATACAATCATTTATTTTTCGAATTTCAAAAGAGTGACGAGTTTTCCTGTAAATATAAATTTGTGAAGCAATAATCCATACAACTAGTATGTTGAAGTGGACATAATACATTTAACACAGATGCATAAGCATCCACATGTAGATGGGAATGAGACTTAAGTCTTTTCAAACATATATAAACTGATAGCCATTAATCAAAAAGAAAGAAAAAAAAAAAAACTTAAGATCCA
Organism: Papaver armeniacum; assembly: GCA_023531295.1. Lineage (NCBI taxonomy): Eukaryota > Viridiplantae > Streptophyta > Magnoliopsida > Ranunculales > Papaveraceae > Papaver > Papaver armeniacum. The sequence goes on along the minus strand of JAJJWW010008250.1, from coordinate 121,917 downwards.
TAGTGAACTAAGAGGGCCCAGAATATTGTACCGAACATCAAGGCGATGACAGTTGTGAAGAATAATCTTACTGCATTGTATTGAGGGTTTCTCCAGTATAACCAATGTTGTTTCCATAGACAAGCTGAGCATTGACTGAAGAAGGATCTTGAGTACGTAGTTGGGAAATAAAGGTCTTTTGTACCAGGAGGAGATACTTAGGTCCTTGATGAGTCACTGCATACTATTACGATATTAATAGCTGAATCTAATGCCCATTTATTATTGGAACATTGTTAACCCATGTACTAGGTCTTATTAATAACCAATTCATGGAGTCCTCTCTTAAAACTATAGTATTAATCGGATTTGATCATAAACATGGAGGGACAAGGAAAAAATAATTCTGCTTTTTCTTTTAAGTTTTTTGGTACCTGGCTAATAGATCAATCCTGCTTAGAGTTAATAAACTCTTGATGGATCAAATACAATTCTAATCCAACGGATTCTATGATTTTTAATCTTAACAATTTAGGAAACTAACAAACTTTTTGGAGGAAAAATGTATTTGGGCTACCAGCTAAGAAAATTAGGAAATTACTGGTTGAAATAGAAAAGTTGAATAATCAAAAAGTAAGTGTAACTTCTCAACAACAGATAAATTCTAAAATGCTAAGCTTGGAAAAACTTTATGATACTGAAGAGGAAATTGCTAAACAACTTTCGAGAGATAATATAGTTTACTTAAAGGGAAAGAAACACGAGATACTTCCACTTGAAACAAATGAAAAGAAGAAAAAGAAACAAAATTGATTGCTTATTAAACTCTAATTCAAAAGAACTCTAATTCTTTTTAAAAGTTTGTTTTTTGAAAAAAAGAAATTAAGAGAGGAAATTGAGCTCATGATACTTGTCAATAAAAGAAGTAAGTGAAAAACATTTTGAAAAAAAGTAAAGTTTAAGACACTTGTCATCAAAAGAAATTAAGAAAAATGGGGAAAAATATTTGACTTTCCCAATTAGGAAACCAGCCTATTTTTTTTGTAACATTTATTTATAGAAACCAGTCTATTATTAAAGAACGGAGGGAGTAAAAGATAATAAGGAAATAGCTTTGGAGCTAAAAAAACCATTTTGAAAACCTCTTTAAGGCGATGCCAACTGTTAAGAATGGGGAAATTTTCTCTCATATATCATTAGGTGTGACGGAAGATGATAACAATACCTTAATGGCTTTGCCGTCCTTTGAGGAAATTTGGGAAGTAGTTGGAAACATGAAACCAAATAAATCGTGGGACCAGATGGATTCACGATGTCTTTCTTTAAAAATAATTGATCCCTTGTTGAATTAAATAAAAACTTTCTCTTTTTAATTCCTAAATGTAAAGAACCAAAATTTTCCTCTGATTTCAGATAATTGGTCTTTGTAACACTCCCTACAATGTTATATCTAAACTATTATCTAATAAAATGAAATTCTTATTTCACCTAATCAGTCGGCTTATTTCACCTAATCAGTCGGATTTTCTGTCTAACAGACAAGTCTATGATAATGTAATAGTAGCACACGAATCGATATATGCCATGAATCATAGAAATCTAACGTAGGGGGTTTATGGGGTTAAAATTGACATGTCGAAAGCTTTCGACAGGGTAAGTTGGGTTTTTTTAATATATGCAATGGGAAGACTACGGTTCTGTAAAGACTGGTGTACTCTAGTTAACCAATTTATCTCAACTGCATCGATTGCAATTCTACTAAATGGTGATGCAGACGAGTTTTTTAAACCAAAAAGAGGCTTAAGACAGGGGGATCCATTGTCCCCTATTTATTCCTTATTAATTTGCATGGAGGTTTTTTTCTAGATTTTTGATTTCAAAAGAAATATCTAAAGAAATTCAGGGGTTAAAAATAAGTATGAAGAATACCCCAATTTCGCACTTGTTCTTCGCATATGATTGCCTGATATTTACAAAGGCTAACTTACAGATCTGCAAAAACTTGTTGAATGATCTTCATGAGTTCATCATTGTCTCTGGTCAGATGGTAAATTTTGAAAGATCAGGTATTTTTTTAGTCAAAAAACCTATCATAAGTTGAAAAACATGATGTCCAAACTTGTTAAAAATAAAGAAAATAGATATCAAGGATTCTTGTCTGGGTGTGCCTCTGTTTATTGATAAGTCTAAGCTCAAAACTTTTGACTTCATCGTGAGAAAAATGGAAGAAAGGATAAAAGGATGGAAAACAAGATTCTAAGCCAATAAAGTAAACTGATTCTAAACAAATCATTCCTTTCTAGTACGCCAGTTTACCAAATGAAATGTTTCAAACTCACCAAAAAAATTATAGCTAGAATTAATTCCATCTAAAAAGAATTCTGGTGGGGAAAAGAATCAAATGCTAAAGGTCATTACATAATTAAAATCCTGGAAATGTGTAAACCAATCTCCATGGGAGATTTGGGTTTTAGATATGCTGAAAACATAAATCACGAAATGATGGCTAAGATTTCCTGGATAATCATATCATAACCAAACTCTTAGTGGGTTAAGATGTTCAAAGAAAAATACTTTAGGAAAAAATCTTTTTTGGCTTTTAAAAAGGTTGATTTACCACGTTTATAAACATGGATGTGGAATTGTGTTGCGCAGGGAGAAAATTTAATGCATAAGTATACTTGTTTGGAGGTAGGGGATGGACAATATTCATAAACATATGGATTGACCAATGGATACCAAATTTAGAAATTACTCTAGATCAATTTTATTCTGGAAATAAATACATAGTTAACACTTGTATTAGACCTGATTATTCCTGGTACGAATAAGTGGAAACATGAGTTAATCACTACATCTTTTCCTCATATAATTGCTCAATCAATCTTGAATATTCATCTGTTTTTAGACATGAATGATAACTTAGAGCAAGATAAACCTAGATGAAAACTCACTAGAAATGACATTTTCACAGTTAGATATCTTTATATGATAGATTATGTGGGAAAAGATATGTTAACAACAATAGAGAAATTTTTTTGAAGAAGTTCTGGAAAGCATAGTTACCACAAAGAATTAACATATTTTTATGGAAATGTAAAAATGATGCCTCGCTTCTTGTAACAGAAATTCTTAGCAGACATATGCATGATGTAGACAATAAGTGTATCTTCTGTAAAGTAAACATAGAATCTATGCATTATCTTTTTTTTCGATTGCTAGTATGCTAAATCCATCTGGATGCAACCACCCATTGCTTGTGGAAGTTAAACCAATATTGTAAGAAAATCTTTCATTGAATATTATAATTGGTGGAAATTGAAGGGCGATAATATAATTGAAATCAATGCTACAAAATATTGGTTCATATGGAAAGAGAGGTGCAACAGAATAATTATTTTTGGAAAAAAAGGCTTCTTCTATACAGACCTCCATAATTCTGAGACATCTAAATTTCTGGAGTTATAATGGAAGGGTTTAGAATGCATCCTCTATTTGTCTTATAATATATAACTTTATAACAAAATGTTCCATGAAAATTTCCTGAAGTAAATTGCTTTAAGTTAGACCATGATGCATACAGTTTCCGCTGGTTTTGGACTAATACTAAGAGATGATGCAGGTAACGGAAAAGCATCCAAGTCAGGAGTGTGATAGACACATTTCTGTGTCTGAATTGTCCTCAATGTGTGTATTGTTAGAACTCAATTTTTTATACTAATATTGTGTTTTTATGTTTTTTTAGGTATTTTTGGGAAATAAACATTTTTGGAAAATTCGGCTCGAAAAATTAATCAGGTACCCTCGGAGGACAATTGCTAAGAGGACTCCAATTTTGGATAAGGGACACCCACTTGATAAGGGGTACCCAGTGTTATTCACACCCAAGCAGCTGGATAAGGGGCGACCTTCTCCTTCCCCGTTTGAAACTGAAAAAAGGCGGGAAAACTTAGTTTTCAACTGGCAGAATTTTTGTTCGAGATTTGAAGGCGTTTCGAGAGACTCAATGGCTGAAACTTTGTTGGATGACTTGATAGGGACAAAAAGGCTTCGTATGGGTGTTTGGTTTGATTGAATTTGGCTAGCTAACCCGTGGTGGAGAAAACAGAGTTACATGTTTTTTCGGGAGTTTCTGTGAAGGATTTCTGGGAGTTTTGGAGATATTTAATCGCCCCAGTGAGTTGTAATCACCCTGTTACGGTTTAACAGGTGTGATAAGGTGTTTTGTGTCAACAAACTTGGGCTGCATCGTTGGATTGAAGCAAATAGAGGACACAAGTTCTTCATAGGTTCTATTTGAGTTACAGTGAGTTTGGGACTTGTGCTTTGACGTGTTTGGGACGTGTATTGAGATAAATAAGGAAGGTTGGACAACTGCAGATGCGTGGATGAGGAAAATTACCGAGATAATTTTATTTACTGCCGAGTTACGGAGAGATCTTTTGAAGTTATGCGGAGTAATCCTTGGTCTCGTCAAGTATTTATAGGGTACTGGGGAAGCAGAGGGGGGGGGGGGTATTGGCAGAGAGTTGGTGCAGAATAGAAGTGAGAATCGTGAGTTGCAGAGAATATTTCTGCTGCTATATCTGTGAAGAACATCAAGAACATATAGCTTCTAAAGCCTGTCGTTCATAAACCATGGTCTTTTCACGGTTCTACAGTGCCAGTGACGAATTTAAGTATCATTTCTTTGTAACAGTCACAATTTGTGATAGTAACGACATTATACCGTTAAAAATCCCTCTTTTATTACATATTCATCTTTGTAAGCACATTTTGAGCAATGAAATCAAATTTTGAGCGTGTTTCCATCATGATGAGCTAAACCCAATCCTTGGGGCAATGGAGGAAGCCGTTGTTTCGGTAAAAGTGATACATTTCTACTTTCAATTAATTATAACAACTCTATTATGATTTTTGCATTGAACTAATAATTGATTATATGATTTTGATTAGTTATGTGTATTTTCTCTTGATAGAATATGCTTGCTTTAGGGTTTTGATATTCTATGCTTGGATTAACATCTATTCTTTTGAAAATCTACATGTCTAGGAAATACTATTAGAATCAATTTGAATGTTGAGTTGTATAATTTTTGTTTTATTAAATCACTAATATCGACCAATGATGGAATCCTAGCCCTAGTCTCTCCACATTACCTCTTGTTTGAAGTTTGCTATATTTTTAGTTCAAAAATTAAGTCTAGAAAATCTTCTTTCACAAGTCTTGAATGAATCATCTTACTACAACATTATTGAAATTACATTAGAGTGTTGCTTTAAGTGCAGAAAAGGCAGAAGTTGTAGCTCTTCTGCAAGGAGCAAAGTGGGCCAAAGAGGAAGGTTTGGCACACTTCTGAATAAAACGAGATTGTGAAAGAATGATGGGTTTTATCAAAGGAAGAGTGAAAATGATGGAATGAAGGAATCATATATTAGTTAAGGAAGCAATGGAAATCTTGGCAGACTGCAATAATTTTTTGGGTTTCAAATTTTTTAATAGAACCAGCAATTATGTAGGTGATAAACTAGTGGTGGAGGAATGAAAATCTTTCATCTTTAGTAGTTGGAAGGAAGATTTACCTTCATTCCTAAATATGTTTATTTGTTTAGATAAGTTAAGTAATCGGGAAGAAGGTAGCGGTAATACCAATTGGTTGTTGTCTAAAACTCAGATCAGGGCATATTCTGACTTGATAGCATGACAACAACATTTTCCCTTTTATACTTTGTTTTGGTTTGGTTATTAGTAACACATGTCACTTTTATTAAAAAAAAAAGGTCTTAATAATATTGATTAAGTCTGCATGATTCACCAAATAGTAAACTTCATCTTACGGATCTTATCCTTGGGGATGTGTAGCTAGGTATTGAACACTACCATCAAGCAAAGTAAGAGTTTCTGATATATAACACATTATGAAAGAAAATATCGAATTTCTTTCTTTTTTCTATGAGTTTCAAATAAATATTGTTTCTAAACATAAATTTAAGATATGTTATTTCAGGCATCATATCTAATATTGAAGATTCATATCAGATACATAAGATGATGGATATTTCTTAAAGAAAAAATATTTTTCGGCTAAAAATTCTAGAAACTACCAGTGGTTTAACCCATGATTTTCTGACGTAAAAACTGCCAAATATTTGGCTATGGTGCTGCTAGATCATATTTGATCTAGCAACGCAAGAGCAAAAATTTTTCTGTCATACTCTCACTTTTTGATCATGATAAAGTTTCATAGGAAGGAAAAACACTTTTTTTTTTTTTACACAGAACATAAATATTGATAACCATCCAATCAAGTGACCCAACAATATAATATGTCGGGGAATGTCTTGCTAAAGTCACCCAACAAGAAACTAATTTTTTGGATCGACATAGATTGAAAGATAACCAAGATACAAGCACTTACGAAGCAAAAAATAAAGCACGCAGGATATTTAACGTGGTTCGACAATAATGTGCGATGCGCATATTGCCTATATCCACCAAAACGACAACGATCTCATCGTCTTTATTTTGGAGCCACAAAATTGAGAATTACATAAAACAATTGATGACTCGATCAACAAAACTATGATCTAAATACTAATTAAAATAAATCTCACAAACAAACACTCCATAAAATTACCAAAAGAAGTCGTTACCCAAAATGATATAGTATTTACCTCACATAACGATATAATCTCTCCCAAATGATACCTCTTCCAACACCAACGATGTATCTTTCACCATTAACGAACAATAACATCTTCTCTCTACTAAGCCATAACATTGTACCCTCTCAACACCATAGCATATCTCACAACACTAGAGAATGGTTTATCTTCTAAAACTCTTGTACTTGAATACTACGAATTCTTATTAGATTAAGCTTCTTACATAACTTGTCGTTATTGTTGTTGTTGGTGTACATTCTCTAAATGATAGCTCCCTATTTATATTTCACAAATACTTGAGGTTCAAGTATAATACTTGGAAACCAAGGCTTGGGTCTTGCAATTCAAGTGTTCTTAGTTGCTAAGAGTTTTATATTTTCATGAGAACACTTGTGTACCCAGTGCCCTAAAGACTCCACAAGTGTCAAAATCATTGACAAAATGTCAACCATTTTCCACCTTATCAATGATTAGACAAATCTCCACCTGAAGAATATTTCACTAAAGTCTGAACCAATCTTCCAATAACGAAAATCACCTCCAACACCCTAACATATTTCAACAATGAGCAAAACAGATAATGAAAAACATAGTACGCTTCAGGAAGTAAGGAAAAGGGAGGAACTCTAGTCCCTATATTTTGATTAGTGACAAAGCAAATAATTTTCCTAGAAGTAGTATTGCTTCAAAGAATTTAGATGAAAGAGTTATTGTTGAATATGGCTCTGAAAATAGTTACTTAACTATGCATGGGAAGGTTGAGAGGCTAGACCAAAAGTATCAACGAGAACTAGAAAGATTGAAATGGAATGGAATCATCAAAAAAAAAAAAATCACGATGGATCTGAAAGTTTGAGAAGAGGTCAAAGAACCCATAATTGGCCATATGCTTTCTTGTTGTTTTTATTTGTCTGTTTATTTTGGGGATGGATGGTTACATCATGTTCGGTAAGCGCTAGATTTATAGGTAGTCTTTTGGCTTTCTTTTCCTGTGCTATTGGTGTCGTCAGGAAAAAAGTCTTTGTGATATCCTTTGGACTCATATTTTATATCGCTTAGGTGTCTTTTCTTGTTTTTTTTCCTTTTCAATAAAATTTTAACCTTTTAAGATTTTCGACTTTCAGAGTATCCAAACATGTTGTTGAGGACATTTCTAATTTAGAGATTGTGGATCTGCAGAAACTTTCTGTCCCCTTTTAACCAGTTCGCGAACCGTTTGATTTAGAAATTTTTATCATTTTGAGTGAATGTTTAAATAACTTTTTTTCCTGAAGAATTTCTCTTATACATATTGTTCTAATTCTTTGAAGAAAGTATGGAAAATTGAGAAACGAATCTCTCCCATAATTAAAATTTTCAACAAAAAGGATGATTGGGAGTTTTTAGTGTCTATCTCTTTGAAGGAATCAAATCATATAGGACGAAGAATGTAAAAAATTTATCATATTCTCTCTTTCCTAGATACTTGCTACATGTTATTGTGATACATGTAACATATAAATTGATCTAAATGAATCCATGGAAGAATTTTTCAGTCGAAGAAACACCTTCAAGTTTCGAATTAATCAATCCTTAAAGGAAGTAATTCACAAAGAGAAAAGTATACATTATCAATAGAACATTGTGTTGCGTTATTGATCTTTATGTTGAATTAAGGGACTTAACATGAATCTTTGACGATGAAGAAGACTTTTATGATTATATTGATGATAAATTCTTCAACAACAAGAAGGAGTTCTCTGCTCCAGCTTTTAAGGACAATTTAATTCAATAAGTTATAATTTATTTCTTGTAGCATACAAGGGGATAATACAAAATAACTATTATTTTTATTTTAGGAAAACATCAAATGTTCCTTAATACCTTACAATTTTGCTTTAGATTCAAATACTAGCATAAAACGGGATCCATGTGGCATAGAAAATGGATTTTGGTTGCGGTATAATCAAATTAAAAACAACATCTTAGTTGATTCTCAATTTTGATCTTGAATACGTTTGACTAGTAATCCAATGGATGGAAGAAATATCTAGTAAAGGAACGTTTAAAAGTATTTAACGGTTAAAACTTGAAAAATGATAATATAACATATGGTTTGTTTTTTTAAGTCGGTTAGAGAAATGATCCCCTGTATCCGCACTTGCAATAGTGGATATATTTAATGTTAAGTAGTCCACCTTTCGTCAATAAACTGTTTACAATTGAAATTTTTTGAATCTCTAAATCTTTCTTCAATACACAGTTTACAATGGAAAAATCTGAGATGAAAGAAAATCAAACTAATCTCGAAATTACTTTTGATGAGGGAGATAATATCACTAGGAATTTAAAAGTTCTAGTTCAATTTCCATCAGCTGCTCCAACTAAAACTTCATCATCGTCATCATCATTATCACCAGCATCACTGAAATGTAAAGGATTAAGAAGGATTTCATCTCAAATTTCAAAGAAAAACGATCATATAATCAACATTCTCAGGACGTCAGACAAAAGAAGATTAGGAGATTGGATTAAGGACAACAATGGTAAGAAACAAGTCATCAGGATTTCTTTTGTTTTAGATAGGAATGGCTCAATCATCGATATCATATTCTCTGCAAATCAAACATTCTCGTGTATGAAAACATTCAAGAGGATCAGACAATTCTAAGTGACTTCTTATTTGAATCTGCTATTCAATTTCTTACTTGTCAATCTAAGAGTTCGATCAAGAGAGGAATTCGTCAAACTTACCTATCCTTATTGTGAATTTGCATTAATTGGATTTCCACTCATAACTAAATGCTAAAAATATTTATGAGTGGAAGTCCAATTTATGCAAATTAATGGTAAAAGTGATACAAAAAATTTGGATTATTCTTTATTCTTTGGAATTCGTAGATATAAGCATGATGCATATATCTGTAAAGAATTTTCTTCAACAATCAAGTAAAAAAAAAAAAAACTTTTAATCCTGCAAAAAAAAAAAAAAAAACAATCTCAGAGACTTTATCTATTAAACTCCAATAATAATATAAAAAAATAATTATAATAATATTAATCTTTAACAAATTAAAGAATTGTGCATAAAAAACAATTATCTTTTTAAAAGCTTCATCAACAAGAAAAGTAAAATAAAAAAAATAACAGCAAGAATAATCGCTTATTCTAACTTAAATGTGAACCAAAAAAAAAAAAAAAACTATAACATGCATATTGTTTTCTTAAAAAATCATCACAAAACCAACTACATCCTAAAAAATCAGAAAATTTTCCAATACATATATATATATATATAATCTATAAACAAATACAAATAAGAAACTGTTATGAAATTACCCTAATCATATGGAGATATTTGGTACGCGTCAATGCCTCCTTCATGGTTTTGGAACCCTTAGCATGCACGCATACAAACACTGTATAAATATGATATCACATGGATGATTCGAAACAAGGGATTAAATTAATTTACTGAGAAGACTGAAAAACAGAGAATGAATTCAAAACACTGTAAAAATATGATATCAAGATTAATTTATTTTTTTAAAAAGAAACGCATCCTTTAGAATTTGAACGGTTTGACTAACAGAAAGAAATAAAGACACGTTGGCATGAAAATTAGGAAAGTTCTTAGTATTGGGAAACTCGATGATGTTAAAAATAACGACTCGCACAAGTTGCGTGCTAAAATATCGCTCATCATTTTAATTTTGAAATGAAAAGTCTATTTCAAAAGAAATGGGTGATGCGATAATCATTAAAAACTCATGCATGGTGAAATATCCAAATAAATAGGTCTTGTCGTGATTATTACTCTCAAATTAGATATTGTGTTTGCTCTTTTTCTTCAGGAAAATGTATTTGATGGGTGCAAAACATGAATAGGTTCGAATATAAAAAATGAGAAAATCTACCATAAATATCCAAGATACATCTCTTTCATCGAAATGTTATCAATATTCATTCGTATGAATCAAATCAGGAAGCTTTTGACAATTTGAAGTTTTATAGAAGTCAATAGTTGTTCTAAAAGTGAGCAACTTTGTACTTGAGGGATTCATATTATTGATTCATTTGATAGTATATCTATATGTGACTTTTTTTGTTCTCAATGATTGTCTGTTATGATCACAATACAATTATCTTTAAAAAGTTATAGAAATATCAATCCACATATCTTTCAATCCGGTAAAGATTCTTCGTTGGGTTCTGATAATGAATACAATGGAGTGACGAAAATTATGATTGGGAAGGGGTTTGTATGTTTAATTATAATTTTGAATTGATTTGGAGTATAACATTATTTCATTTCCTATTGTAAATATACACTTCTTTCACAGTAATAAGTGATTTTTTCTTCTTCATTCATGATTGTATTTAGTGGAATTATCTATTAACGGGTTTTTTTTATGTTTTTATTTCACTAGTACAAAGCTTCACATAGGCCGCACTTAATCACCGTGTCCATCGGCTTTCGGCCATGGAAATTTTTGCAGTCCAGAAATGTGGCATCAGGTGGCGTTACAACTGGGGTACATATATGGCTACATAAACTTTGAGTGACTATAAAATATGATTTACCATGTCCATACCTCTATAACCGTGTCTATATGATACTCATTATTTTATTTTACAATTAAGCATTTTCACTATCACCATGACCATAGGATCCTTATAGACACACAATTTGATTTATATGTGGCTAAATTTTACGTTAAAGTCACATTAATTTTATTTTATCCATGGCCTTTTTCATCAATCGGACACGCAAAATTCATTTTATCGTGGCCAATTCATGAGTTGTAGTTACCTTAGAGCCGCACTAATTTTTCTTAACCATGGCCATCTCTATCATTTGGACACACGAAAAATAATTTAACAAGGCCAATACATGACTTGTAGTCACGTTTAATCTATAGTACCGGGGCAATCCATATTTTCATACACGTGATAAACATTTTACATGGAAAATTAATAAGTTATGGATATTAAGAATTTGCAGCACCGTGGCTAAAAACTTTCCGTAGACATGTCAAATGTTTTCAATATAGTTGTTGTTCACCTTTCATACACTGAGGATACGACAAAGCATGGCGATAAACTTCATAAAATGACACAAAACGTATTCAATGTGGAAAATATTAGCTTTTAGCCATTCGAAAATTGCAATATTCATAGCTCAATTTATTCTTTAGACATGGTTTAAAATCTAAATGGTGGTCGTATTTTATATTCAACCACGTGAATGCAGTATTGGCCCCTTATATCGAGTCTTCAGGGACCTATTGGCCACCTCTTTCTATCATGTGTAGGAAAACTCACCTTAATAACCATCCATAAAAATTAATCACACCACAATTAGAATAGAACTAAAATAACTTTTATTAATCATATGATAAACATCTCAATATATGATCAGTTTTGCAATAACCTAAAGATAAAAAAAATTCAAAGGGAGTTTTAAAAGTTTAAACATCCAAATTCTACAGTCCACTACTATTTATCTTAATAATTAGACTGCAGTATTGAGTCTCTTGCTGGATATCCGAGATTTCAGTTCCCCAGTATTCATATCTAAAGGTTTCTTCTTCTTTCTCTTCTCTTAGTGTTTGGGTCAGAATCATGTTCATCAGGGTGTAAAAGTGGTTGGTTCTGCAGCAAGCATATAAGTGGCCGTATAAGGCAACAAACCATATTAACAATGATATGCTCATGATGCATAAGGTAATAGCTTAAATGTTCTTCGTTAACTTCCTCAAAACATGTAAAAGGTATTATGCTAATAATTATATGCTTATGTGCGAATTATGGGAAAATATGCACACTTGGGACAAAATACAGTTATCTCATATTTGCTAGTGTTGGTTTCAAGCCAAAGTTAGGATGCGAAGGAATTAGTAATTGTACCCAGGTATCACACAACACACAACATTATAGCATTAGCCACATTACAGAACATAGCATTCAGTTGATTCAATAATGTTCTGAGCTAAAGACAAAGCTACACAAGCATGTACATGATTCCACATATTTGTTATAACATATAGACTAAATTAAGGAATAAAGCAACTTACAATAGCGCAAGAGATCAAAAACTCTTTAGGCCAAGCTACATTAGATTTTTCAGCATCCTCAATTGTTTTGAGATGAGTAGATGGGATTGGAAAACAATGATTCTTTAATATTGTATTTTCAATCGTCACTCTGACATAATCATCCTTGAGTAGATCTCCATGTACTAACTGAACTGGCACTGATGGAAGAACCCTACCCAATGCAATGATTTTTCTCAGTATAGCATGAGTCATTTTGCATTTACCAATCTGCAAAACATATATGTTATATTGACATCAATAGATTCAACTCAAAAATGCTAAGGATTTAAATACTTGTAAAAAGGACATACCGTTGAAATTTTAGTTTGGTCTTTAGATTAAGATTCGTCCGGAGATTTAAGAGGAAGACTCTCATATGCAAGAGACTTTTGTTTGTATTTTCCAGACTGCAAACAGATATGCTATATTAAAATCAACATATAGAACTCTCAAAACACTATATATTTAAATACATGCAAAAACAACATACCATTTGGAGTTCAGAATTGTCTTTCGATGCCGTAGATGACATGTGTGTTGAGATTCAGGGTACTTGCTATTTATATTAGATTTCTTCCTTTCAGTCGGAGAATTTCTTCTAACAGGGGCCTCAGGCATAAAAGCCTTCTCCCTAATAAAAGATTTCTATAGAATGCAGTTGATAGGGTAAGTTAAATTTTATTAGAAAATATATACTTAATCAAATTTATTGAATCAAAAAATCATAATTATTGAATTACTCAAAATACAATGTATAAAATTCTCTTCCTAGTGAGTCGAATCATGTAAGATAATCATTCTAGAGGAACAAACCCAACAGGGAATAGGATGTTACATGAGACATATTAGTTGCATAAATAGAGTATATCTTTGTGTAGTTGCATGAAATCCTACAACCACACCCTTAATAAAATCTATAGAATAATCCAAGTTAACTCCATGAGAATCACAAGAACAATCATTAATATTTTTAAATTGGGTACAAAGTAATAAGCAAACCCTAACTTGGGAAGCAAATAACCTTTCTCTCTCCTAAATATCTTGTCTAGACTATCCAAAAAAGCTCTCTCGAATACAAGGTCGCTCGGCTCCTTATATAGTGGAGGACAGCTAATAAAGCCCTATTTTCGGATCTAGCGTGCATTATTAACGCACCTCTTACATTGACTCTTTCTCGCACGACTCTATAACATCGCATGGTTCTTCACACTTACTCGTGATTATGCTGACGTCATGTGATGCGTCATTCTGGATAGACTGTACGCGGTTCTCTTTGCTCAGTCTTGATGATCATCATTTCACATACTTGATTAGTGTGCGGTATTTTGTATCTATATTTTGCCTCTTCTCATGTCGTTTCTTTGGAAAAGATTGCGATATGAGAATCTTCAACTCTTTGTCGCGCACGCGTTCACCTTTTCGTATTCTTTTATGCTGACATATTTCCCCAATTTAGGCATGACAACTTACGCGTGTCCTCTCAATCATTCATTATTTGACTCGTCTTTTGTAACCGCTTCTTCCTATCCGTTCACTATCAATCATCGCATTAATGGAGTAAATATCTTGGGAATCGAGAGTAAATCTTCTATTTACTTTCAAACGTCTTATTCTTTCTTCTTTTTACTCTCTTTCTTGTTTTCTTCTGCTGTTGCTCTTCTGGCTTGATCAAATCTTCATCATTCTCATCACTGTTTCATTGTCCTAATCTTGATCAACTTAATCATCTTTGATTATTTTTTTAATATTCCTTATTCACATACTAAAAGTGCCTCAAGCTGGTTGGAAGAACGAAAGAGAATTTAAAAGATTGCAAAAGAAATTTGGTGCAAGAGGTTTCTCACTATCCGTCCCTCCTGGATCAAAACCTTCATCTAAACTCGTACCTGAATGGTTTTCTCTCGAAGAATGGAATGACCAAAAGATCATCATCTCAGTTGGACAGCTTCTCGCTGGTCTTCCTATTCCTCTTTATAATTCTCGAATTCCCCTATTTTATGAAATTTTATCAGATGTGAAGTTCTCACGGGGAATCTACCAACTGAGCGGTGACTCCACCAGAATAACCATGAGATATGCTCGTCGCACACAGACTAGAATCATTCTACCCAATAAAAGTGCGAAAACCATAGCATGCCCATAAGGAAATTAATCCTGCAGATTACACCCTTGCGAATTTCTTCAAGAACTATGAGGTTGTTATTATGAAGAATAGCTCATCTAAGTGGGGTATTCGCTTATCCCAGAAAGGATGGTCTCTCAGAGAATGAAAAAATCATGCGAGATGTTGACTTCCATGACCCTACGAATAACACCACTCGCTAGTCACATGATACTCGATGGTTAGATTATCCCATCGTTTTAGTGGGCCCCTATATAGCTGGCGGGAGCGGAGATGACTCAAATCTTCCCCTTCCTGCGGGATTACCCGCTTACGACCCTTGGGTCTTCAGATGGCCTGAGCAAGCTAAAGTGGTATGTTATCTTCAACTCTCTCTTCTTTTAATTCTTTTTGCCTTTCACTTATCTTATCGCTTTCTTTGGTTTCAGATTGCCAAACAGTCGATAAAAGCTAAAATTTTGCCTCATGCGTTAGCTTCGCGTAATAATAAGTAAGAAATACTCTTTATTTAATTTTAATAATATTGTTGCCTCTGTTTCTTATCTCTCATTATTCGCGTAGGTGGAAGTTGAGGGCGCTAAAAGGAAGGGTAAGAGTAAAGTAAGATATAAGACTACCGCTTCCAAATCCTCTTCCCAAAGTCTATCTAAGAAGCGGAAGGAATTTTATCCTTCTTCTTCGAGTTCTCACTCCAGTGATGATGACATTCTTCTTACTGAATATCCCTCAATCACATCTTCTTTGGAACATCTATCTAGTATCTTCCGCGACTCCCTGTCAGCAGTTGGAGATGAAGAGTTGACTCGTACTTGTGGAATAGTTGAGAAGATTTGTGATTCCCCTTCTTTGGATCATGATTACCTTCACGGAGCTGCCTCAGCGTTAAGTCCAAACTTTCAATTTTCATTTGGCTATTTGGTAATCTTTATACTTTCGCACTCTATTTGATAATTCTTTGATGTCTTCTATGAGGGTGATGTCTAATGTTCGCCTTATGTCTTCCCAGATGGAACGCATGTCTTACATTGTTTCATCAGATTATCAAAGAAGACTTTGCAAGCTTGAGGCTGAAAATATTAAACTCAAGACCCAAGTTTCCACTCATGAAAATGATGCATCTGAACTTCACAAGAGGAATGGTCAATTACAAGCTGAAATTTGTACTTATAAGAATCATATATCCGATCTTCAGAAGAGGAAGGATCAATTAATTGGTGCGTAATTCTTTATTTCTACTGCCAATCTGTTTGTTTGTATCTTTCGCTCCCCTTGTAATTGTTTATTCTTGTAGAAATTTACAGCCTTTCTGACGAGGCATCTTCTTTATTTCGCTCCCTTAATCATCCTGTCGATGATAATACTCTCCTTGAGCATCTTAATGCTTCCCTAAGTAACCTTGCTGATGACAAACTAAAAACCCTTTCCTTGGAGGAGCTCAAGGCGAAGTACCAACTTCTTAATATTGATCACAGGAGTGCCTGATCTGCTAGTAATGGTTTTAAACGCCGCTTCTTGGAATCTAAAGAAAGGATTAAGGTTTTAAAAGCAGGAATTAACACCCTTATTACCGAGAATGATGAGGTTGCTCTTAGAGGTGCTAAAACTTTGAAGGAATTTCAAGAAACCATCCTTGAAGTTCAAATAGAGCGGGATCTTGATATAAGCGAAAAAACGCACTTTTGAACGAGGGAATTTGATCCGTTCCCAACTTCTTATAGAGAGCGTCTTTGAATTTGAATGGGATGCTAGGGTCTTAGATAATGCCGGATATGATTTAGATGTAAATGTTATCCTTAAATCTGATTATGTTGCATTGGTTGGAGATATTATTTCTAAAAAAAGAAGGTTGTTTATAATTCTTATTCCCTTGTTATTTCTTGATGAGGGTTTTTATGCGGTTTTAACCTTCTTGTCCTTTCTTCGCAGATGACGAAAAGGAATTTCGTGAGAAAATTGAGGGTCTGGAAGCGAAGTTTGCCGCTCTTGATTCTAAATACCGCAGGCTAAAGAAAAAGCTTACTACCATTGTTTCCAACTTGAGCAATGATGATGTTCGCGTTCGTGATGAAGCTATTAAGAAAGTCTGTGCGGATAATGGCATTCCTCTTTCAACTTATAAATTCACTGAAGTTCCTCCGAATGAAAAAGACTCTGATATCTCTGACAGTGAAGGAGAATATGAGTACGAAGAGATTGATGAAGAATTTGGTGGTTCTGAAACTGAGGATGATAATGAAAATGATATGGGTGGAAACTAGCCATTTTCGCACTTGTAAATTCCCTTTTAAGTTTTTTGTATATCAGATACTTCCTAGTCTATGAAATTTTCTTCTTCAGTGTAAACTCTTTAATGTAAATTCCCCTTGAGATATTCCTGCATCTATAAAAGGAAAAAAAATGTTCCTTCCAACAGTTGGAGTTAATTTGGTGGTATATCATGCATAGCATTATTCGCTCATAATAATAAACAATCTGTGTGTGAGTCTATCATATGGAGGCAAATAACACTCCTTCATATGTTTGCATTCCCATACTTGACTCTGGTAGTCGCCTCAAGATGATTAGGTCAAGCACACATATATATATGTTCGTTTTATCTTTACCTTATATTATTTTATGTGTGCGTCCTTGTGTCCTGCCTCAGCTGTCTGTTTTTTACCATTTGCGCGTCTACTTGTAGTGTCATCATTCCCATGGAAAGAGCCTTCATTTGTTTTTTTCCCTCACATGTCTTTGTATAATTCCTCAGTCTTGTTATGTATTATCGAATTTTCGCGCCCATACACTCTGATTCCAAGAAATTTTCTTATGCTATTGCATTCGCACGTTTAATTTCTCTTACCTGCAAAACAATATAAGTTTTTGTTTTATTTTTCTCATGAGGTCTTATTTAGACTTCCTAGGTAAAGGTCTTATTTTGCCCAAAATTTGATTTCGTTTTTGTGCGACGAGATCGCAGGCGGTTTTTACATTTTCATGTAATAATCCATTGATCTCGCCTTATCGTTTTCTCGTATTATTGCCTCTGCAGGTTTTATTATCGCACAAATACGAAAAGCCTTAATACTCCCGTGAGTAAAAAGCCTCATGATATTTGCGTCTTTTGACACAATTCAGCTCCCTAATGGAAGTTGTCATCCTTATATTCCCCATGACTGCCCCTTCAAGGAAGCTTACCCCTACCGGGTTAGTGTGGGCTCCTCCCATCCAGTGATACAACGAACAGTTGTTTTCGCGTTCTCTTATCCCTCTGCCGATATGGCTTATGGTTACAAGACCGCACCCTAAGTGGGGTATCTTCGGACCGAGTGCATCATAGTCAAGACTTGTCAAGAGCGGCCAGGTATGCTCCAGACGCCCCAGGGACTCTTGACTCAACCGTGTACCTAGGCGCCTTGATTGAGTTTCTGCACTCCTTAGTAGAGAGCTTATTACCTTAGTCTTTCAACTAAGGCACTCTACTGGATGGGCTTTTGTTTCACCCCAAATCTCCATGACTCAGGCTCCAGGGTCGGTGTAGCTTTCACCTGAGTCATGCTAACTAGGTTTTCCCAATATGACGCGCGTTAGATCTTATTATTGGATCTTGATATATGCGAACTAGGGTGCACGCCATAATTGGATACCTAGCCTCCCTACTTAGAGGTTTTACGCATGTAGCCGTCTATTAAGGTCTTATTTTTGCCTTTTTGTATGACAATATCATAAAGAAATAAAAAATTTCATTTGCATTCATACTCTTGATCAATACAATGATGTTATCCTCTCCCTTTGCTTATTCACCCACATTATTACTATTTTCTAAACGATCTCATAACTAAGATGACTTGCTAGTTTCTTCCATCTTCTATACTTCATTAAGTTCGTGTATGTTGTTCAATACATTTACTCGCATACGTTATTCATCTTCTCGGTGTGCTACGACCGTCGCACGTACCATATTTCTGCAAGTACACTTGGTTCCATAGCTCATCAGATGGTCCTCCTTCCTTCTCATCTGCTAACTCATACATCCCATTTCCAACTACTTTCCTGATTCTGTATGGACCTTCCCATATGTTCTCCATTTTTCTCTTATTATTTTTCTGATAAGGCGATTTTTGTCTCAATACCAAATCTACTTTCTTGAATTTTCTCATGCTAACACGTTCGCTTTATTGTGCGGTTTTTGTCGTCTTTCCTGGAATCGTTCTCATTTCACTCCTCTTGTTCACAGCATCCACCATTAATCGCTCACTTCTCTTGCTATCTTTTATTTGTTTCTTATAATTTCTTCGCTTACTTGTGCGTTCTTCATATTTTTCGACATGAATGTCATGGCAAGTTTTTCCTTCATTTGGATCTCCTCTTATTACTCCAACACCTTGAGGTACAAGGAACTTTATGCATTGGTGTAAAGTTGAAGCCAGTCCTAGAATACCATGCAACCATGGCCTTCCTATCAGAGCATTATAGGGTGATTCTACGTCAACGACGCAGAATACTATTTATGTTCATATACTCCTTAGAGGAATTCGCATCGTCACCTCTCCATTTGGCTTGTTGGTTGTTCCGTTAAAACCATAAATCTTGTATGTTGAGGGGATTAGTTCTTCATCTCTACCTCCCATAGTCTTGTATGTGTGATAAAACAAAATATCGAGTGAACTCCCAGGATCCATCAGTATTATTTTTATATCCCATATGTTCGCATCCTCCTCTTCATCTTCATTATCCTTTGACATTGGATTGATTTCCAACCTCGACTACTAATGGGCTCTTGTGCTGTTCTCCTCCTCCTGGTACTTCTTCTGCATTAAAGGAAATAGGCTGCTTCTTCCAATCTTTCAATGGTGACATCTTCACGAGGTTGAGTATCTCCCTTCCATCATTATCTCTCGCATGAACTCGGCTTAAGACATTATCATGGAAATCTTCTATGCTCCTGAATGAATGTATTATCGAATTACAATATAAATTCTTTTCCTTCGCTCCAACCTCTATCAAATATGTATGCTTTCGTGCCTCTATATCTTGTGCTTGCCCTATAGGTGGTGGTGGTGGTAGATTCTGTGGTTGCTGCACTAAGAAGTGGTATAGCTTTCCCTGATCAATCATTCTTAGTATGATCTTCTTTATATTTCTACAGTTATTATTTGTGTAACCATGAAAGCGATGATAGGCGAAAAAGTCGTTACTCCTCCTCCCTGGTGGCGGTTCATCTCCCATATTTTGTGGTGCTGGTATTTCTTCCATTAAAATTATTGCTTCCCAGATTTTATCTACTGTGGTGTTTAGATGCGGCATCTTTATATGTTCCCAGACTACTCTATTTCTTCCTTGGCCTTGGTTATAATATTGCTTTCGTCCTCCATATCCTTCTGGCTGGTAATCGAGTCTCTGAATCTTATTGTTTCCTCCGCGATTATTGAATTGTATTTCTCTTTCAAATTCTTCTTGATCCCCACTTACCATAGCCACCAGTTTTTGTTCTTCTTCCACTGTATGCTTTCCTTTGTTCCCCTGAGATGTACTTGCAACGACATTTGTTGTTCTTGGGAGTAGACTGGTGTTTCCTGCATTCGTGATCGCCATTGGATAAGATTCCATTTCTTTTTGCTTTTCTTCAAGAGAGATGTATTCCTCTTGATATTCGCGTAATTCTGCCATGGTTATCGTATATTTTATCCTAAAGATTTGTGTATACAATAGGTTTGTTTCAAATAGTGCGTTGATGAAGGCTAATATGAGATTTCTCTCATCTACTCGTCCGGCCATCTCGCTGCACAGGCTCCTCCAACGCGTGGTTAACTTTCGCAAGCTTTCATTGGTTCTTCTATGTAAGCCGAACACTTTCTCTATTATAGGTATTAACATATTATTGCTGATGTAATTTCCTAGAAAGATGTTTTGTAAGTGGTAAAATGATCGAATGGTACCAACTGGTAAACCTTCGAACCATTGCAGAGCTTCTCCAGTTAGGATGGCAGGGAAATATTTACAGAGTACTGCATCGTTTGCTTCCCACTACAAGAGAGATCGGATGTACGCTCTTATATGTTGTACCGCACATGTGCTTCCATCAAAGATGTTAGTAGACGCAAGGAGATTACATTTAGGTGGTATAACTGCGCATTGTATTTTCCTAGCAAATGATGTTCTTACCGCTTCTTCTATCGCTTCATCCAGTTGTCGTCTGCCTCCATCTCTTCGCGCAGTTATCATTTCTCTCATCTCTGCTAATTCTCTAAAGATTTTCTCATTCGTGATTTGGTCTGCATTTTGCTGCATTGGTCTTTTCAACCTCGCTTGCCTTATTCTGTTGTCGTGATTATTCTAACGCATAGCTTCTTGTATCTCTCTCACTTCAGCTTCTTCTCTTCTTTGTCTGCGTATTTCTCTTTCATTCCTTGCATGTGTCTGTGCGGCATTATGTCTTGCAGCTTTTTCTTCGCGTTCACGTTGATCTCTTATCATTTCTATTCCTTGTAGTATGATTCTTCCTTGTTCTTCATCATCTTCCTCATCCTGGTCATGGTGAACGCGATGCCGTTCGCCTTGTCGTTCGCGTCTATTGCCTTTGTTACCTTCTACCATGAGATGCTCTTCGCCATGCTGTGCATACCGTTCATCAACTGGTTGTTGATGCGTGTCGTAGGTGCAATCAAATTAATTCAATATTTCCACTCAATTAAAAATAATATAATGGAAGTCAAGTTCGTTCCCACGAGGAGCAAGAGATCTTAGTTGTAAAAGTTGTCACGAAAGGGGGGTGTAAAAAGCAAAATAAAAAAAAATAAACAAAGCAATTGAAATCGAAAGTTGAAAGATGAAAGCAATATGAGAGACAAGATCAAGGAAACCTTCTTCGTTACGAAACAATGATTAAAGTTATGTTCTTTTCTACTTGTTATTAGTCACAGTTATCACCAACCGTAGGATAGCGGGTCCGCTTAGCTAGCCCAAAATCCTAATTTCAGAGTAACAGTCCGCTTAGTTATCGATTCTATTCAAAAGAACCACCTTGAGGTCCGCTTACAAGATGTAATTCCCAGAATGCATTAAGATTTATTAATTTAGGTTTAGTACTAGTAGTTAAACTCGGTTCGCTTGGTTCACTTTCTAGCGTTGTTTCTACACACAATTGCTCCACGGAATCCCTCCATGCAAGATCTCGTGTTTTCTACTTGTGTAAAGTGTCGAGAACGATTACGTATTCCCTAACTTATACTAGATATAGATCAATTAACAAATCAATTTAGCGTGCACTCCAAATAATCTATCAATCAATCATGAATGTCTTTAAGATCACTCCTATTAGTAAAAACAATCGATAATCATGTGAAAAATCTCAAGATAGAATTGAAAACAAAAACTCAAATCATGTTAAGAACTAGGAATTCATCCTCAATCAATAAGAAAATTAGCTACTCATGTTTTTGAAATTCACACAAATAATAATAATTAAAAGAAGAATTTTCAAATTCACACAAGTAATTAAAAAGAAAAATCTTAGAAAAGCAAGCAAAAACACAAGTGTTGTGTGTGTAGAGAGTGTGTAGAAGTTGTAGAAAACTTCTCTGTTTATAGGCTTCAATATTCTCCAAATCTTCTGAGAATGTGAACCCTTTTCCTTTTGCAATTCAACTTCCAAATTCAAGCTTTTTTCTCAACTCTTCCACCTTCTCTTTCCAAATTTGAGTCCAATTCTCCATCCAATTCCTAGCCCAAGTCTTCACACCCATGAGAGAGGTCCATAGAAAATTCTGGAATTTTGCTCGGCGGAAAAGCTGGGATTGTGGTAGAATTTGGCTGGAAAAAAACGTCGCCACCCTTTGAAAATTTCTCGGAGAGAATATTCGGCGGAATATTCCGTCCCGGTCCTCGCGTTAGGACTAACGGTCAAACTAGTCAACCGTCGAGTCCTTTGTTAGTCAATGCGGTCAAGGGGAGGAAAGTCGACTTCTAGTCAGGTGCTTCTTGGTCTAAGCGGGTGATTCACGAGTCGAATCGGCTCTTCGAACTCGTTACGGATCGGTCATCGGGATCGTAAGTCAACTCGCGAGAGAGGAAATTTGGCGGGAGTTACGTTCAATTACAGGACTTCCCGGCCAATTTCAGGCCTCTCTTTTTCCCTGTCTAACAAGCCTAAGCATACATCTACTGAAGCTTCACTCTTCTCTGTGACAGAGCTTCATTCATTAGTCGCAACCCATTTGATTTCTCCATTCCTCATTTTAGGCCAACTCGGCACAAATTTGCGGATCATTCATCCTTGTAATCAACGAAACTCGGCCCCTCAATCCGTTCTCGAGACAAACTCATTCGATTCTTAAAACAACGGTCACCAACACATCTTGCACCTTGAAGCATCGGTAAGTGATCAATCTCGCTATACTTTCATTCACCATAACCAAACCCATCTCTAATCTATTATTCACCAGCTCATAACATTTACCGAGACCCCTAATACCGGTTGCTCCATATCCCATCAGCGCCCTTCTTCACCTCCATTTCCCACAGAATCGATTGCAAAACAAGATCGATTTACTTCTCTGTCGATTTCTTCTTTGGGTTTCGATCTTGCCTTGATAAATTTCATCACATCGCAAACCCTTCGGTGAAACTCAAACCCATTCGATCTCTACAATCCATCACAACAACGACCATCAATATCACCTCCATATCGAACCCATAACGACCATTAGTTTCTCTCGATTTGATCCCCATCTCCTCGAATCTTCATTTCAACTCAAACCTTGATTCCATTCTCTTAGCACCACGGGAACTCATTAGCAACCGTTGCATCTTCCTCTTCCTTCTCGATGAATCGAACCCAACATCCACCATCTCTCGCTTTAACGTCATCACCATCTACCTCACTCTCTTGCTTCTTTTCTCTTCTCTTTTTTCTTTTTTTTTCTTTCGGGGACCAGAAATGATTTGGGAGAATAACTTCTCTCGAATTTAGGTTTAAGTTATAAATTGGGTTTGGACTCGGGCATGGATCCTGGTCGGGTTTGGATTTAGGGTGTGGGTGGATTCAGACACCCACCATAAGTACACCCAAATGTGCTATTCTCACTCCCTTCTTTTGGATAAGGGACACCTCTTTGACCTCCCCTTAACCTTGGCTGGGCTCATATAGTATTCCCTCCTTGGTGAAATGACCTTTTGCCCTTTTGCTCAAATTGGTGATTTCTTCTTCTTTTCCTCCGTGCGACTCCATAGTAGCTATAAAACTCAAAACAAGCGTAAAATACATAATTTACACGAAAAATAACAAAGAAAGCATAAACTACTAGATAGTAAATACGGTGTATTCTACACCTATCAAATTCCCCACACTTAGACTTTGCTAGTCCTCGAGCAAATCAAACTAAAAACTCACAACTTCAAAGCGTTCAAGCGTCACAAGCATCAAAGAGTTATGAGGACATAGAGTTTCGCATGCTAGTAATAAAGTTAGAAATACCAAAGAACATATTCTCATTCTTAAATGTTGAGTGAGAAATAACCACACCATAATGAGAGAACGCGTGTTTGAGAACGATCAATAAGCATTTCGCCTCGACTTCGCCTCACCAAAAAGGATTTTATGATAATTGCACTCAAAAAGACGGCTTTTTTTAATGGTTCTCACATGTGTGCGGGTAGGAATGAAAAGAAAATTCTGCGACACGTTGAATGGTGGGAAGGATAACTTCCGAAATATTTTTAAAAACCCACATCTTTTAATATTTTGAAAAACCATTTTTGACGATCTCTAAGAAAGGAAATCAACCATTTATATCGAGGATGAGATTACTTACTTACCTTCACATCCGATCGCCAATTATGATAACACCACTCTCACGGCATCCAATAGAAACATCTTCCGCTCCTCGTCTTTAACTTCTTGATCTTCGTCTTTGGTTTCAACTATTGATGATAAACCCTTGAATTTCATAAATCCTTAACAATTTGTAACTCTTTTTACCTTAAAAATCCTTGTCGCTTGAAACTTCCTTATAAATTTTCCTTCCCCACGGCTCATTAAATAAAAATAAGAACAAATATTTCTCTTGTTTTCTCTCTCTTCTTTTTTTTTTTCAAATTTTTTTTTTTTTTTTTTTTTTTTTTTGAAAACAAGAGAAATTAAATACAAAATAAACCATGGCCGTGGGAGAAGTATTTTACCACTTGATTCTTCACAACTTGTATCGTCTTGAAATCATAAACTTCAAAAATTCTCACCTTTTAATTTTCTTAGCTTTCATGAATAAGTCTTCATACTTGGATATAAAATTACCTCATTGTAGTGTAAGTCTTCAACATATATATAAAATCCGCTCTTTGTATGTTGCTTTACTTATATTTGAAATTTGCTCTTTTTCTCGTTTCCGTTGCTTGTAAACCTTAAACTTTTCCAACTTTCCTTGTAAATTTTGATGTCGCTCCTTGTTGATGATGAATGTGTTTCTATGGATCCGTTGTTGTCGAGAGAGAATGGTGCTAACTGCAAATCGAACTACAAGAAGGAAGCTTTCATCTATGGACATCACCCTCATGATTGACAAAATTAGCACTTAAGAGATCAAAGAGTAGTGCTTCTATTGGTGGGAGGTTGGGTAGCTCACCATTCTACCCTAATTAACGTATGGTGACACACACTCAAAAGAAAGCTCTTTAGTAGATGGAAAAATTTCTGGTCGGTGCCTCTCATGATATGAATACGGGTAGTCTCCACTAATGATTGATCGGCAACTCTAATAACGCACTTCTCCACTGCACCAAATTCGCATCACGGCATGATTAAATCCATTATTTAACACTCAAACAAACAAGAAATCCGAATGTAATTCTCTAACATTTCCAAGTTCAATTATGTCGGTCAAAATCTCTATGTAAACATACCTAGAAATATGCTAGTGACTCTAAAATCTTTAAAAAGTTGGAATTTTTAAGTAAAACCTTTTTTTTTTTTTTTTTTTTTAAATTTAATTTTTTTGTAATTTTGTTTTAAAAACATGCTTAACCACTCCCCCACACTTAAACCTTACATTGTCCTCAATGTAATTGAATCCTCTAGTAAAGTCAAGGTGGGAAATTTTAACATGATAAGAAACAAGAAAAAGAAATAACAAAAAGCAAAAAGGATAAGAAATACAAAACCGATGGGTTGCCTCCCATTAGCGCTTGTTTTAAAGTCGACGGCCCGACTTAGCTCTTGCGAGATTCATTAGCACCGGATCAATCTCTTTCACGGGAAAACATGATTTCACATCACTAGGGTATCGCGTTGTCTCAAAGATATTGAAGTGGATGAGTGTACCATCAAACTCCATAGTCAAGGTGCCATTTTGGACATCAATCTTTGTTCGGCGGTGCTTAAAAATGGTCTACCCAAAAGCAAGGTGTAGACTTGGAAGAATTCTCATCATTCATGTCTAAGACATAGAAATCGGCCGGAAATACAAGCTTATTAACCTGCACCAAAACATTCTCAACAATCCCTTTCGGGTAAACATTAGATCGGTTAGCAAGTTCAAGAACTACCGGTCTCCTTAAGAGGACCGAGATTCAAAGAATCATAAATCGAGGAAGCATAACATTAACCGACGCTCTCCCAAATCTAGCAAAGCTCGGGTAAACCTTGTTTTACCAATTGTGCAAGGTATATTGAAACTACAAGGTCCTTTAATTTTGGTGGGAGTTTCTTGAGAATAAGCGCTAGAAGCATTTTCCCCCACACTCATGACTTCATTCCCTTTCAACCTTTTCTTCTTCATGCACATCTCCTTTAAGAACTTTGCACACCGAGGAATTTGTGAAGAGCTTCTATGAGTGGAATATTGACTTGTACTTTCTTAAAAGATCTCCCAAATATCCATGTATTCCAAGTCTCTCTTTGATTTAGCAAATCGGCTAGGGAACGGGGGTGGAGTTGTGAAAGTAGGAGCCGTCTCCTCGGATTGATCGGTTGGTGTTGACTTCTCCTTTGATACGGTTTCAATTTCCTCTTTCTCATTATACACTTTATCTTGTTGATTTGGTTTTGCTCCACATGTGTCCCACTCCTCAAAGTAAT
This sequence comes from Papaver armeniacum, assembly GCA_023531295.1. NCBI lineage: Eukaryota > Viridiplantae > Streptophyta > Magnoliopsida > Ranunculales > Papaveraceae > Papaver > Papaver armeniacum. The sequence continues at coordinate 95,024 of JAJJWW010008250.1, read as the reverse complement.
CGCATTAACGCTCTCTTTTGGATTAACAAACGGTTGTGAAGGAAGTTTTGTGGACGCTTGCGCTTTCAATAAGTTCACATCGGTCGCTAATTGCCCCACTTGAATTTGTAAATCCTTGATTGCCGAATCGGTCTTTTGTTGGTGTTGTTGGCTTTGTTGCAACATAGAAGTAAGACCTTGCATACCTTGCATTAACACATTGAGCTTGTCATCATTCAAAGAATCACGCTCCTTGACTTGTTGTGGTTGAAATTGTTGAGAACCACCATGTTGTTGAGGTTGAAAGCGTGATTGTTGAAAACCACCTTGTTGCTCATACGGATTGGAAACCGCCGCTTGCTTGTTTGCATAGCTAAAGTTAGGATGATCCTTCCACCCGGGATTGTAAGTATTCGAGTATGGATCGTACCTTGGCCTTTGATTTGGATATAAAGCATTCACTTGTTGGTCTCATTATCGAAATAATTACATGACAATCCTTTGCATCATTATCTCCATATTACTTATTCTTTGATCAAGATGTGATGACGAATCACTAACTTCATGCACTCGCCTAACCGTTGGTTCATCCCTTGTGTAGAATTGTTGCGAGTTCGCCGCCATACTTTCAATCAACTCTCTAGCTTCGGTCAAAGTCTTGTTCATTGTGCACCACCACCCGCGGCGTCAAGAAGAGACCTATCACTTGAGTGGAGAGCTTCATAGAAGTATTGGGTATCATCACGTCACTAAATTGATGGTGTGGACAACTTGCCACCAACCTCTTGTATCGCTCCCAACATTCATACAATGATTCTCCCACTTGTTGTTTCAATCCACAAATCTCCTTGCGAATTTGAGTAGCTTTGGATGCGGGAAAATATCTCTCGAGGAAAATTTTCTTCATCCCATTCCATGTTGTGATACTTCCGGAAGGCAAATAATATAACCATTCCTTAGCATTGCCCGCCAAAGAAAACGGAAAGCTTTCAACATTGCTCCATCCGCATTAGTTTCCGGTGGAAGCATGGCCATAACTATGGCATAGAAGTCCATAAGATGTTTGTTTGGGTCCTCATTCACCATGCCATGAAACTTTGGTAACTCTCTAATCAACCCCGGCTTGATTTCGAAGGTTGAGTTAGTTTGGATACACCATTGTTGTGTATCAAGCTTGTGAGAAGCTAGGTCCTTTAGTGTACGATCAGCCATTGTTTCTTCCTCTTTGTCCGAATCACTTGATGAAGAAGGAGAAAGTTGAGTGTTAATCGCTCGAATGAAATCCTTTAATTGAGTGCCGGATCGAAGACGTATTGGACTCGGTCTACCCCCTTTAAGCATTCACCAAAGGTATAACACCTGAAACAAGATTCTCACAAACCTAGTTAGATACGGTAAAGAATCTAACAAAGCAAAAAAGAAAAAAGAAAAGAAAAACAACTAAAATCGCCCGTTGCTCCCGGCGGCGGCGCCAAAATTGATGCGTGTCGTAGGTGCAATCAAATTAATTCAATATTTCCACTCAATTAAAAATAATATAATGGAAGTCAAGTTCGTTCCCACGAGGAGCAAGAGATCTTAGTTGTAAAAGTTGTCACGAAAGGGGGTGTAAAAAGCAAAATAAAAAAATAAACAAAGCAATTGAAATCGAAAGTTGAAAGATGAAAGCAATATGAGAGACAAGATCAAGGAATCCTTCTTCGTTACGAAACAATGATTAAAGTTATGTTCTTTTCTACTTGTTATTAGTCACGATTATCACCAACCGTAGGATAGCAGTCCGCTTAGCTAGCCCCAAAATCCCTAATTTCACCGAGTAACAGTCCGCTTAGTTATCGGATTCTATTCAAAAGAACCACCTTGAGGTCCGCACAAGATGTAATTCCCGAAATGCATTAAGATTTATGAATTTAGGTTTAGTACTAGTAGTTAAACTCGGTTCGCTTGGTTCACTTTCTAGCGTTGTTTCTACACACAATTGCTCCACGGAATCCCTCCGCAAGGTCTCGTGTTTTCTACTTGTGTAAAGTGTCGAGAACGATTACGTATTCCCTAACTTATACTAGATATAGATCAATTAACAAATCAATTTAGCGTGCACTCCAAATAATCTATCAATCAATCATGAATGTCTTTAAGATCACTCCTATTAGTAAAAACAATCGATAATCATGTGAAAAATCTCAAGATAGAATTGAAAACAAAAACTCAAATCATGTTAAGAACTAGGAATTCATCCTCAATCAATAAGAAAATTAGCTACTCATGTTTTGAAATTCACACAAATAATAATAATTAAAAGAAGAATTTTCAAATTCACACAAGTAATTAAAAGAAAAATCTTAGAAAAGCAAGCAAAAACACAAGTGTTGTGTGTGTAGAGAGGTGTGTAGAAGTTGTAGAAAACTTCTCTATTTATAGGCTTCAATATTCTCCAAATCTTCTAAGGAATAGAACCCTTTTCCTTTTGCAATTCAACTTCCAAATTCAAGCTTTTCTCAACTCTTCCACCTTCTCTTTCCAAATTTGAGTCCAATTCTCCATCCAATTCCTAGCCCAAGTCTTCACACCCATGAGAGAGTCCATAGAAAATTCGGAATTTTGCTCGCCGGAAAACTGGGATTGTGGCCGGAATTTGGCCGGAATTGTCGCCGCCGGCCACCTGAAAAACTTTCTCCGTCGAGAGAATATTCGACGGAATATTCCGTCCGGTCCTCCGTTAGGACTAACGGTCAAACTAGTCAACCGTCAGTCACTGTTAGTCAATCTGGTCAAGGGGAGGAAAGTCAGCTTCTAGTCAGCTGCTTACTGGTCTAACTGGGCTGATTCGCTGAGTCGAATCGGCTCTTCGAACTCGTTCTGGATCGGTCATCGGGATCGTGAGTCAACTCGCCCGAGAGAGGAAATTTGGCCGAGTTGTTCAATTACGAGGACTTCCTACAATTTGGTGCCTCTCTTTTTCCCTGTCTAACAAGCCTAAGCATACATCTACTGAAGCTTCACTCTTCTCTGTGACAGAGCTTCATTCATTAGTCGCAACCCATTTGATTTCTCCATTCCTCTGTTTAGACTGAACTCAGCACAAATTTGCAGCATCATTCATCCTTGTAATCAACAGAAACTCAGCCCCTCAATCCGTTCTGAGACAAACTCATTCAGTTCTTAAAACAACGGTCACCAACACATACTGCACCTTGAAGCATCAGCAGAAGTGATCAATCTCGCTATACTCATTCACCATAACCAAACCCATCTCTAATCTATTATTCACCAGCTCATAACATTTACCAGAGACCCCTAATACCGATTGCTCCATATCCCATCAGCGCCCTTCTTCACCTCCATTTCCCTGAATCGATTGCAAACAGCATCGATTTACTTCTCTTCGATTTCTTCACGGGTTTCGATCTGCTTCTGATAAATTTCATCACATCGCAAACCCTTCTCAGTGAAACTCAAACCCATTCGATCTCTACAATCCATCACAACAACAGCCATCAATATCACCTCCATATCGAACCCATAACAGACCATTAGTTTCTCTGATTTGATCCCCATCTCCCTGAATCTTCATTTCAACTCAAACCTTCGATTCCATTCTCTTAGCACCACAGCAGGAACTCAGTAGCAACCGTTGCATCTTCCTCTTCCTTCTCGATGAATCGAACCCAACATCCACCATCTCTGCCAGAACGTCATCACCATCTACCTCTCCTGTTGCTTCTTTTTCTCTTCTTTTTTTTCTTTTTTTTCTTTCAGGGACGAAATGATTTGGGAGAATAACTTCTCTCGAATTTAGGTTTAAGTTATAAATTGGGTTTGGACTCGGGCATGGATCCGGGTCGGGTTTGGATTTAGGGTGTGGGTGGATTCAGACACCCACCATAAGTACACCCAAAATGTGCTATTCTCACTCCCTTCTTTTGGATAAGGGACACCTCTTTGACCTCCCCTTAACCTTGGCTGGGCTCCATATAGTATTCCCTCCTTGGTGAAATGACCTTTTGCCCTTTTGCTCAAATTGAGTGATTTCTTCTTCTTTTCCTCCGTGCGACTCCATAGTAGCTATAAAACTCAAAACAAGCGTAAAATACATAATTTACACGAAAAATAACAAAGAAAGCATAAACTACTAGATAGTAAATACGGTGTATTCTACACCTATCGTTGTTGTTCTATGCGATGTTAAACGCGTTTATCCTGCAAGTCGTCATTTACCTGAAAATTTTCAGCAATATTATCCAAAGGTGACTCTTGTCTGATATCCCTTCTACCAGATTGGCTACGTCTGGATGTACTCCTGCTTTTCCTTGACCTTGAGCTTGCACGTGTGGTGATTCGTGATATTTGCTCTTGCAATCTTATGTTCTCTTCTCTTAACTCATTATTATGGCGTGTCAAATTCGCACGCTCTTCATCCTCTCTCCTTCTTTCTGCAATCAACCTTTGTCGAAGCTCCTCAATTGTCATGTTCTCTTCATTCCCTTCTATTAGTCCTGGAGCTTCACTTCTTTCCTCTTCTTCTTCTGTTGAATCTGTATTTGTTGTATGAACGCTTACTCTGTCATAATCGATGATGTTATTCTGCACTAGTTCGTTTTGAATCTGAGTTTGGACTTGATTTCCTCTATTGTTTCTTTCTCCCATCCTTGAAGATTCGGAGATTTCGCTCCTTCTTCTTCCAGCGATTCTTCTACTCCTCCTAGTTGTTATTGCTTGTTCAGCTGCGGTTGTTTGTCTCACCATCTTGTTTATCTGTAACAATTTTTCGCTTTTCAAAGATAAAATACTCTCTTAAGAACCAAAGATTTTTCTTGTGAAGATTGTTTTTCTTCAAACAAAAGGCTATTAACTGAATTTTTAGATCTAAACTTCCAAACTTTTCCAAGATTATGAATATCTTCTAACTTGTTTTTAAGAACTTCCACCAACAGGATACATCATTCCGAGCCGATTTCTAGCGCCAAAATGTAGTTGCAGGAAATCCTACAACCACACCCTTAGTAAAATCTATAGAATAATCTAAGTTAACTCCATGAGAATCACAAGAATATTCATTAAGATCTTTAAATTGGGTACAAAGTAATAAGCAAACCCTAACTTGGGAAGCAAATAACCTTTCTTTCTCCTAAATATCTTGTGTAGACTCTCCAAAAAAGCTCTATGGAATACAAGGTCACTCAGCTCCTTATATAGGAGTTTATATAGTGGAGGACAGCTAATAAAGCTCCTATTTTCGAATCTGGCGTGCGTTATTAACGCACACTTACATTGACTCTTATCGCACAGACTCTATAACATTGCATGGTTCTTCATGCACACTTTACTCGTGATTATGCTGACGTCATGTGATGCGTCATTCTGGATAGATTGTACGCGGTTGTCTTCGCTCAGTCTTGATGATCATCATTTCGCATACTTGATTAGTGTGCGGTATTTTGTATCTACACTTTGCACTACAATACACCATACTGTTAGTATGTCTTCATTTCTCTAATTTTAATGGAGTCTTGATTTCTCTAATGTTTATGGAGCTACAGATTCAATTCATGGTTATAAGGCAAACCAATGTTTCTGGATTATCCTGAGGATTTTCATATCGATTTCAATTTTTCTATTACATTCATACCAAATTTTCTTACAGTTCTGATGTTAACAAAGATTCAGTTGGAGAGTTTTCAGTTCAAGTTTCTCTCATTTGATATTCTTCACGGGTTCTTCAAATTGCAGCATTGGATTCTATCATATCATGAGTTTTTGTTTGGTGGGAATCATGGTGCTTGGTTTAGCCGATTTGTTAGAACCTATTACAGCAGTTAATTAGAAAAATATATTTTCAGGTGCTTAAGGTTCTTAATTCAGATGGTGCAACAAGTAGTTCTAGTAAGTTGTTTGATGAATCTTCGCAGCACCATGATGTGATATTCTCGGGGAAGTACCAATTCTTCAAATGACAAGGGAAACTGATGGCATTTCACAAGGTCAGATTGAGCAACTGCTGTTGAAAGATTGCAGTTCTCCTATACAAATGACAGTGGGCTGGAAGGTGTTCACGGAGATAAAGATATCCACAAAAAGCTGTGGTATATTACTACTAAGGAAGCTAGTCATTCTCATAGAGTACATCCTTTTGGGTTTCTTATCGAAGTGTGAATTAACCTCGTACTTTGTTGGGTTAAGGAGTATGAGAATTGGCAGTGGTTTCAAATGGCTGTTCATGGTGTTACTTGGATCACCCAGATGTATCGTTTTTGGTAGTGGTAGCTGTAGTGTCAAGTGGGATGAGAGGCACCTGTTACAGCTCAATTTAATGGCGTTTCTGGGAAGATAGAAGCTAAGGGAGCTGTTGGTGGTATTCTATTTAGTATAAGAAGATTACAACTGAACATCGGATTTAAAGGTTTTGCTTTTGGATTGGATTGGATTAGTTTTCTTCCCTTTGCTCTTCAAACTCAGTTTGCAATCTGAAATTGGTCCTTGGATCAGAAAGAAAATTTTCAGATTAGAGGAAATTATGTTCGTTTCCGGTTCAAAAAGTATTGGTGATGTAAGTTGGAGAATGACAGGTTTTGCTTCAGTGCTTATGCAACCAATTGTAGGCACAACACCAATTCGGAGGTCCTTATTAACAACAGAGTCTTGAACACTACTGTGAATGCATACCAAGATTGAGTTTATGGGGTCAAACTATCATATATAACTGAAGTCTATAAAGGAGATTGTAGCAGTTCTAATGGGGAAATTAAATTTGGGACCTGAGCACGGCAATTCGGTTACTCTGGAAAGTGAGGTAATCTTTTTAAGTCTATTGTGGGCATTTTGGTTGGGGTAATCAACCAGATGGTGGTGCTGCAAAAGTGTGAAGAAGAGTTTGCTATAACCAGGATGGACAGTGTAACTTCTCTTTATACCTACCAAGCAGTGATCTCTGCAATTACTGGGGTTCTTAACTCTGAAGAAATAAGCACCAGAGAGTGCAGTTTATTGATCGTCGTTGCTGTAGGAACCATAACCAAATAGGCAAATATGGATTCTGTGGTTCAGTCGAGGAGTCAAGGGGTTTGCAGGCCTTAGTGTCATGGTCACATTTAATCACATCATTATATCTACCATGTTCAAGGAGGAGGAGCGACCGAGTTAGTTCCCTCAATCGAACTCATTTCATATGAGGACAAGGATGATTCTGAGGAGTGGGCAGTTGTCATGTCCCTTAGTTAACCGTACTGTTAGTATGTCTTGTTATGGGCCACCCAGTTGGGGCACCCCTTGTGAGGTGCACTGACACGCGTATCTTCTTCCTCCTTTCTCCTTTGACAATTATCGATTTAAGAATAAGAACAGAAATTAAAGTAACAGAGGCACGCACGATATCTGTGATCTTTTGGCTGCACATCAAATTCCACCCTAACCTCAAATAGAGTAACCATACTACAAAATTTCCTAACTTCTGCTGGCAAATGAAGGAAATTCAGGATTTAATAGATGACCATCTAACACTCCATCAACTATGAATTTTAGTGCGAAATATCATTAATATTCAACCTCCACATAATAAGTGTACTGCAACTCAGAGGCTAATAAACTTGGAGAAGGTGGATTTGGCCCTGTTTATTAGTTAACTCACACTGAGAGTAAAAAAAATGTTTCTGTTAACTCAATGGTTGCAATTTGACGAGCAAATACCGAGAGTCAGAGAGGCCATAATTTGTGTTCCAAAAGATTTTCCAAATTTATGTTCCCATGCAGATTCCGCATCCGGATTCCAAAGAAGAAAAAAAAATGTGGATCACAAGAACTGATTCAGGAACACTACACAGAATCTAAGTCGCAAGTTAAAGTCTCGTTCACCAAGCATACTCTGGATGGTAAAATTCTGCGCACAAACTAAGTGGTGTTTAAAAGATGGGGCTTGTTTTAAAACTCCGTCGGGGAAAAACATTAACTTTTAGTACGAGTTTTGTCACAAAGCAGTACAAATCTGTGAACGTGTTGTAAAAACACATGCATTACTCAACAAACAAACTACGAAAACGACCGAAAATTTCATCCTCACTTATCGGATGGAGTTTCTTCCGCTCCCTCATTTTCTTCTTCGTTTTTATTTCTTTGATAACCTTTCTTGTTTTCGACCTCTCTCCAGGTGCTTTCAGTGAAACAAGGGTGTTCATATGTGGAACCCTTGACGAGTGCTGAAACTGCCATCTTCGCCAACAATTTCACTTAATGTGTCAGTTTTCTTATTGTCGATCCATGAAAAATAATGCCCCTTAACGTGCCTAGGGTACCCCAAAAGGGTGACCAAGTCAAGTAGAAAACACGGGGACTTGGGGACTAGGCCCAAGTCCAACAAGAAAAAGATCCATTGAGAGGAGAGGACAAATAAGGGATTAGTGAATAAGAAGGAGGTTATATTAAGGAATGGCATTAGGAGTAATTAAGGAGGGTTAAGATATGTGTCATGATGTCATAAAAAGAGGGGTTTTTGGGAAAGCCTATATAAAGGAGGACAAGGTACAATGGAAAGCAACTCTCTCTCTTACCATTCTTGGAATCGTGAGGTCATTTGGTGTGGCTAGGACGGGTAGAACCTAAACACGAATTCACCTCTCAACATTTGGCGACCACACCCGGAGGCTCGTGCCTAGCTCACCATGACACACCCAGAAGGTGCCAGCTAAGACGCGGTAGAGAGTCCAAACATTCACCCGCTTAACCTGGAAGGCGAGAGGGTAGGGATAGTAATGAGACCCAATCACGCAAGTACGAAAACCAGGTACCACGCGCGAAGAAGACAAACAGCAGGGAACCGAGGAAGCGCCACCTACTCAGCCTTCCCTCAAAGAGATGTAAAAGGAGCTAGAGGACCACATACGCAAGGAGAAAGAATTGAGAAAGCTCATGAAGGTAGCCAACGCCGAGAAGAGCGCCAAAGAAACAACGGAGAACGCGGAGGATAAAGAAGAAGAACCTATAGCTATGACACAGAAGGCGATGGCAAGATACTTGGAGATGAACTATAGGGTCGTAAAGCAAGAAAACTATAACTTCATGGCGAGTCTTTACTCTTCCGAACTCACAAATACCAGTATCCGGAGGATTACACATCACCAAAATTAAAAGTCTACAATGGCCAGGGAAATGCAAGGGAACACCTCAGCCGATTCCTATCCTCTATGAACGATCGGAAACTGATGGGAAACTATGCAGAGAGAATTCCCAAATTCGTTAACGATACGACATTCACGTGGTATGATAACCTGAAGTCGGAAGCATCAACTCTTGGACGACCATGTCCACGCTCTTCCTCGGAAAATCTATTCAACAAAAGGGAAAGTCACAACCATCGACTTGAGCAAATGTAACCATCGCCCCGGGTGAGGAGATATGAAAATACATTGCTATATTCCGTCTCCTCACTCTGGATTGCCACGAAGATGTCATGAAGGAAGCGCTAGTGGAGATTTGCGTACGAGGAATGACTCCATCCTTCAAGAAAAGTTTGGTCAATTTTCGCTTTCCCACGTTCGTAGAACTAGAGGAACCAGTCGCAAGAATCGCCGATTACATCGAGGAACCAAACTCGGATTATATCTAGTGAAACTCGGTCAACACCGTATCAATTGCCTAGAAATATTCGTGCAAATAATAATCGAGAGGGTTGGGGAGCACAGGCTCTTCCACCGCCCTTGCCATGTAGCAAAGAACATATCGTAGAATTATTGGAACAATGGATTGCTAACAAAGAAACTCAACTGCCTCCAACAAAGACGGATCGGCGTCATTGACACAAGAGATGTTAGATATTGCCATTTCCACCGCAAGATACAACATACCACGATTGACTGCTTTAACCTTCGTGAATGTTCCGAGAAAATTGGAAATAGGCGAGATCGAGATGAATAACCAGAGGGCAGTAAAACGGTCCAACACCAAGTCATGATGCTCGCTCATTACCCAAGAAGAGATGTCTGGAAGCCGTGGGAGGATGACGAGGAGAAGCATGCATAGTTGAAATAGAGAACCCGGCATTTGCAAATACAGACAGCCGTAGCTAGCCAGTTCGCTAAAACGGTATTAGCCCAACAGTTCTTCGACTCGCTTGGCTTCAGCGAAGATCAAATCAAAGAAGCGTCCAAGGCTATAGCAGCTATAACAACAGGGATGCCTTGTGGTCTCCTTCCCAAGGAGGCAATCGTATTCACGAATGAAGACATTTGCTATCCGGGGGAGAACCTCAAACCTATATACCTCACGGCGTACATCAACAGGCAACCGCTGAAGAGAGCTTTCATCTATGGAGGCGCGTCCTTGAAACTGATCTCAATGCATACACTCGAAGTTCTAGGAGTACAAAAGTCTGTAATCAGAATGCGAACTACGACGATAAAAGGGTTTGGAGGCCACACTCAGACTGTCATTGGAATCATCAACCTGGTTATGAAGGTTGGTCTATCCGAGGACCTACACCATTTTATGTATTAGAAGGCGATACCACATTCCATGTCTTTGCTAGGCGAGGTCAAGTTGCTTAATCACAAGGTGGTTGCATCAACATACCACCAATACGTGAAAACTAACATCGAGGCAAAATGCAATACCCACCACGAACAACCCCTTGATCCAGAGGAAGCATACATAGCGGATGCAATTTTCTACGACGAGCCGAAAGAAAAAGACGAGAGGCGGAAGTGCAACTTATCCCGCTACCAAAATGGGGAGAGGAAGAAAACCAGAGCCAATCAAGTCCGTGTTTAGTCCGTCCAGACTGGTATTCCCGACAGAGAGGAAGAGGAAGTAAGAGGAGCAACCAAGTTTTCAACATTTTTCCAAGCCAGATGGGGGGCATGCACGTATACCGTTTGTAGAAATTAGCTGAGGGAGCGCCCTCGGATAAACCAGATTACGCTGACACACTAATGAATGAAGCGGAGACTCTCGATGAAAGCACAGAACGAAGTCTATCCGAGCTTCCTTATAACACAATTTACTGACGAGGAGTTACAAAACCAATTGATAGACACTACCTCCAAGGCAGCTGGAGAGCGAACACCGGAGGACTCACTCTGGATAGGACGGAAGAAATCAACGAGAGGACACAAGAAGATGAGTGGCTCATCACGATAAGCAAAAGTCTAGACGAAGAAGAAAGGGCGGCTTTGATCGCGCTACTTAAAGAGTACAAAGATGCCTTCGCTTACGACTCTGACGAGATGTCGGGCCTAGACAACGATCTTGTGGTACATAATCTCGGGGTATCACCTGAATTCAATCCCATCAAACAAAGAAGCAGGGAGTTCCCCAAAGCCACCGCTCTCGCGATAAAAGAAGAAGTGGAGCGTCTGCTTAAGGACAAATTAATCAAACGTATCCAGCACCCTACCTGGCTAGCCAACATCATTCCCGTCACAAAGAAGAATGAAAAATTAAGATGTTGTGTAGATTATAGAGACCTGAATCGCGCATGCCCGAAGGACGACTTCCCGCTTCCAAACATCAATATGAAACTAGATGCGAAGGGAGGAAAAGGAGGTATTCCTTCATGGATGGCTTTAGTGGATATAACCAAATAAAGATGGACCCCTCAGATGCCAAAAAGACCTCCTTCCAAACTCCATACGATAATTTATATTATGTGGTAATGCCGTTTGGCCTAAAGAATGCTGGTGCCACATACCAACGCTCCATGACATCCATATTTCACGATTTGTTACACCAGACAGTAGAATTATATTTCGACGACATAGTGGTTAAATCACAAGAGGCCAGATACCTTAACTCCCACCTAAAGACGACTTTTGAGAGATGCATGAAATTCAAACTCAAAATAAACCCTCTCAAGTGTGCCTTTGGGGTAACATCGGGGAAATTCTAGGCTTCGTGGTGACTAATGAGGGATCCGAGTGGATCCAAGCAAAATTGAAGCGATCACGAAGATGAAGACACATCGGCCAAACACAAAATAGTTGCAAGCTTTCATAGGATGGATATCGTAATAAGGCGCTTCGTTCCTCAGTCCGCAGCACGGTGATGACGGCATTCCTTACCCTACTAAAGAAAGACACACACGCTTTGTATGGGGAGAAATTCAGTGCGCTGCGTTCGAGAAATTAAAACAATGTCTGGTCATCCCTAAGGTCCTCAGGCCCCCAATACAAGGAGTCCCCCTCTACCTTTACACAATATTCACCAATTCGGAAATAGGCGCGGTCCTAGCACAAGACATGGGAGGAAATGAGCTATCACCCATCTATTATGTCAGTCGGGTCCTGCGAGATGCGGAATTGAGATACCCGCAGCGTAGACTAGGCATGTCTAGCCTTCATATATGCGACGTAGAAGCTACGACCCTATCTTCTAACGCACAAAACTATCGTGGTGGCGGAAGCAAACCCTGAGCCTACCTAGCTTCAAATCCGGAGTCCGACGGGGAGAACCGCTCGGTGGTTGTTATAACTGTCGGAGTTCGAGCTTAAATATCAACGCCCGAATGCGGTGCGAGGACAAGCGATAGCCGATCTAGTAGCTATGTTTCCAGGAGAATGATATGACGAGGTACACGAGTATATACCCAAGAACTGGAACCCGTAGACATTGACAAACCCTGGACCATATTCTTTGATGGGTCATCATATGGTACCGTTAGAGGAGTCGGAGTAGTATTCGAAGCGTCGTAAGGAGATCTGCGCTCTCGTATTCGTTTAAACTGGACTTCCCATGTAGTAATAATGTCGCGAATATTAAACACTGATTTTGGAACTCCGAATGGAAAATGAGCTCAACCTGGGGAGCGTAGAAGTCAAAGGCGACTCGAGGCTCGTAACAAACTAAGTGAATGACGATTTTCACGTCAAAGAACCACACTTAGAGACCTATCGGGCGGAGGCCCAAAGACTGATGAGCCAAATAGGGTCAACTCTAGATCATACCGGTAGAGGCGGCAATAAGCATGCAGACGCCCTGGAAACCCTAGCAATCAAAGTATAATTGAACGGCTAGAAAGACGGCACTTTCACAATAAAAGAAAATAGCTACCCGAGACTTGGAAAGAGGACCTATCTTTCGAGGAAGTAGATGATTGGAGACAGGTATATATCGAAGACCTGACCCGGATGGACGAGGAACGAGTGATACCCACTCAAACTTTGAAGCAGTTTGTAATGATCCAGGGAGACTTATATTACAAGGCAGTCGGGGAATCCCTTCTGAGGTGTGTGAACAAAAGAGAGGCTGAAAAGTTAGTCCAAGAACTGCACGTGGAAATATGGAGACAAACCGGTGTTGTTCACCTTTACAAGAAACTTCAAAGGATTGGTGTATACTAGCCGAGTATGTCGGCTCAAGCGTCAGCACTCCAAGATGGCTACGCCGATTGTTAAGCCCCACTATAACCAGCGGAAGTCTGCACCGTTGAGGAAACAGATTGGAGGAAACCCTACATCAATTTTATCCGACACAGGAGATTACCGAGTGACAAGCAAGCGGCCCTAAAAATACAATAGAAGGCAACGCGTTTCTTCTTACACGAGGGTGTCCTTTATCGCAGAAGCTATGGTAATGTCGCGTTGCGATGTATGTAAGAACAGGAAGCGGTAGAGGTAATGACCTGCTCCCATGACGCCGAGCATCAAGGGATGCAGAAACTGTTCTTACAACTTTATTAAGGGGTTTCTCTTTGGACGACTATGGAAGGCGATACCGCGGAAAATGTCCGAAAATGCTTACATTGCCAGACGCATGGAAACCTCATCCAAGCGCCTCACACTCTACTACGCAGCATAGTGACGCCTTGGACGTTCCACGGCTGGGGACTCGATCTCATAGGGCCGATCAACCTGATGTCCTCAAAACGCCATAAGTACATAATAACGGCTACGGAGTACGCGTCCAAATGGGTCGAAGCAATACCCCTCAAAGATTACGCTGGTGCTACAATAGCCACATTCATCAAAGAGCATATCTTTTATAAGTTCGGCGCGCCTATGATAATCAGAGCAGACAACGCAAAATCGTTCGTGAATAAGGACGTGATCGACTTGCTCCGCCAGTACAACATAAGGATGTACTCGTCGACTCCTATTACCCCAAAGGAACTGGTAGGCAGAGGCAACAAATAAGACGCTCATCTGGATCCTCGCGAATGGTGCATGATCATCATAGAGAATGGCATGAACAATTTCCACCGGCGCTCTCTAGGCATATAGGATTTCAAAGCGCAGTTCCATGGGAGCATCACCTTATTCACTAGTCTATGGAGAGGATGCGATCCTACCCGCGGAAATAGCGATCCCTTCTACAAGAGTAGCAATGGCCAGCCACACCACACCCGATGAAATAAGACGCTTCGCCCATTTAGACACAATAAAGGAAAGGAGAACACGAGCGGAAAGATTCGCAGAAGCTTACAGGAGCGCGCGACTAATTATTATAACCAAAGTTTAAAGGAAAGAACTTTCAAGGTGGATGAGTTAGTTTTAAAGATCGCACCACACGTACAAATAAATGCCAGCACTGGGAAGTTTGCCGCTAATTGGGAAGGCCCGTTCATGATAAGGAAAGTGGCAGAAAGCGGATATTGTAAGCTTAAACGTATGAATGGAACCAAAGTCGAAACGCCTATCAATGTCAAGTGGTTGAAAAAAATTTACGCATGAGTCACACCATGTAAACACCCGTCCTAAGCAATAAAATTAAGTTAATGAAAATAACGTATCTACAAAAGGTCTCAGGGCAGCCAATGGCGCCTGATTGACTGACAAATTCATAAAAGGTCTCAGGGCAGCCAATGGCGCCTGATTGACTGACAAATTCACAAAAGGTCTCGGGTCAGCCAAAGGCGCCTGATCGACTGACAAATTTACAAAAGGTCTCAGAGTAGCCAAGGCGCCCATTGGAGGAAAAATTCACAAAAGGTCTCAGAGCAGCCAAAGACGCCTGATTGACTGACAAAAGGTCTCAGAGAAGCCAAAGGCGCCTGATTGACTGAAAAATTCACAAAAGGTCTCAGAGCATCCAAGGGCGCCTGATTGACTGACAAATTCACAAAAGGTCTCACAGAATCCAAAGACGCCTGATCGACCGAAAAATCCACAAAAGGTCTCAGGATAGCCAAAGGCGCCTGATTGACTGACATTCACAAAAGGTCTCAGGACAGCCAAGGCGCCTGATTGACCGACGAATTCACAAAGTATTGGGAAAGCCAAAAGCACCTGACTGACTGATATCTACAAAAGGTCTCAGGAAAGCCAAAGGCGATCGATTGACCGACAACTACGAACAACGGGGAGTAGGCACGTTTTACAAACGCCAACTCTACCCAACATCATTCAAAAAAAAAAAAAGATGGGGAGTAGGCGCGTTTTAATAACGCCCACTCTACCCAACATCCTTCAAAAAAGAGGGGGAGTAGGCGCGTTTTACTAACGCCCACTCTACCCAACACCGTTCAACCAAAAAGAGAGGGGAAGTAAGCGCGTTTTACCAACGCCCACTTTACCCAACATCCTTCAAACAAAAAGAGGGGGAGTAGGCGCGTTTTACTAACGCTCACTCTACCCAACATCCTTCAAACAAAGAAAGGGGAGTAGGCGTGTTTTACTAACGCCCACTCTACCCAACATCCTTCAAACAAATAAAAGAGAGGTGGAGTAGGCGCATTTTACCAACGTCCACTATACCCAACATCCTTCAAAAAAAGAGGGGGAGTAGGCGCGTAATAAACGCCCACTCTACCCAACATCCTTCAAAAAAAAAAAAAAGGGGGATTAGGTGTGCTTACTAGTGCTCACCCTACCCAAAACCCTTCTGAAACAAATTAATCCCCACCTCACCCAAAAAAAAAGAGGGGGAGGGGAAGGGGAGAAGAGGAGACAAACGCAACATAGTTATTTTACTCAAATAAACACAAGAGAACAACTCAATTCAAATAAAAATCAGTTCACATCATACTTCAAAAAAAAAATGACAAACAACAGAACTTCTCCCTAAAAGAAAAGGAACAAAGCTTAGTCATCCATTAATGTTCGACAACGAGCAATATCTGCATCTAAGGCTTCCACCATCAAGCGTCCATCATCGTACTGCGCAGTGGCCAAACGAAGATCCTGATCAGCTTCATTCACCAACTTGTGAATGTCCTGAATAACCTCACCCTCAATCCCGGCTCCGCGAGCGAGCGAAAGAGTATCCTCATGCTCGTCATACTCCTTACGCACCTTATCCTGATGAATTAACCTGAGTGTCCACAACAAACCCGCTTCTTCCTTTAGTAGCAATAAACGCTCCAACTCATCCTCAAGATAGGGATGAGGCATGAGTGTAGATGCATCTTCTAAGGTCAGGCTATGCCCAAGAAGCGGTGTGGCTGCTACGAATAGAAATCCAAAGATGGCAGTCGAGACAGCCACGATCTATAGTAGCCATCATCATCAAGGAATCCGTGAACAATTGATTAACCGCGTCACGAGCAGTAGGAGCCTCGTCCAGCGCACGCTAGATTTCCGATGACACACGGTCGGACGATCCGCTTGGCCGAGCGGCTTGATACGCCTCGTATTGTACCCTAAAATTTGCGCGCTTGGCGTCTCTATTCACCTTTCTTTGTGTTCGAAGTTCCTAATTTCGGCTCTCACAAGTAGAAGTCGCTTTAGCTCGTCACGATTGAACGTCGCCGAGACCAACATAGGAATAGGTGCCAAAGACAACAAATACCCATGAAGAGAGTTAGCCATATTGGAAATTTGAAGACCAAAAGAAAGAGAGATGACGAAGTTGAAAGATAAAAAAGAAATCGAAAACAAGAACCGTATATAAAGAGGGAATGGCGTGGTTTATGATGGAATGCCCATTAAGTTCCTTTATGCATGCTAAGATACGTGGTAGTGCACAGAAACATAGAAGGGAGTTGTTCCCAAACAGATTTAGGGTACCCCAAGAGGAGGGCCTCTGATATAAATACTGGGGACTTAGGTCCCAAGGTCAACATAACAGCACTCGTAAGACAAAAGATAAGAAGGGAATTAAACAAGAAGGAAAATGAAACGTACATATGAAAAGAAAAGAAGAAATAAAAACAAAAGGAACACAGGGAACAATACACAAGAGAAAACGCCCTCGAGACCGCACGCAACCTAGTGGGACAACGAGGGGACGACAAACTGGCAATGTCCATATCCACGGCTTTCTGCCATGAGTCTACTCTCCTCACACTCGGATGTTGGCTTGAGACATCCCCCAATTGGCGTCATCACTCAAAGAACTTATGAATGTCCTTGATAACCTTTCCCTTGGCCTTCGGTCCGTGAGCAAATGCGAGGGTGCTTTCGTGCTCATCGCGGTCTCTACGAGCCTCATCACGCTTAACTTTCCCGAGATTCCACGATATATCTATCTCCCCCTCAAAGACTAATAAGCGCGCGAGCTCATCCCTAGGATACGACGGGTTTACAAGCGCAGAAGCAGCAGTCAGGGACAAGGTGTGCCCAAGGAGACGCGGAGCCGCATGACTGGAGATATGCGAAAGACAATCGGTGATGGCGTACTCAATGGTTGCCTTCATCGTTGAGGATTCGGTAAGTAATGAGATAACAGCGTGTGCGGCTGTAACAACATCGTCCAGAGCATGTTGGATGGCGGATGTTAGGCGTCCGCCCCCCTCGGTGGCTTGGCGCGCTTCATAACGCTCTAAAAATTGAGCATGCACAAGGTCTCTGTTGGCCAACATGTGCTCACAAAGCGCCTCGATCTAGATTTCTACCAACAATAAGCATGCCAATTCTAATTTTTTGAACATTGAGACTAGCGCGGGGACTGGCGCTAGTGTTAGTACGTATCCATGAAGGGAGTGAGCCATCTGAGTTGGGTATCTTGTGCAGAAAAGAGGAAATGAAATTGTAAATTTGAAAATTAATGACCGGATTAGAGGTCTGATGTTACTATATGAGGGAAGCATCACCATAAATGATGCGGTAGCCGGCCTGTTTCTGGCGACATGTGGCGCATGAAGGTGAGAGAGTTTGACTATTGGATCATCTAATCATTGATCCAATAGTCGGGGACTAATGTTGATATGAAAAATAATGCCTCTTAAAACGGGCCTGGGGTACCCCAAAAGGGTGACCATTCAAGTAGAAAACATGGGGACTTGGGGACTAGACCCAAGTCCAACAAGAAAAAGATCCATTGAGAGGAGAGGACAAATAAGGGATTAGTAAATAAGAAGGAAGTTATATTAAGGAATGACATTAGGAGTAATTAAGGAGGGTTAGAACCAGGGACGGACCCAAGATTTTTTCTTGGGTAGGGCTAAAATGCCAATGATTTTTAAAGCGGCCGAAGGCCGCGCCAAAATTTTTTTGGAACGAAACGCATAGCTAATGTCTGATGTAATCCACCTACAGAACACTAAATTGATGCACAATTAAAAATAAAAGCAAAAACTTAAGTAGCAAAATGCGATAACGGAATTTTTTTATAGTTCGTAGAAGTAAAATGGGAGATAATTGTGTTGAAGAGTAGAATTTCTTTTTGTTTTTAATAAGATTTAGCTCTTAATTATATCTTAGGTGGGCTGAAAATTAAATATGTAGAACTATAGGGGGATAAAAATAATTTTAGGGTGGGCTGAAGATTAAATATGTACTACTACGGGGGCTAAAAATAATTTTTAAAAAATTTTCTATAATAAATTTTTTTCTTAGACAAATTTAGGGACGGGCTATAGCCCGGGTTAGCCCCTTGCTAGGCCCGTCCCTGGTTAGAACATATGTCATGATGTCATAAAAAGATGAGTTTTTGGGAAAACATATATAAAGGAGGACAAGGTACAATGGAAAGATAACTCTCTCTATTACCATTCTTGGAATTGTGAGGTCATCTGGTGTGGCTAGGACGGGTACAACCTAAACACGAATTCACCTCTCAACACACCTCTCAACACGAACCATTGAGCCACAACAGAATCTCATTGTTCTCAGTCAGGGCGAACGGTACATAAAAGTACTCCGGTGAACGTATGTTGCGATCATCGTAACTGTAGGCGGGACATGCTATACTCAAGTCTAAACTCCAACTCCAAGATTGGTACCCCTCTTGTGTGTCGTCATGGCTACTGGTCTGTTTATATGACCATATGTCAACGCGATTTCCTGGCTCCATATGAATGAGACATAAATACCCTCCCAACTCCTTTAGTTCGTATCTGGTACGCTTACCATCATGGAACCATTGTGGTACGGACGGGAGGAATCTAAATTCTTCATCTCCCAAGTCGAAAACCACGATTCTGGATGGCGTCTTGTCAAACCAGTAAAGAGATCCATTTGCGAAGATACCCGACCTGGACAACGTGTAAGTGATTTCTCCGACATTTCTCCACCCAGTGCCGCTTCCAAGAGTATACACTTGGACACGTCCTTTGGACTTTACTGGATCCGAATGGTAATATCTGTCCGGATAGTAGATTCTAACGACCTTGTACTTGTCACTTGAAGGGTGGTAACCAAAACCACTCACAACTAGACCACCTTTGTAGTTTAACCTCGGAAGGTTGGCATACTCTGTAGTGATTGGGTTGCAGATATAGACAGGATCGTTAACACGAAAATGGGGTATGGAGAAACAGACTAAATAATGGTATATACTATGCTCCCGTCAAATTGCCGCTTATTTATAAAAGGATGTTTGATATTTAAAAGTGTTCTGTATGAAAACTCCTCATCAAGACTACTACGCCTTCGTATATCTTCATATTCTCCATAAAAAAGCTGAAGGTTATTCTCGCGGCTTGATCCAATTACGAAAAGGAGACCACTATGATGGCTTGCTCTTGATCGGTTGACGTGTAAATTATGGGTTCTTATGAATTAAAGATTGCCAACTTCGACATACGCACTTGCAGGTCTGAAGGGATTCAACTAGGAGCCTGCTCAATATCTCACAAACTAATGATTCATTACCAAAAACAGCATGATCAATTTTACTACTACTTGTATTACAATACGGATGCTTCATCTCTCCCCTTCTTGTTATATCCTGAGAAGTATAGAGAATACGACGAACGGTGTTTATAGACTGTCCTATAAATAAATCTCAAGCGTCCCTTTTGTGTTCAGCTAGGTTTAAGAAATTAATAACTCGGACGATTCCAAAAATAAGATGACTGCTGCTATAGGTTTAAGAAATTAGTAAGCGTCCCCTTCTTACTGAAGCAAGCGATAATAAAGACATACATTGTCATCAATGCTAACTTACTGAAATCAATTGTATGAAACTGTACTCTTGGTCACATCCCAGATATGAGTCGCACATAAAATACAGCATGTATGACTTCCTTCTTCTTTACATTTTGGGTACCTGGGAGCATCCACATGTCCCACCTCCATTCTTCCTCTGAGATCCCATGTGTGACTTTCACAGAAACATCATCCCAGAGATCACCTACACCGCACCCCAACACCTCCTACATCATACAAATGGCAGCAACCCCAACTGTATTTGCTAGTTCAGCTCCTTCACCATCAGAATCTCAATTCGACTTTGGCCAGGTTTGGGGATGCAAAATTATCGATCAAACACTCGCTCACAAGTGCAGTATTAAAGATATCTTGTCTATTTGTGGCTGCGATAGTAATTTCATTACCTCTCCCTTCAAAATCATCCAAGGAGCTAAGTTTTCTGGAAAACCAATTAACGTTAAAATGTTATTCGGATTTAAGGAAAACAATAGAGTTCTTGCTTCAATAGATATTAAATATCCTTCTGCTGACCTGATTAAGTTTAGCATCATCCTCGTCCACCAGAACCTTTAATTGGACCACCTTGTGTACTACCAGCATCAATTTCATCAATGAAGACAACTGGTGGTGCCTAAATAGTATAATGGTGCATCAAAGTCATGAAAGCAAAATTACTCAAAAATAAGAAATAATGTGACAACCATGAAGAAAATATTACAAAGAAAACTTTTGCTAGGACAAATTCAGATAAATGATGGGATACATTTTCCCGTGCTTCTTGATATAGTGCACGCACATGAGAAGCAGCCACACCAGCATATATTTCCACAAACTGAGAAGCAGAAATTGAAAAGAACTTCAACCCAGACTCACCACCAGGTGACAACGCCTTCTCGACCTCAGGGGGTCCACAGAAAAGTATACCCAGGCCCCAGAGTATGCAACATCAAATTAACACTCACAAATCAGCCAAAAAAGAAAAAAATTGCAGCTTCAACAAAAAAGAAACTCCTTAAAATCCTAAGATGTAATGCAAAAAGTATAATCAATAAAACTAAAAAAAAATCTTCAAACAAAAAAAAAACAGAGAGGAGAAAAATTGTAAAACCGAGGTTTATTTTGAAGAGGGAGTCGGTGGCAATAAATGGATTAGAAACATGGCATTTCCACGCCTGGCAGTAAATCAATTTCCAACTAAAATGTTCTCTTTCTATCTTATAATTATTCCTGCTATTACAAACTGCACCTCTTATCTTTGCACGAAATCAACTTCCACTGACCAGTGGAAGCCATGGCTTAAGTAAACTCTATATTAGAAAGTTAAGAAGTTATGTAATATATTCCACTGCCGCTTACTTGTTTTAGATAACTCCAGAAACAACCTCTGCATTCAGGTAAAGCTTCATACAATAATTTTTTGTAGTATTCCTTCCTTGGAGCGTGGCCAAGGATCGTGTATTTGCCACAATTATCTAGAAGAGGTCAAGTAGCATGACCCATCATGTATTTGGCTGAAGTATCCAAGGTACATGCTCTAGAATACTCAAAGGAGAAAGGAGGGAGGAGATACTGTGTCAGTGGCTAACTACGCCTAATGAAAATCCTTTGGATAGTTTTCGTACAACAGACACCATTAGTACTAGAAACAGTACTGCTAATCTATCTCGAGCAACTTCGATTCCAGCTCATCATCACTTCTCTGCTGTAGCTGAGAAGAAATTCAATCTGATGACACTTTTCTAGGTGTTATTGAGTCTGAAATCAATTTTTCCAAAGAGAATTTCATGAGGTTTGTTCCCATTTCAATCAAGGCCTAGTGTATTTAATTTCATGATTATGATATCTGGTTGTCTGAATAGCTAAAATTGATATTCTCTACATGATTAAAAAATGGTCTCTAGGGATGGCCTGCAATAAAGTTACACTAAAAAATACCAAGCCCGGTTTATCCAAATGATGAAACTACTGAATTCGTGCACGAGAAGGATATGCCTACAGCTAATTTTCAGCGACAGAAGAAGAATAAAAGAGAAATGCAGGTAACTCTTTTTGCTTTTTTAAGGAAATGCAAAGAACTGCCTCTACTCTCGAATACCAGCATTTGAAACACAACATGGGATTCATTGATATATGTACCTCAGACACTTGAAGAAAACCTGTGACGGCATACACTTAAAATGCAAAAACATATGCCTTTAATTAACTTGCATGGCCTAAACAAAACAAAGAACACTACAGTTTCCCTGTAACTAGGACATTTACAAGATCATCAGTTCTATAGCCCTAAGCAGATAAATTTGAATGAAAAAGGCAATGCAGATTTCACATACCTCGGTTCTTTCATCATGCATCATACTAATGGCAGCAACCTCAATTAGATTTGCTAGTTCAACTTCTACCATGCCCTCTGCCGTACTAACGACTGCCATACAGTCAGCATCTTCAGCATTTGGCTTCTTACACGCATGTACCTTTTAGCAGAAAATAATAAATCTTCTCAAATTCCAAAACCATAGCATGTTGAAAAATTAGAAAATAAGTGGAATTACTTATAGTCTTGAATTCAAACCTTTTTGTTTACAAAATTGTTGAGAAACTGGTACACCTTCAGAATCTCAATTTGGCCAGGCTTGGTGATGCAAATTTCTGGTCATTGAAGTATCAAAGATATCTCGTCTATTTCTGGCTGTGGTTGTGATTTCATTACCTCTCCCTTCAAACCCATCCAAGTATACAAGGAGCTAAGATTTTCAGATAAATCGATTAACGTTAAAATGTCATTCAGATTTACAGAAAACAACAGATTTATTGCTTCTCTAGATTTTAAATATCCTTCTGCTAACCTGATTAAGAGTAACATCATGCTCTTGTCCACCAGAACCTTCAATTAGGCCATGTTCTGTACCAGCAGCGTCGATTTCATCAACGAAGACAACAGATGGTGCATAAATTATGGTGCATCAAAGTGTTGAAAATAAAATTACTGAAAACTAAAAAATAATGTGACAAGCATGAGGACAAATTCAGATAGATTGGGGTGCCAAATATTTTCCCTTGCCCGCACATGAGTAGCAACCACACCAGCATATATTTCCACAAACTGAGAAGCCGAAATTGAAAAGAAATTCAACCCAGACTTACCAGCTAACAACGCCTTCTCTACCTCAGGGGGTCCACAAAGAAGTATACCACCTGAGTAAGCAACATAACCAAGGTGTACCTCTTTAACGCGTTGATAACATGTGTTGAAAAATTATACACAAAACAAAAACGTCAGTATTTCCAACTTCTGAAAATAAACATCAAATTCTTCCTCAGTCAAGCTAGGAGATAAACCACCAACAAAATTCTTCTTTAACCTAACAATGAGAAGGATGATTTCTCAATACCGCAAATTAGTAATATGACCATCCCTCCTGCTTTGTATTATGCAACTAAAATGTCTCGTATAACTTCCTAGAAGTTCACAGGATCTAAGACTAGGCATATTGGATGAATTAGAAGAAACAAACATCACCATGGTGCATTTTGTAATTACCAGTAAATCAGGCATTACTAAAATAGATTAGAAACAAGACAAAAAATAGATTAGAAAGAAGGCATTTCCAACAAAAATGTCCTCTTTCTATAATTTAGTTGTTCCTGATCTATGTTATCTTTGCAAGAAATTGGAAGTCAAGGCTTAAGTAAACTCTAAGATAGAAAGTTAAGAAGCAGCATAAACCAACTATAACCGTGATAAAGCAAAGCTAAGTATACCAGTAATCTCGAATCGTATTAAAAAGGAAATCCCCTGCAGCTGTATGCAATTGGTCCTCCTTTGCTTTTTCATAGTGGACTCCTGGGAGACACAATTGGGGTCCCTCCATAACCTATTGCTCCACAGCCACAGGGGTACCCTCCAGCAGAGGCATAACCTGAAAGTTGAGGAAGATATCCAGAGGAATTCCCAAGTACCTGTATGCATTTGATCCTCCTTTTCTGTTGAGTCTGATGAAGCAGAACTCCTGGTAAAGAGCTACAAATACAGGATTTTCTCAATGCGGTCACAGGCAGTGGTTGCAAGTCTAGCAACATCGTTGGGAGGGGATATTTTTCTGCTAATTTCAATCCCCTTACCAGACATAGTCCTAATTACAAAGGCAAAAACCCATACAATCCAAAGGTGGAAATACAATAAAAATGATACATAGAGAAGTACGGTTCTGATTCAAATGTCGGAATCTCTGTCAGGTCAGACAACAGATTCAATTAAGGTAATTACTACGAATGAGAACCTTGGTATCAAATTAAGCTAACTTTAGTCTCTCCATTTAGGGGTTTCAATCGAACAACAACCACTAACTGGATATTCTGGATCAATCATATAATGCGATTCAAGAGTGAAAAACACATAATTAAGAGACTGAAACTTGAATTCTTACCTAATTAAGGCAGGACAATCTCGTCAACCAAATCCAATCAACAATCGAAAATAGAGAATGCAAAGATGAAATTATACTGATTATATTTTTGGCGTTTGGTATTTGGTATGAATGTAATAGAAAAATTGAACTTGATATGAATATCCTCTGGATAATCCAGAAACATTGGCTTATCCTTATAACCATGAATTGAATCTGTGGCTCCATCAACATTAGAGAGATCAAGACGTACTAACAGAACGGTGTATTGTAGCGCCAAGACATACTCTATCTATGCAACTAAAATGTCTCGTGTCACTTCCTAGAAGTTTACATGATGTAAGACCAGGTATATTGGATGAAGTAGAAGTCATGGCTTCAGTAAACTCTAAGATAGAAAGTTAAAAAGCAGCATAAACCAACTATAACCATGATAAAGCAAAGCTAAGTTTACCAGTTAATCCTGAATATTATTAAAAAGGAAATCCCCTGTACCTGTATGCATTTGGTCCTCCTTTGCTGTTGAATCTATGAGTTCATCAATCGAATTCCAATTTCAATGGTTTACACCAACTTCATTTTCCATTCCACCTGGGCAATAGATACAACTATTCATTCTTTTGTGATGGTTCCTCAACACAGCAAAAGGTCTTTCGGCTATCTGTTGGCGCTGCAACCAAGACATTGTCATCTGCATTATATAAGACAGTGAAAACCTGAGTTAAAGAGCTACAAATACAGGATCCTCTCACTAGCAACTCGGTAGTGAGAGGATATTTTTCTGCTAATTTCAATCCCCTTACTGGACATATTCCTAATCACCTAGGCAAAAAATCCATACAATCCCAATTTCAATACAATCACAAAACATATATAGAGAAGTATGGTTCCGATTCATAGGTCGGAATCCGAATCTGTGTCAGGTCAGACAAGAGATTGAATTCAGGTAATCAATCATTGAGAATGAGAAACTCAGATTCAAAAAAAAAATTACATTCTCACCATCTAGGGGTTTCAATCGAACAACTCAGATCAATTAAATGTACTAATCCAGGGATTGAAAAACACATATAGAGAATTAAATTCTTACCGGCATGAAAAGTGAACAATCTCGTCAAGCAAATCAGATCAACAATCGAAAATAATTGACAAGAAATTACGAAGTTTATATATATTCATATATATTTTTGGAATTTTGTCTTACATTTCCATGAACTCATCTTAGACCGACCGACTACTACTGACGACTGAACTAAAAAAAAAAAAGAGACCCACAACCTCAACAACCGTAACCTGGAACAGTTATATCCCCACCCAGAACCAGAACTAGAACCAAACGGAAAACGATTGCAGTTCCGATTACACTTCCGATTATCACTACCACTAATTCTTCGATTCTTCTCATTCAACAACCAATCTCAGATCTAAAATCGTCATAATCTTCAATAAAATCCTCATAAATCAGATTAAAACCTTGATCAACCTAAGCAATGGTACTACAACTTGATTCTTAGCGTTCTCATCGATATAAGCATCATTGATTCGATGTTGATATGAAAGCAGAGTTGTGATACTCTTGACACCATCATCAGCTTCATCTGCTACTCTTTGTTTGAGATTCAGCGATTTATTCTTTCCAAAACTTCTTCTGATGCCATTGCTGATGAAAGTCTTAGTGTTGAATGTCACAAATTCAATTCCAGAATCAAACAGAAAGTTATCAACACTTGGTTGATCATTTCCAATGTTCTCATACACTATAAATCTGTTTCCATAAACAAGCTTAAATCTCGAAATCATACCATGAGGATTAACATCAAGTGAAATCCCAACAACCTTCTTGTCTCCACTCTTCTCCATAATCCAGTCCTTAAACCTGCTTCTGTTAGTCGTGTATGTAGCTATTATGATCATGTCCTCTCTGTCTGTTTTTTTTTCAGATCTTGATTTCTTAATTTTGAATTTTTCCGAAGAAGATGAATCTGTTTGATTATATTTAGGGATTTTAGCAGTAACTTCATTTCTCTGCTAACAGGACTAGAATCATCAGAAATCACTTCAATCTTCAATATATTATCATGATGTTGAGGTTTTGCCATGGCGGTGGTGATTGAGCTACGCAGCAGCAGAGAAGAAACAAAGTTTGAATTTCAAAAATTTCTGAGTTCAAAATTTCTTTAAAACAACCGGCAAAGTTTAAAATTTTAATAAATTGTCTAAATTACCCCTGCCCCTTAATAATAATGCCATGCTCCTACTCCGTGAACCAGTATGCACATGGCCGACCCTTGCTGTCCAAGACCATTTGATTTTGCCTGATCTACGTATCAAAATGCACCAAAAAAAATTGGAATGTATATACGGCAAATAGTTTTTTTAGCCGAATCTAATGGTTATTCATTTTTTCAAAGCAACATAGAAGCTCACCTAGGTTTTTTTGTTTTTTTTTTCTTCCTAGTCGAACTTAGTTTTTGTTATTTTCTAGCCAAATCCAATAATTGTTCATATATCAACAACAAAACATAGTGGTTCCGCTACGTTTTATTTTATATTTCCTAGTCGAACCTCGAGTTGACTAGATTTTTCGTTTTCTTTTCTTTGTCATAGCTGATCGAGCACAATACGAGAAATATAATCACAAAA
Source organism: Papaver armeniacum (assembly GCA_023531295.1). Lineage (NCBI taxonomy): Eukaryota > Viridiplantae > Streptophyta > Magnoliopsida > Ranunculales > Papaveraceae > Papaver > Papaver armeniacum. Next base: position 67,768 of record JAJJWW010008250.1, on the reverse strand, counting down.
GAATTAAAAGTTAAATTTAAAATAAAATACCATCCCATATTGTTGCAACATGCTAAGACAACTTATGATGAACATCTGCTTCAAGTCTTGAGTCAACTCATCATAAAATATAATAATAATATTTTTAATAAAATTCTAAACCCTATACATGAAAGGTGCAGGAACAGGGATCTTAAATTACATCCCACCCATCCTCGCACCACTAATTTTGTGGATAACTCGTACCCGATTCCATCCCTGTTACAAGGAGGGTTCACGATCACGCTATCTCCAAAATTGCATCTTTTTTCATGCTTTGGAGAAAAGTAATATGGTCCTGAACAATACTCTTAAGGTAAGAGAGTTTGGATGGATTAATAAATTTGTTTCATAGCGAAATTCGGGGTTCGGTAAGTTTCTTTTTTTTTTTTTTTTTTTTGCCTTCCGAATCTAATGGTTATAGAGGTTCCGTAAGGTTTTACTTTTTTTTTTCTTCATACGCGAACTTTTTTTTTGTTATTTTCTAGGAAAATTCAATAGTTATTCATTTATCAAACACAACATAGTTGTTCGGTTACGTTTTATTTTATTTTTCTTTTCCTAACTTCTAACTAACTAGATCTGTCATTTTTTTTTTCATATCACAACTGATCCAACCCAATACAAATAAATACAAAAAAAAATAAAACTAAATTTAAAATAAATACCCTATAATATTGCAAAAGTCTAAGACAATACAAATAACGTTGCAAAATACCCTAATGTTGCAAAAGGCTAAGACAATACAAATAATAATGCTTTTTAATAAAATTCTAAACTTTATACATGAAACGTACATGATGGGGGATCTTAAATTAAATCCCACTCCATCTTCGCATCACTTTGTGGATTACTCGTACCTTATTTTATCCTCACTTGTACGAAAAAAACCTACCCAATTGGGGCTCTTATGGGTTTGGGAGCGGCAAGTTGCAATCCCTACCAACGACGCTAAAGTAAAACAACATATCAAACTTAGCTAATCATATACACCTTCCTCCATTGGTGTTATCAACCTTATTAAAACTCAACAGAGTCAATTCATTTTGTAAAACCCTCTGAGACTTCCAGTTTTTTCCATAACATTCAAAATTATCAAATATTCCTCAACCAATTTCCAAATCAGATTGAAATTTGAAGTGATCGTAAGAGACAAATGTAATCTCCCAAAATTAAGCTACTTAATACAAAGGTCTCCATTCAAAAAAAAAAAAAAAAAAAACTTATTTAGACCTTCTAAATGACCTGCATGTCATCACTTTAACCAAATCCACTGTAGAGCCAAGGAAAGCTAAATATGAAGGTATTAAAGTACGTCTTAACTATAATTTCGGGTTCACCTTCGTGTCATATTTTTTGTTCATTTTTTTTTATAATTATCTACAATAAACAATTAAGATTTTATCACATAATATAATTAAAGGGTTAAATCGTATATTATTGGTGATAGTTTATTAGCTACCGGGTCCTATATTTTCTACATGTGTAAACTTTCCCAAGAGCATCTCTAATAGTGGGTGCTAGAATATGAGGTATGATTAGACCTTTATTTGAGAAAATTTATACATTAATATTTCTTTTTGGTTTACAAACCATCTCCAATAGTGTAAAATTTTAAACTTAAGATTACAAGTGGTTATAAATTTTTTTCTTTATTTGCTTATTTGAATTTTTAATGATAATTAAAATATAAAAAAAAATAGCTAAATTGATGACATGGAGATCACTTTGAAGGTTTAGATAAGACTTTCGTGAAGAACTTTGCGTTTATTTTTCATTCTTCCTACTTTGTAAGACATACTATTGAAGATGGATTTATTTAAAATGTGGATCTAAAATCCTATGTATCGTGTAAAAATAAAACTTGTGCATTCTATTGGAGATGCTCTAAATAAATATCTTAATAAGTGTTAGAGCACTCGCTTGGTCGAGAATGTGTTGCTATCTTAAGCATGTTTGTCAATGTTAGTGATCAAAATTATAAGTCTTGATTTCTATCATATTTATAGATGTCTCGGACTAGGACATAGATTGTGTAGTTGAGCTTAGACTTCACGACGTTCATCATTTGAAGACGAAGAACTACTTAGGAGAGGTTGTGGAACTTCATCAACAAAAGGTATATGGCTTACATATTTCTCGAAATATTTATTGGCAAGCTTTCGCTTCGACCAAGTTCATCTTATATCATGTGAAAATTTCCGAGTAACATCTTACATGGTTTTTGTGATACAATCATTTGGTGTAGACTTGGAATGTTTCGTTATGATTATTTCAATATCTTAAAAATTGCTTTGATGTTAATAGTGTGTGAAAACGACTATTGTTATCCTTTAAGAAAGTTTCAATGATTGAAATAAAGAGTTTAGAATCATGAAACCATGTTTGGATATAAACATAGTGTGCTATCATATTTGTGTATAAATCCAAAACCGGGAACCTGAAGTATGCGTACATGTACGCATACTGGTGGTTGTTGGAATTCCGTGCAAGTATGCGTACCGGTACGCATCCTGGCGGAAGTCTCACGTCCGTGAATTTCTGCTGGAGTTTGGAATGTAAATTGGTACGCGCACTGGCGTAACCAAACTCAGTCCGGCTACTTAAGTATGTGTACTGTTTGCATACTTGAGTTGGTTATTTTCTAAAATCGGTTGTGTACATGAACTTAAACATTTATAAAATAAGGAATGCAATCTTTGCGAACCGTGGCTATAATGTTCATGTATTGATTCGAGTGAATCAAACCGATTTTGCTTCAATTGTGTTCTTGTATACTTCTATGAGAATATAGCAATTGAACGGCTCTTTAAGTAGTTTCATTTGAGTCATTTAAACTAGTTATGGTTAAGATGAATAAGGTTGATATGAGAGTAATCATATGGCTAACTTCGGTTAACTATTGTCGAGCCAACATGGTGTACACGTTTGAGTACAGTTACGTAAACCTAAATGAGGGTACATTTCATTTGTGTGTGACAATCTAAGTTCGAACTAACGGTTGAAAGATATCACTTGGTTGAATCAGGTTTTTCATCTAACGGTGAATATTGAATGCTTTGTTACCAAGGTAACTTGGATTGCAAACCCCGATTTGAAAACTATATAAAGGAGAACTCTAGCAACTGGGTAACCTAACCTCCACACCACAAGTGTGTTACTATTTGCATCAACAAGAGTCGATTCTCCTTTAACCTTAGGTATCTATTGAGACCACAGGGGTTAATGACTTTAAAGACTTCATTGGGATTGTGAAGCGGACCCAAGTATTTTCTTTGTAGTTGCGTGTTCTGATCTTGCCTGATTCTATCGTTTGAGTACTATCTTCTCTAATATTTTCCCGAGATTTAATCTCCGATAGGCAAGATAAAAAGTAATCACAAACACCTTAGTCTCATCATTTGTGATTGCACAATATCTAGTTTCGCCATCATACGATTTAGATTATTTTGAGGTGATTGATAATAATACGATGTTCTTCGGGAATATAGGTCAGGGTTATCAATTGGTTTATGTTCACCTTGATTTATCAAAAGACGGAACAAAAACTCTTGGGTATTTCTGTGGGAGACAGATTTATTCAATCTATAGACTTTTCTGTGTACGACAAATTTGTTTATCAGGTCTTCGATTTAGGGTCGTAGAAACTCTTAGTTGTGGGTGAGATCAGCTAAGGGAATCAAGTGCGTAGTATCCTGCGGGATCAGAGACGTAAGGAGCGCAACTGTACCTTGAATCAGTGTGAGATTGATGAGGGTTAACTATATTCCAGTCCGAAGTTCATTGGTAGTAGGATAGTGTCTATAGCGGCTTAATACAATGTGGTGCTCAAATCTGGACTAGATCCCTGGGATTTTCTGCATTTAAGGTTTCCTCGTTAACAAAACTTCTGGTGTCTGTGTTATTTCTTTTCCGCATTATATTTTGTTATATAATTGAAATATCATAGGTTATGCGTTAAGATCAATATATTAGATAATCCAACCTTTGGTTGTTGATTTAAATTGATTGACACTTGAACATTGGTCTTGATCTTGTTCAAGTTGTTTCACATAATAATCGAGGCTCGCGGATTTCTATCTCATTTGATTTGTTGATTACATTGTGAAACGAGAGATATTAAACTTTTGATATACTTTTCTCTAGATTGAGTCTGACTGTCTAGTTGATTCTCTAAAAAGTATATTGGATTAAGTCCTCTCATATTGCCAAACGAATTGTTGGGTGTGGTTGTTAGACCCCCGCATTTTCAATAAGACTTCCATGTAAGATTTTCCGCCTTTGCTATTGAAGATGCTCAAAATATTAAGGTTAAAACCTTACGCTATTGGAGATAATTTATAAGCCAAAAAGTAGTATTTCTTCAAAATGTATTAACTTTCATAAATAAAGGTCTAAATAATTCCTCCATATCTGATTTTAGTACCACTATTAGAGATGCTCTAAGGGGAGTTCCTTTTGTAGTAGTAATAAATATACTGATACTGATACAGTATTTCACTAGGAACAAGAATAGATCTATACTGGAACTATAATTTTCTTTTCAAACTAACAAACAGAAAATATATGATATCACCGGCACCGGCGTCGGCGTCAGCGATGCAACATAAGTACAAACTAGCTAGAATATTCTTCTAGTCTTCCTTAAAAAATTTGATCTTTCTCTATCTTGATATCACCAATATTTCAGTAACCAAAACTCATCAAAAAAAAAAAAAAAAAAAAAAAAAAAAAAAACAAGTTATACATAACATGAGGAAAAGTGAATCTTACCACAATGAAAGGGGAAAAAGGTTTGTTAGATAACATGTAGGTTGATACGATTTAAACAACCAAATCAAATGAGTAACGAAAACGATATGAAATAATTCATCAACATCTTTGATAAAACCTGCAATTTAGATGAAAACCTCAAGTGAATTTAACAAAGGTTCCACAATATCAATCCTAGTGGTTTCATCAATAGACATATCATTGATTTGATTCTGATGCGTAATCAGAGTTTTAATACTCTTAACTTTCCTATCAAACATATTACTGGTTTTGATCGACGTCGAGCAGTAAAACGTCAGTGTGCTTTGGGTCTATTCTGATTCCAGTTTGAGTTGAGATGTATATTTTCCTGTTGCGGGTTAGGTTTTCTTAAGTTTTAGGGGTTTTTCTTCTTTTTCATCACTTTTAGGAGAAGTCGGTACGAAAAAAATCAGTTGTAGAGGAATGTAAAAATAATCAATATAGTTCATAATCATGTTACACTTATTATTTTCATTTCATTTTCAAGATCTTTTTTTTTGTTCTCGATTGTTCATGTAAGGAAACTCGGGCGAGTTACGCTCTGCAACTCGGGCGATTAACTCAGTAGATTTTTTCTTCGTCAATCATTCTTTTTTTCGTACTGCTTCTCATTAATTCAGGTTAATTTGATTCAATTTCTCTTTATTGGATGTCGTACATAATGTTTTATCATTAATTTCAGGTGTTTTTATGGATTCGTCTCCTAAATCCACCGTTTTTGAATCAATTAAATCAGATATGTTAGGGTTTAACAAAGAAAAAAATCTCGAGTTATTCCATCTATTGAACTACCTGATGATTTGTTTGAAGAAAGTATAAATCCATGGAAGTTTTCCCTTATTGGTAGATTAAATTTACAGCAAATCAATTTGTAGATGCTTGATTATCCTTAAGTAAACAATGGAAACTCAATGGGTGCTGCGAACTCATTCCATTGGGTAGGGGTTTCTTTACAATTAAACTTGATAATGAGATTGATAGACAATACATCAAAGAGGGTACATGGGAGGTGTTGGATCAAGTTCTTCAAGTTCGAAAGTGGATCTCTAATTTCCGTCCAGAAAGTCAAAAACTTCAAAAGCTATGGTATGGGTAAGATTTCCAGGTTTAGGACTTGAATTTTGGAGTGAAAAAATTTTATTTAAAATTTGCAAAGAGTTTGGTAATCCAATCAATCTTGATGAAGCAACAACAAAATGTGAAGTAGGTTATTATGCAAATGTGTTGGTTGATATTGATTTTGCTCAAAGTCTTCCAAATAAAATCTGGATAGGTACCAAGTATGGAGGCTTTTTTCAAAATAGCTCAATTCCGATATGTCCTAAATTCTGTTCCACCTGCAAGATAGTTGGTCATATTATTACGGAATGCGGGATAGAAAACAATAAAGTCCAAGCTGAAAAAAGTGGTTCTCATAAGAAGACTGCAACTCCTAAACAAACATGCTCAAAAACATGGTAATACTTTTGTCCCTTTTGATATGTGTGATAAATCGAAAATTGAGGTGGTTGAACAAGGAATTACATCTGTAAAACCGATAATTCACTTCCTAATGATGATTTAGTTGTATCCAATGTAGCTTGTATTGATGTACCTTCATCTAGTACTCCAGATTAATATAGAATGTGGAAGTTTTGAAGCTCTAAATGAATTAGATCAGAAAAGAAGATGATGTGATAAGTGTGAATGAAGAAATTTTAGCCGAAATGGATCCTCGAAACTTATTCAAATAGCGAAGCCACTGAATTTGAAAAAGGTGTTATCAACTTTGTGAATGCTTTGATTAAGTAAAGTTACTGGTGAGTCGATTCCATTTACCTCTTGGTCAAATGTAGTTAGCTCATCTGTTAGTAAGAAGACAGACAATCGAAGCCGGTAAGTCTAATACAAATGCTAAGTATATTTCAACCGATAAGTCTCAAGGATCACCCAAGTATAATTTTAGGAATAAGGTGTGTGTGTGTGTGTGTTTGGGGGTTCTAAACCTCCTCAATCCAAACCATGAAGGTCTTATTTTGGAACTTAAGGGGTCTTATGAGAGCTAGGGCCCAACAAAAGTTACATAGTTTAGTTAATCAATTTGACCAACTATTTTGTGGATTGCAGAACCAAAGATAAATTGTTCTCCTTCTTTTTATAGTAGATTAAATGTATCTGGTATGCAATCTATGGTTATACACAATGCTTCATCAACTCATTAAAGTGACATCTGGTTATTTTGGAGTAACTCTGTTGTAACTCCTTGATTATATCAATGTCAAGTCAAATGATTACGATGGCAGTGGGAGATGTTCTAGTTTCTGGTGTTCATGCAAATGTTAATATGATTCAAAGAAGGTTCCTTTGGTCTCAAATGTAGTTAATTAGTGATCTAAAGAAGCCATGGTTAGTCATTGGAGATTTCAATGCTATTCTTTCAAGAAAAGATAAAATTGGTGGTAGAAGTCCTTCAAGAAGATCAATGTTAGACTTTAGTGAATGTTTAAATGAATGTGATCTTATGCGGGCTCCAAAATTTGGCATTGATTTCACATGGTCAAACTTTCAATATGGAACAAAAAGAATATTGTGTAATCTTGACAGGCGCTTTTCAATATGGAATGGTTGAGATTATACAAAGGATCGGGGCTACAAAGTTGGTGCTAGGGTTGTTTCGAATCACTCTCCCTTAATGGGTGGTTGTGTTAATATTCCTAAACCCACTAACATTCCACTTAGATTTCAAAAGATGTGGTTAGAACATCCTAGTTTTATGAAAGTAGTTGAAGAGTGTTGAAATGAACCGGTAAATGGAGATCCCGCTTTCATATTTTTACACAAATTAAAAGATTGAAAGGAATATTGAAATAATGGAATTGGAGCACTTTTGGCAATGTTCAGGTCAAAATCAAGGAAGCAGAGAAGTTAGTGCAAGAAAAAAATATTAATATCGGATAGTAATCCTCAAGATGAACAGGGCTTTGGCTGATCCGGTTTTGGCTCAAAATGATCTTAATTCTAAAGAAGTACAACAATGTATTATGCTGAAACAAAAGTCAAGGATTAAGTGGGTTACAGAGGGTTCTGCAAATACTAATTTTTTCATACCAATGTGAATATTAGGCAATCTAGAAACATGATCTCGTGAACTTGAAGATAATGATGGAAATATGGTTGCAGATCAAGAAAAAATGGCGGACATATTAGTGAAGTTCTTTCAACAAAAATTTCAGTTTCAAGAAGTATCCATAAATGATTCATTACTAGATGTCATTCCTAAATTAGTAACTGAGGCTGATCAGCAAATGATAGAGGTTGTTCCTAATGTGGAGGAGATTAAAAATGCAGTCTTCAGTATGAATGCTGATGGAGCACCTGGACCAGATAGCTTCTCTGGTGTTTTCTATAAATCCTGTTGGAATATCATACAAGACGATCCGTAAATGCAATTCAATATTGTTGGAAAAGAAAATACATTCCAAAAGGTATGAATTTTCATTTCTTAGTGCTTCTCCCTAAAGTTCAAGGAGAAAAAAAGCCAAATCAATTCAGGCAATGGGTCTTAGCAATTTCAATTTTAAAATCTTCACAAAAATTCTATCTACAAGAATGAATGGCCTAATGGATAGATTGGTATCAAAACAACAAGCAACTTATATTAAAGGGAGAAGCATACATGAGCAAGTAATGTTAGCCTCGAACTTGTTAATGAGATGAAGCATCCAACAAAGGTAGGGAATGTTGGTCTTAAGCTTGATATTTCCCAAGCATATGATTCACTAAATTTGTACTTCCTATTTAAAGTTTTTCAAAGATATGGGTTCTCGCATCTTGGTGTGGGTGGCTAAAAACCTTATTTGAGTATGCAAAGATATCTGTAATGATAATGGAGGTCCTCAAGGTTTTTTCTCAATGGAAAGGGGGTTAAAACAAGGAGATCCATTATCTCCTATTTTGTTTGTTCTTATGGAAGAAGTTTTGAGCAGAGGTTTAACCAAGTTATTAGAACTGAAAAAATTGCAGCCAATGTTTTTTAGAAAATGTGTTTATCCTACTCATCTATTCTTTGCTGATGATGTGTTCATATTTAGCAATGGTTCTAAGCAAAGTCTAGAAGATCTTATTACTCTTCTCAAGAATTATCAAGATAGCTTTGGACAGATTATAAATAGCGAGAAAAGCAAGTGTTTTGTGGATGGATGTACTCCTTCAAAAAAGCTCAAATTTCAAGTTTAATGCAAATGGAGCTTACTTCATTCCCGAGATAAATACTTAGGAATTATTCGAAGCCGGGAAGAGTTAAATCTGCTCTTTGTATAGCCAATGGTGGAGATGATTCAAAATTATTTAGCTGCTTGGAAAGGTAAGCTCCTCTCTTTTCATGGTAGATTGGTTCTCATCAAGTCTGTCTTGTGTAGTGTTTCAATTTATAACATGGCAGTTTATAAATGGCCAAGTTCAGTAATAAAAATCTGTAAAAGGATCATAAGAAATTTCTTATGGACTGGTGATAGTGAAAGCAGAATATGAAACTCTTGGTTGGAGCAAAGTTTGTGCTCCAACCAAGAGTTTAGGGATTAGAAGAATGGAAGTAATTAATAGAGTTTTGTTAATGAAGATGATGTGGAGGTTCACAACTTCAGAAGGTGACTGCTCAAAATTTTTTGCAGAGACAAATACAAGGATAAAAATGGTCAATGGAGTACTAAATGGAAGTTATCTACGTTTGGCAGGCCAAATGGGCACAGGAAATTCTTAAATCAAATTTGAGATGGATTGTTGGTACAGGTGACAAGATCTCCTTCTGGTTTGATACTTGGGTTGGTGAAAGTCCTTTAATTGATAATGTAAAACTGCATGGACGCAATAAAAAGATACTCGCAAATGATAGTAAGTGAATGTGTGGTTGATGGTCAGTGGAGAATTTCTAGCAATGTACAAGGTATATTTCAGTGTCACTCCCTCCAATAAATGGGCTTCAAGACAAGATTATATGGGATGGTGACATAAAAAGAGTATTTTCTACATCAGCTTCAGTTGAGAAGATTAGATCCAAGGAACCAAAAATACAATGGCCAATTCATATTTGGAAAAAATTCTTACACCCAAGCATTGCTAGTAATGTATGGAAGATACAACAAGGGGTATACATTGATGATCCAAAGCTAATCAAAAAGGATACTCTCTTGCTTCCAAATGCTGTATCTGCCAACAACAACAAGACAAAGATGGAACACCTTTTTGGTATTGCAGTTTCAATCAATGTATACGGCAATGGTTAGTAACTATTTTCCAATTCCAAGCTCCTACTTATTTCTATGATGTTATGCATTCTCGCTAGAAATAAAAGTCCAATAGTAAAGCAATTCTGGATGACTTCTAGCTGCTTGTGCAATTATGAGAGAACTGTGGTTCCAAAAAAATAAGTTGATTCATGAAAACATTAGTCCAAATCGAGGGTTTTAAGAGAAGAATTATGAGTCTAGTTTTTTATGGAGGCTATAGAATGAATGGCACAAGGTGGAGGAAAGATTATGATTCAAGTATTCTCAATTTTTTCAATCTGGGTCAGAGAAGTTTGAAATTCACAGTTATCAGAGATTATCAATGGCTGAATCCTAGTGAAGGTTATGTGCTTTTTAACTGTGCTGGTAATTTAGTTGGCAATCCAGGTAGGGATGGCTTTAGTATTATAGCTAGATCTCATAATAGTCAAGTAATTGGGACTGTTTCTGGTGGTGCTGGTGTAGCTACTACTTACATAAGTGATGCATTAGCAGTTGTGTGGTCTGCTGAATGGGCTGTTAAACTAAATTGTAATAAGATTGTTATCAGATGTCACTCTCCAACTGTAATTAAAGATGCAAAAAAAGGAGTGCTTTCTTGGTGCTTACAGTCAAGATGGATGAATGCCATGAAGCGGATCTCACGAAATTATCTATGAGAAGTGCTACAAGGAAGCTAATTTCTCTGCAATTGAGATAGTTAAACAAGGTGCAAGACTACCTCAAAGAGTTGTGAATGTTACAAAAGGAAAGCCATCATCTCTATCACAAATTGAAGTAACTGGCAGAAAACATTATAGATTCTGTTAGTTGTCTCCTTGTTTTTCCTTTCAGTCTTTTTGTTTCCTTTTGTTTTTTTTTTATTTCGGTTTTGTAACCAACTTTTGTTTTTTCTCTGCCTTGTTTGGCTTTTAATATAATTGTGATTTAGAAAAAAAAAAAAAAAAATGAGAGTACTTAAGCTGTCATGCCTTAGGTAATCAATTCTTCGTGTAATTCTCATAATCTATATATTTTGTCGTTTTACCCATTACAAATGCACAATTATTAAATCAATCATATTTTATTATATGTTCTTAGAAACATTTCATAAGGTAAAACAAGAAAAAATACATAAGATTTGTTATTACAGTCATTTCATTTAGTAATTAAATCTCAATTTGAACTATGTATACGATAAGAAAAAGTTCAATTGGTGGCTAATATTAGAAAAAGTTCAATTGGTGGCTAATTTTATCCATCAACATAGTTTAATTTGATGAGACTTTAACTTATGATCACGTTCTTATATAATGTTTAATAAGAAAAAGTTCCATTGGTGGCTAATATTACCTTTTCTAATATAACTTTTAACTTTCAAGATATGTATTATGTATTACCTAGTCAAAAGGGATATTGCACATATATGTAATTTGTAATCAAATTATCAACATTCACGTCGAATGAGATTTTAAAAAGGTTCTTCTCATTTACATACCCTTCTTGGATCCAATCTCCAAATTTTTGTCTATTTGTCATGTAGATAACACTGACGATCATATGAACTCTTTTCTTCGATTTTTGAGTTGTAAATCTTTTTGGTTTGGATCAAGTTGATAAAGAATAATGAAACTTTAGTTAAATTATGTTGATACATTTAGTCCATATAAGTTTACTGCAGTAAATGTTGCAATAAAATTCTTGTATTTTCTGTTGTTTTTCATTATTTTTTTTTCTTCTAAGACTATATATTAAATGTGATTGATTTAATTATTATACATTTGTAATAGGTAAAACGATAAAAATACAACTTTCTAACAGGCATTGGGAACATGTTTTTCTTTATGATATGACCAAAATAACACAACCAAGCCTATTTTTCAAAACATAAACTCATCAATCATTATGCAAGTAAACCAGATGTTGTTGTGCCATGTCTCGAAAAGAATTTATGTCAACAAGTAGAAACTTAGTCTTGAAGGTATAACTTATGTTAACATGTGCAATAGATCTCTGTTTTCTAGAGTAGACAGAAGTAACTGTAACCAGGTTGATTAGGGGTTAATATTTAAATTTAACTGCTCGAATCTCCACTATATCCAAATCAAGTTACTATGGAGTCGTCGATTTCTACCCTATAAATCAATGCAGTTATCTAATAATCACATCTCAAAAAATACCTAAATCAATATAAACCCGCAAAGTGAGAACTTCGTAATTAATTAAACTAGACAAATTTACAAACTAAAAATTACAATGTTTATAAAAGACTGGGAATCTTACCAAACTAAAGGGGAAAAGTAACGAGAAACCCTAGAGCTTCTGATACGCAAATTAAACAGATAAAAATGGATGATTACACTTAACCAATTGGAACAAACATATATAAAACGATTCTGTTTTTTTTGTATTGATTTTTACGATCCTTATTTCATATGTTTGGAAAACAAGAAAAAGAAATGACCTAATTGAACCAAACAAACTCTATTGGTACTAATGATAATCTGATACTTAACCTGAAACAAGACTCTTAGTTTTTACTGTATCCCACTCTTTCGATTGAAGGAGTATATGAATGCGGTTTGATGAATAAGAGAATGTTCTCACTCCATATTAGCACATACTTTGGTGTTTTTGATCAAACTCCTTCATACTGAATAAGAACTCTTATTCCACGCCCTTGCTCTTAGGAGCCATCTTTTATCAGGTGATGAATTATAGAAAGGTAAGGGAGGAGGTAGTGGCTGAAACGTTGATTCGTTGTTGGCAATTTTCCCGTACTTAGGATTGCATTTTTGCTATTAGCAGAAACCAAAATTTTGATAATTGTTAGGGAAAAACCACTTTTCCCGTGGTGAAAGCCGTCTTACAAAATAGTTTTCCCACTATCGCTCATCGTTTTTGGTTTTGATTTCTCACAAATGTGACCGACAACTACGATATTTTATCTGCAGAGTGTCCACTAGGGACATAGCTAGTAGTTAACGAGAATGATTTGTCCACCCAAAAAAAAGACCATAAAAGGACCGAAGCGTACATCGTGTGTGGGGAGGGAGAATGGGCCCACTTGCTGCTCTTTCCTTATCCCAATGCACATAAATCAACGTGTTATCTCTCGGTGCTCATCTGGTGTTTGATTTTACGTGGGTCTAGCAAAACTAAACTAGTCCGCGAGTTACAACCCCAAAGGTGTCACTATCCCTTCACAAAAACTCCAACAAAACAAATTGTTCACAAAAACCCCATTTAGCATAAACTGTCTATATTACCCTCCTAGTTTAAATCACCCCAACAAAAATGAAAAACAACCCCACTTTTAATTTTTATTATAACCCACCACCAATAACTAGCAACACCCCCGACCACCATCCACTGCCGACCACCACCACCACCGCCGACCACCACCGCGCCACCTTCGTTGCCGCCCACCACCGCCGTCGCCGCCCGCCGCCGCCGCCAACCACCACCGCGCCACCACCGCCGAGCAACACCACCAACCAGCCGCCACCGCCACAAAAAAATGAGTTTCATTGATCAATATCCAACAAAATGAGAAATAAATAATGAAACCGAACAGAAAAATGATGAGACCAAAATTGGTTTCACCAAATTAGATGAAATCAAAATTTGGTTTCATCATAAAAGAAATGAGATGGAAGAAAGAAGAAAAAATGAAACACAATAAGATGAAACCTACCACCACCGTCTGCACCACCCACATCGCCGCCACAACCACCACTACCATTACCTCCTCAACTAAAACTAGTTTCAACAAAAAATAATCCACTTGTGTCTCACCATCAAAAATTGGTTTCATAGAGAACAATATTCAACAAAAATGAAAAAAATATGATGAAACCTAATTAGGTTTCATCATTTTTCCACATATTGTCATTTCACCAACACAACTTCAATGATGAAACCAAACATGCGACTTCCAAGTCAGGCCGAATAAACTAGGAAAAAAATCAGGTGAAACCAAAATTTGGTTTCATCATAAAAGAAAGCAGAAGGAAAAAAAAAATGCAACACAATAGATGAAACCTACCACCATCTGCACCACCCCCATCGCTGCCACAACCACCAGCACCACAACCACCACTACCATTACCTCCTCTACTAAAACTAGTTTCAACAAAAAACAATCCACATGTGTCTTACCATCAGAAATTGGTTTCATGGAGATCAATATTCAACAAAATGAAATAATATGATGAAACCTAATTGGGTTTCATCATTTTCCCACATATTGTCATTTCACCAACATAACTTCAATGATGAAACCAAAAATGCCGTCTTCCAAGTCAGGCCGAATAAACTAGGCAAAAATTAGGCGAAACCAAAATTTGGTTTCATCATAAACTTAATTTACATTATTAAAATCTTTGATTTCACCAACCAAAACTATCAGAATTTGATGAAACCAATTTTGGTTTCAACATAAATCTGTCATTTCCCCAACACAATAATGATTTCGACGATGAAGATGTATCATCACAATTTTCTGAAGAAACCTGCTAATTTACAACCACCAAATTATAAAACAACAAATCCAAAAATTCCATCCCAATTTAAAACAAATCAAAAACAAGAAATTCAACCTAATTTTCACTCAATGTCTCAATTAGAAACAAGAAATCCCCCAAAAATTTCAACGTAATTCAAAACAAATCAAATACGAGAAAACCCCAGTTTCGACCTAATTCTTACTCAATCAAAAACCAAAACCAATTAAAAACAGAAAATCCCCCCAAATTTCAACCTAATCTCGAAAAACCACCTATATTTCATTTCCAAATCTCATAAATTCCCAAATTCCACCTAGATCGGCTTTCATATAACACGATCCCCTAACAAAATTACCTTTCCTCTCATAATTTTCGATGATATACAACCAAGATCCGATAATAAAGGGCATCAAAGGGACAAACTAAAAGATACGAGAAAAAGAGAAGGAGAGCATGAGTGCGAAACTTCAAACCCTAGATTTCGAGAAAAAGACGAGAAAAAGAAAAGGAGATGGAGTTTTTGTTGGCGGAGCTATTTTTGCTTTGGTGGTGGTGATGGTTGTGGGGAGAAGGAGGCGGAAGAAACAAGAAAAAAGAAAGGAGAGAAGAAGAAGATGAAAAAAATCAAGTTAAAAAAGGGTATTTGGCTTTTTTAAAAGTAATAAAAACTAAATTTAAACATTTTAAATAGAAATGGGATTTTTGTGTCATTTTTAAATCAAATGGTTTTTTTCTATAAAAGACAATATAGCTGGAGTTTTTGTAACTCAAAGAGTATCACCTTGGTTTTTTAGAGCTTAATATGAAACTGAATAGTTAAACGTCGTTGCCGATGGAAAATTAGTTGTGACCACATACTTAAACATGTCACCATTTTTTTTGTAGTACTCTAGAATGGAGTAGACGATATAGCAACTCATGATACAGTAAAAACTCCATATATTAATAATCTTGGGACTTCACAAAATTATTAATATATGTGAAAATTTCTGAGCAACCCAATTTTAATTTCTCTCTCTTCTAGAAATCCATCATTAAAATTACATATATCTGTAGCCCAAAATATATAATCTACTTAAAAATAGTTTGTTTAGAGTGAATCTAAACTTTCATTATTTCAGATGGACTAAACTAACCCTAATCCATTGTATACCATTAAGAAAAAAATTTAAAATATAAGTCTATAATTAATAATCGGTATTAGTCATCAACTAAATGCGCTATAATTGGAAACCATATTATCAATTAGGAGAGTAAATTTCGGTCATTAATTTTTTCCATTATTTCCGGTCAGGTGATTCACCTATATCCTAGAAAAGATTTTAAAAGGAACGAACAAGAATTTGTGGAAGTTTGGCAGCATTATCAAGTTCAATTCTTCTTTTCTTCTCTAGTATACGCTAAAAAATGAGATGCTATTGGCCGGAAAAACTCAATATAGACAACTACTGCATAGAGTTGGATTATCCAACCATGAGTAGCCGTTAGCTGTGAGGGTGTTAGATTTTTTTCTCCCGTAACTTCTATATCCTCTGATTAGTCTGTTCTCGAAATTCAGGTCCCGTTTCGAATGTTATGCGAAATTTTGGGACCTAATTAAGTTATGCGAATTAATATAGTCATTTAACCCTAATTGTTGATTAATTTCTTATTTTTCTCAAGTTTATCTTGATAGCATATTGGGACCGGTGATAATTGCGATTATCCCAACTTGTGATAACTGCGATTTCCACATGGGATAACTATAGTTTTCACAATATGAAAATCAATAAATTACAATTTTCACATCAATAAACCATGATAACTATATTTATCACAACAATAATATATGAAAATTCTATCTTTCACAACGATATATCATCACTTAACTAAAAGGGACTCACATCTTGAAGAAACTAGTGTGTTAACACTATTCTTCTTATAGCAATCAGTTTTGATATAAGATTTTTATCAAAAGATGATGGTATAACTTGACGGCAGTGATTATGGGATTTTTTCATGAGCTCTGCTAATGCTTGCTTTTAGAATTAAAAACCAAAGGGAAACGGTGATAAACAATGTTATACCAAAATAATTATAAGGTTAAATATTTCACCGGAGAATCGGATATAGGTTGCAGAATCAATTCACGAGGTGAAAACATTAATTTAGGAATCTCATTAATTTTGTTTTGACTTTTCAAAGTTCTAAATTCTTAAGAAACAAAATATCCGAATTTATTAATACTAATTTAGTTAAAGGTTAATTATGTAATCTGGTACTATTATAACTGATTTTGGACTTGGTATATTTAGTATCTTAATGGTGGGCTTTTAATACATAATTTTTTCTAAATGGGCTATATATATTTTCCCCCATTAATATATGGAGTTTATTAATATAGGGAGGTATACCAAAAAAAAAAATTTGATAACTCAAAGTATGTAAATGATAATGGATATGGATGTCTTTCTTAATCATCGAAATGAGCAACAAGTCGTATATGAAAGGAAGAAAATGAGGGAGTTAATCCTGATGATGATAATACAAAGATACCAAATGTTTCAGGCCAAGAAGCTTTAAACATGCTTGACAAGTTGTAAATGTTTTGGATTCAACAAGAAGGTGTTTATATTAATGAGATCTTACGCATCCATAAATCGAAAGATGCGATAAGAATTCAGAAAGTTACATCATTTTCTCAAACAACTTTAGATAAGTGTTCTATTTCATCTTAAATTTTGATATAATAAGCTTTATAAGTTTCTAATACTGACGATTATATTAATATATGGAGGAAATTTCCTTATGACGGGACTAGAAAAAACTATTAATATTAAAATATGGAAGTTATTACTATTTATAACTGGCTCAAGTTGGGACTTTGATTTTTTATTAATACATAGAGTTTATTAATATATGGAGTATCATTATATGGAGCTTGTATTGTATCAACGCAAAAAATTCAGTAGTTTCTTCTTGAACGGCTTAATCACCAAAACCTCAGAAAGAATTGATTAAAAAAAAATAAAAAATCCTTGTATTTCCCATCCCGCTTTTCCGGTTTTCAACCCCTTAATTCATATCCCCAATTATCCTAAGTACAGTACGGGGAAATTGCCAAAAAAATATATCCTCCTTATAGCAGTCACCTTATTTTTAGAATCGTCTGCATCAACAAGTATTTTTGGAACATTTCCTAAACCTAGCTGATCACAAAAGAGAAGTTTCCTAAACACGCTTGAGATATATATTTACAGATATTTACTCGTCTCTCCACACCTACTCTTATTTATAGGACAACAAAGAGAATTGATACAACAACAAAGGAGCCTCTCTTGCCTATTTATTTTCTCTTTTTCTCACCCTGTCTGATACAAAAGAAGTTGGAAATCTATAACATCCTTCATCATATATTCTCTATAGATCTGAGGATAATAATAGTTAGAAGAGGAGATGAAGCAGTATTGTAATACAAGTTGTAGTAATATTGATCATGCCGTGTTTGGTAATGAAGTATTAGTTTGTGAGATATTGAGCAGACTCCCTGTTGAATCCCTTCAGAGTTCCAAGAGTGTATGCCGGAGTTGGCAATCATTAATTCATAACCCATACTTCATCAATTTATACGTCAACCGATCAAGATATAATTGTGGTCTGCTTTTCTTAATTGGATCAGGCCGCGAGAAAAACCTTCAACTTTTTTACGGAGAATATGAAGACATAGAAAGGCGTAGCAGTTTGGATGCGGAATTTTCGTATAGAACACTTTTAAAGATCAGACACCCTTTGATAAATAAGCGGCAATTTGACGGGACCATAGTAAATAACATTATTGGTTCATGCAATGGTTTGGTTTGTTTATTCGTACCCCATGATCATGTTAACGATCCTGTCTATATCTGCAACCCAATCACTAGAGAATATGCTAACCTTCCAAGGTTAAACTACATAAGTGGTCTAGTTGTGAGTGGCTTTGGTTACCACCTTTCAAGTAACAAGTACAAGGTCGTTAGAATCTACTATCCGGACAGATATTACCATTCGGATCCAGTAAAATCCAAAGGATGTGTCCAAGTGTATACTCTTGGAAGCGGCACTGGGTGGAGAAATGTCGGAGAAATCACTTACACGTTGTCCAGGTCGGGTATCTTCGCAAATGGATCTCTTTACTGGTTTGACAAGACGCCATCCAGAATCGTGGTTTTCGACTTGGGAGATGAAGAATTTAGATTCCTCCCGTCCGTACCACAATGGTTCCATGATGGTAAGCGTACCAGATACGAACTAAAGGAGTTGGGAGGGTATTTATGTCTCATTCATATGGAGCTAGGAAATCGCGTTGACATATGGTCATATAAACAGACCAGTAGCCATGACGACACACAAGAGGGGTGGAGTTGGAATTTAGACTTGAGTATAGCATGTCCCACCTATAGTGACGACGATGGAAACATATTCTCACCTCAGTACAAATATGTCCCGTTCACCCTGACTGAGAACAATGAGGTTCTGTTGTGGCTCAATGGTTCGGGTCTTTCATGTTATGATAAGAAAACTGACACACTACGTACAATTGTTGGAGAAGATTATAGTTTGAGCATTTGTCAAGGGGTTCCACATATGAACAGCCTTGTTTCCCTGAAAGCTCTCGGAGAGAGGTCGAAAACAAGAAGGGTTATCAAAGAAATAAAAACGAAGAAGAAAATGAGGGAACGGAAGAAACTCCATCTGATAAGTGAGGATGAAATTTTCTGCCGTTTCCGTAATTTGTTTGTCGAGTAATGCATGTGTTTTTTCCAACACGTTTACAGATTTGTACTGCTTCGTGACAAAACTCGTACTAGAAGTTAATGTTGTTCCCCCATCTTTTAAATACCACTTAGTTTGTGCGCACAATTTTACCATCCAGAGTATGCTTGGTGAACTAGATTTTAACTTGCGACTTAGATTCTGTGTTGTGATCCACATTTTTCTTCTTCTTTGGAATCCGGATGCGGAATCTGCATGGGAACATAAATCTTTTGGAACGCAAAGTATGGCATCTCTGACTCTCGGCCATCTTCTCATCATATTGCTTAATTGTGTCAATAGCTCAAGATGTTGATTAAAGTGCGAAATATCATTAAAATTCAACTTCGACATAATAAGTATACTGCAACTCAGAGGCTAATAAACTTGGAGAAGGTGGATTTTGCCCTGTTTATTAGTTAAGATATTACAAACTTATACTAAAAAAGTTTCTGTTATGTGAATGGTTTCTTAACCATTGTTTTTTTTTTTTTTTTTTATCGGTAAATAAAACATTTTATAGATGAAAACAGTCAGAGTACATGAAGTATGATCCCGACGCCCTCGACCAAAATCAAGAAAACAAGCTACAGAATCCACCGAAACAAAAAAGGCTCCGAAACAAAGGGAGCACAAAAAACAAGTAGAAATCGAACAATAACATACAAACATGAGTAGCCTATGGTGGTTGGAATATAACTTCTTTCCACTGATAAAAAATTGCACCATGGAGATGTTGCGAAACCGGCCTCTGTTATGTAACCAGTATAATAATAGTAAGCTTAATCGTCTCAATGATTCCCAACTCCGTCTTGCTTTTATCATTGAAAGCTCATCGTTTCTCTCGTTCCATAAGCACCACAAAACTACAGCCGGTAGGACCTTCAAAACTTCACCTCTACGTCCCACTATGTGCTTAAAATTCCAAGAGTTCAAGAGCGTAATCACATCGCAAGGAATTGCCCATTTAATAGACCATTCATTTAACAGAGAGCCCCAATCTTCCACGCAGTTGGACAATGGAGCGAAGGTGATCGTGCTCTCACCATCTTGCAGACACATATAACAATGATTTACCCATTCAAATCTCCACCCTTTCTTACACATATTATCTTGAGTTGAAATTTTTTGAAGCCTGCAACCCATAGGAAGAAACTGACCTTGGTTGGCCACCACTTTGACCACAATTTTTTGGCATACACGTACCTTTCTAGACGAGGAGTATTCACACACAACCATTCATAGCAATCTTTAACGAGAAAACCCGTTAGCCTTGTTACCCTTTCCACACTCGTGATCTTCGCTGTCAAGATCCCTGTTTGTGTAATTTTCCAGCAAGAAAATAAGCTCCGTAAGCTCCTCCACTACTTGGTCATGCACCCTTCTATGAATACCTAAGTCCCAACTGACCACATCATTTACAAAAGTTCTAGCACAAGCTACCGTTATTTCCTTCGAATCACATACCTCAAACACCGCGGGAATTGAGTCTCAGTAGCGTCAAATTTGACAACCAAGCATCCTTCCAAAAGCTTGTAGACTCCCCGTTACCAACTTGCATAGAGTAGTTCGACTGGAAAGCTTCAATAAAATTTGAAACTCCTCTCCAAATGCTGCACCCGTATGGAGTCTTGGTCTTCTTTGTCACCCAACCCCTTGAATCTTCACCATACTTCTCTCGCCACAATCTTTCGCCACAGGCTTCTTTCTCGACCCAAATCTCCATATCCACTTCATTACGAGCTACATTGAGTTGATGCAATTTCTTCACTCCTAATCCCCTTCTTCTTTTGAAACGTTAACCACGTCCCAACGCACTAAGTGAGACTTGTGGTTGTTATCCTTATCATTCAAAGGAAATTTCAAAATTCTTTCCAATTTCTTAATCACGGAAGCAGGTGCAATAAACAAGGACATTAGGTAAACCGGTAGAGCTTGTAGCACCGCATGGATATGAATCAGTTTCCCCCCTCTAGAAAGAAAAATTGCAAACCAAGCCCCTAGCCTACTTTCGACTCTTTCCATAACAACATCCCACTTACTATTTGATAAATACTTGTCCCCCAATGGAAGGCCTAAGTAAGTAATGGGAAAACTCTCAATTCTACACCCAAAGTCTTGAGCTAAAGTGGAAATGTTATCCACCTGACCAACTGGAATCAAAGTGGACTTATTAAAATTAACTTTAAGGCCTCGAAATGATCTCAAACCAAAGTAAGATATTTCTAAGGTGTTTCACTTGAGAGGATTCACTTGCACAAACACCAAAGTATCGTCTGGGTGAAGATGACTTACGAGTACCACCGGAACTACCTCGAAACCACGCAGCCATCCCACTTGACAAGCCTTTTGAAGCATCGATTTAAAGACTCAACAACAAGGAGAAAAAGGTACGGAGATAAGGGATCTCCCTGTCTCAAACCCTTCGAGCTCTCAAATCTACCATTAGAAGACCTATTTATAAGCACCGAGAAATCGACGAACCTAATGCATGCTTGAATCCATTTCCTCCACTTCTGGCCAAAACCCATTCTCTGCAAACAATAGTCCAAGAACTCCCAAGAAACGTTGTCGAATGCTTTTTGAAAGTCGATTTTGCATAAAATCCCATTCTTCTTCCTCTTAAGATAAGAATCAATGCATTCATTCGCGATCAACGAGCTATCTAGAATCTGTCTGTCACTAATAAAAGCACTTTGGTGGTTGCTAATCAGACCCTCCATTACCAACTTCAACCTTGAAGCTAAAATTTTTGTAAGAATTTTGTTCATACTTCCCATTAAGCTGATGGAGTGCTCAAGTCGGTGATATCCACCACCACCTCCTTTTAGGAATCGGAATAGAAAAGTCGACTTCAACCTCCAATCTATATGAAAATTCACTAACAAATCATTTACCACTGCCATGATGTCGTTCTTCATGAACTCGCCAACACCTAAAAACACCATTACCGGAATCCACAGGACCTGGAGACTGTCACCACCCAGATCTTGGATTGCTTTGTAGACTTCACCTTCTGAACAAGCTATCTCTAAAGACTCCGCTTTAGAAGTCTCTAAACAAGGAAAAACCAGCCCATCCAATTGCGGCCTAGAAGGAGCTTGTTCAAGATACAACCTAGTATAATACTGAACAATTGCATTTTTAATAGTGGGTTTATCATCAGTGAGCACTCCATCTACATTCAATTGAGAGAAAGAGTTACCTCTTTGTCTTGCTGACGCTCTCTTGTGGAAGAACTTTGTATTTCTTTCATTCTCATCACGCCACTGAATACGAGATTTGTTTCTCCAGAAATCTTCTTTCATATTCGAGAGCTTGTGAAATTCACTTTTTGCAATGATTTGTTCTCTAGAAAGGACTTCAGAAAGACCATTAGCTCTTTGCAGTTGATCTAGCCTTTGAATTTCCAACAAATTAATCTCCACTTTCCTATCCAGATTACCAAACACATCTCTGTTCCATTCCTTCAACTTCGTCTTCAACAATTTTAGTTTTTTCGCGAAAACAAAACCTGGGTTACCATGAAAATGCATAGAGTCCCACCACTCTTTCATTTTAGATAACAAGTGTGGGTCTTCAAACCAAATTGACTCAAACCTGAAAGGTGCACCACCCCATCCCTCTCCTTCAGAAATGAGAGCTAAAGGCCAGTGGTCGGAAAAAGGTCTCACCAAGGCTTGTTGCTCCAACCTAAGAAAATGCTCCTCCCAATCATTAGAAACTAGAATGCGATCTATCCGGCTCCAGCTATCGTTCCTAGACCAAGTGCAGTTCGACCCTACTAAAGGGAGGTCAATCAGTTGGAGTCGATCAATAAAAAGATTGAATTGCCTCATATTTGGAGTAACAGATTGGTCCCCACTTCTCTCATGGCTATACCTGGTAACATTCATGTCGCCACAAACGCAAAGAGCTTCCCCCAAAATAAACTTGCATCATTAAGTTCTTCCCAAAACTGGTCTCTAAAAGTATTTACAGTTGGACCATAAACCATCATCAAGTTTCCACCAAAAAGATTCAGCTTTAAGTTTACACCTTACCGTAATAGAAAAGGCGCCTAGCAGTGTTGATGGAGTGTTAGATGGTCGGTCAACTATTAAATCCTGAATTCCCTTCATTTGCTAGCAGACACTACGTTTTGTGATTAGGAACATAATAGTAGGCCACATATACCGTCACCTGACCAAGGAGGCTCCTCAAAATTCAGTTTCTTGAATTCATGAACATGGTTCAGAAGGATATGCCAAATTGGATATCTTAGTTTTACTTGAAATGTAGGAGCAAGTATGGTTCCTCTATTTGAGGTTAGGGTGGAATTGGATGTGCAAAAAAAGAATTCAAAGAATTTGTGCGTGCACTTCAATTTTTAGGTGGAACATAAAGAGACAATTGTATTTACATGAATCCATTATGTTAAACATGATATTAACGTAACTTAATTCCCTGTTGCAATACAATCATTACCTGTTCTAATTCTTAAATCGATGAATTGAGAGGTTGGGAAGAAGACATAGATAAACTAGAAGAATAAGTAGTCAAAGAAGGAATTACAGAGAAAAGATATGAAGGAGAAAAATACAGTTTATTACTCAGATATACGCGTGTCAGTGCACCTAACAAGGGGGTGGCCCATAACAAGACATACTAACAGTACGGTTAAATACAGATGTTTCAGATAAATCAATTAAGATTAAAATCTCATTCAGATTAAAGAAAGAAGGTTATTATTGGGGCGTCACACTCCTATAGAGGGGCTTTACTTGGATTCTTAGTATCCAAAAAAGTGGTTATGGGATATCCTGACACAAATACAAAATGTCTAGATTACCCTTTAACTAAAATAAAACTTAAAAACCTAATTTTTCTATTCTAATTCAACAACAACCGATTCAAGCAACTAAAGAATCGAAATTTCAAACTCCTCAACAACAACCCATGGTGTATGTTAGGTAATAATCAAACAAACCCGTCTTTTGTTTACTCGTTTTTGTTTTTAAAATATGTTAGATTAAATGAAATTGAAGTAAAATTAGGGTTCCCAGATGCGTTTTACGCTGAGTGTTACGTCTGGGTTCTCTTGCTTTTCTAGCCGTAATTTTAGTTTATGAAGAACTTACGGCTGTGGTTTGGATTAATTCCAACCGTAAATTTTGTAATTTACGTCCGTGTTTTTGTAAAATGGATCGGAGTTTTTGTAATTTAGATCAAGGTTCCTTTTAGTAAAATGGGTTTACGTCCAGGTTCCTTTTAGTTTTACGTCCAGGTTCCTTTTAATTCCAACCGTAAACATTGAATTTACGTCCAGGTTTGGATTGATTCCAACCGTAGAAACAGGTTTTACGTCCAGGTTTGGGTGGAATCCAACCGTAAAAATTAATTATTATCTAATTAAATTAAATTAAAATTAAGGTTGTTCGGTCATTACAAAATTATTTGAGATAAGGGGTTTTCGATATTACTACTACCCGTTTTTGTCCTATTAAGTGACGCGCCTCTAATGGAACGTGACGCCCCAATAATAGCCTTCTAAAGAAAACAACAGACTTCTCTAGATTTTAAATATCCTTCTGCTAACCTGATTAAGAGTAGCATCCGGCTCTTGTCCACCACACCAGAACCTTCAATTAGGCCATGTTCTGTACCAGCAGCACCGATTTCATCAACGAAGACAACAAATGGTGCATAAATAATGTGACAAGCATGAGGACAAATTCAGATAGATTGGGGTGGCATACATTTTCCACCTGAGCAATAGATACAACATAGATGATTCCATTCAGTCCTTTCTGATGGTTCCTCTCAACACAGCAAACTCTGCCCAAATGGTCTTTCGTCTTCCTGTCGGCGCTGCAACCAAGATATTGTCAACACAGTGAAAACCTGAGTTTGAATGAGGCTGAACTCCTGGTAAAGAGATTCAGATAAAAAGATTTTCTCACTGCAGTGGTTGCAAGTCTAGCAACTCCGTTGGGAGAGGATATTTTTCTGCTAATTCCAATCCCCTTACTGGACACAGTCCTAATTACAAAGGCAAAAAGCCATACAATCCCAATTTCAATACAATAAAAAATTAAGAAAATGGGTCATTTGTCCAAAAAATTTAAAACACGGTTCAAATGGACGAGAAAAAAATACGAATTGAAATAGCCAAATAAAAATAAAGAAGGATGAAACCGGATTCATCCCTACTTTATACTTAAAAATATGTAGGATGAAACCTGATGCATCCTTTGTAAAATAAAAATAAGAAAAAATATTTGAAAATGGATGCGATGAAACGGTTATATCCCCATTTATTTAAACAGTTTCTTTAAAACCTAAGTGTCTTTTTTCACCCAAGAATTGTTGATTTTGGTCTTTTTGACCAATTTTGTGTAAAAAATTTATATAGAGAAGTACGGTCCGATTCATAGGTCGGAATCTGTGTCGTCGGACAATGATTCAATTCAGGTAATCATTGAGAATGAGAAACTCAGATTCAAAAAAAAAAATCGAACAAATTATTACATTCTCTCCATCTAGGGGTTTCAATCGAACAACTCAGATCAATCAAGTTTACTAATCTAAGGATTGAAGAGTGAGAAACATATATAGAGTAAGATACTGAAACACATATAGAGAATTAAATTCTTATCAGCTTGAAAAGTGAACAATCTCGTCAACCAAATCAGATCAAAATAGACAAGAAATTAAGAAGTTTATATATTAATTTATTTTGGAATTTTGTCTTACATTTTAATATTCTCATATCACGATGAATCTATGTACAACTCAATTTTTTTTTTTTTTTTCGAAAAAGAGGCACGCCTCAAATATATTCATAATATTCCGATTTCGAATCGGCAACAGTTACAGGACTGACATCGGAGTTTACAACAGATTTTGAGTATGTCAAACAAACAGTATTCAAACAGACTATTACAACAACCAAATCACTTAACAACGAAGTTCCTGTGTAAATTAGACAAAGAGATCCCACCCTTCCAAGCCGATTCAATAGTGACAGTAACAGTTTAAATGGTTTATTTTGGACTAAAAGAACATCCAAATCATATAGCAAAACTACATACATTAGAGGAGTTAGGACCCATAGATCCAACCATTTCTCAAGGTTTTTTCCAAAATCATAATAGAACAGCTGACATAGGCATAAAAGCATCCAAAGATCCAACCTTTTGTCAATGATTTTCTCAAAGTAACAGTAGCAAATGTAACATAAGTATAACCTGAATCGGTTATTATAGTGAGGAATCGGTCCGATCTACGAACTTTATCAAATTCTTTTCCTTTCTCCGAAACTTTGTATTGTTGGTGTCTTGGGTAACGTTGTGGCTGCTTGTGTCTTCTGTAATAATCTTTTTGTTGTTTCTGTCAAAATCCTTGTTGCTGTTGCAGTGTACTTGATCTTCATCATCGATCTAATCATGAATAACATAGAAATCCAAAACATAAACTAAACAAAGACAGAAATCAAAGAGACAGTAAAAAAGAAGATAAAATCAAGTTAGGGTTTGGATCAAAATCAGATTCAAAACCAAAAACTTGATGAAAAAATAAAATCAGATCAAGTATGGATGTAGAGACAGAGAGTGAAAAGGGGTTGAGGTTTCATTCTGGATCCGACTCAGAAGCGGATCCGAGCAAGAGGAGATTCAGGGGCTTTGGGATTTCGTTGAGAGAAAGGAGTTTTTTTTTTTTTTGTACAACTCAATTAAGTGTACCCATCAGGCCTCGGTGGTAGGAAATGACAAACCATTACTTATATTCCATTCGACCAACCACTACCGGATATCGGGATATTATAATACCACCACCTTAAAATGGAGCCGTCCTTGGCTTCAGAATATATATACAAGCCCAGATCTCCGACGTTCTCTGCCCCTCATGAGAAGTTCTGGACTAACCCCCGTCCATCATACCTTCCCACCTCGATAGGTGAACCGTCGTCGGCTTTGATACCATTTGTAATGCCCCATCCCTCCACTGATACTGTCCCCACTTAGCCACTACGGTTATCCGACAGTGTGGGTTTTTCATTAGGCATCACGCAATCCAGTAGAAACATCCCTAAGGTCACCCATCCCTAGATTACTCCCGCCCGAGCACGCTTAACTGCAGAGTTTTCTTCCAACTCTAGAGTCAATTGTGTTGAAAAGGCCTCGGTGTAATGTGGAAGTTCCTTGCCTCTTATGAGACCATTATCTCGCGTAACACCCTATCATACTCTCACACCCGATAAAAAGCGAACCATCCCTAGTTGTAGCCCAACTAACACCGATATTGTTCCCACTTCCCCATCGCGGTTATCCAAGAAGTGTGGGATTTTAACGCACTTCTGCGGCGGTCATCCATCAATAGCTTCCCGAGAGGTCACACATCCTGTGACTACTCCCGGCCGAGCATGCTTAACTGAGAAGTCTTTCCCCACAACTCAGTCAAGTGAACCCATCAGGCCTCGATGTTAGGAAAGGACAAACCATTACTTATATTCCATTCGACTAACCACTGTCGAAATATCGGGGTATTACAATACCACCACCTTAAATTAAAGCCGTCTTCTTGTTCTCGAATATATATTTAACCCCGTATCTCCGACGTTCCCCGCCTTCATGAGAAGCACCGGAACACCCCGTCCATCATACCTTCCAACCTCCTACAGTGACCCGTCGTCAGCTCCCGATACCATTTTAATGACCCGTCCCTCCACCGATACTGTCTTCACTTAGCCACTGCGGTTGTCCGGTAGTGTAAGTTTTTCAATGGGCATCACGCGGTTATTCAACATCAACTTCCTGAGAGGTCACCCATCCCAAGTTTGCTCCCGCCAGAGCACGCTTAATTGTACAGTTTTTTTGCTAACTCTGGAGCCAATTGTGCATAAAAGACCTCCAGTGTAATGTGGACGTTCTTTGCCTCTTGTGAGGCCGTATCTATCTCAAATGTCCTAGCATACTCTATCATCTCGAGCACAAGCAAACCATATTGTTCCCACTTACCCACTTGCCCACTTCCCACCGTTATCCAAGAAAGGTGGCATTTTAAACGACACTATTGCGGTCATCCGACAGAGCTTCCCGAGAGGTCACCCATCCCGTGACTACTATCGAGAAGTCCGAGCACGTTAACCATTCGAGAAGTTTTTCCACATCTCAATTAAGTGTACCCATTAGGCCTCGGTGGTAGGAAGAGGACAAATCATTACTTATATTCCATCCGGCCAACCACTGCCGAATATCGGGGTATTACAATATCCGTCCTGTGAGGGCTATAGCATCACTCTTGAGTGTAGCCGGGCACTAATGTCTTAAGGACAGCGTGTTGAACACATGACTCACTCATTATTTTTCAAAGTTTTACCATGTTATCAATATCCGTCATGAGATCTGGAGTAGTTAAATTTTCACGTTTCGTCAAATCCATCAGCCCATTATAAAAGAGCCAAGTATCAATAACTTTTGCTTATTTGATTTTTTTTTGTGTTTGATTATTGCACCCAACACTTGTCAAATCAAGGTTTAGCCTTGAGATGTCTATTTCCCTGCGTATCCGCCAGGAATGAAGCAGGGAGGTTGATGTTATTTTCCCAACATAAAATTTGTTTGATCTGTTCAAATACTCAAATTTAGTCAGTGGTGCGCGCGATAGTCCACAATAAGCAAGGAAATCCAACTATTGTTATGTGAGTTTTCTTATGCTGCAAATATTAACACCCTATAATTTTACAGCAACGAGGCTTGATAAAGTTTATGCCATTAGGATGGGTTCTTGCTTATCCCAATGAATAGGATTTTCTCAACAAGAACCAAATTAAAACAAAACAAAAGGACAAATTCCTGGTGCCTACTAATAATAACAAATTTGAGAAAAGAAAATCTGAAGCTGTTAAAAATTTATGATAACACGACGAACTTCTATTTTTCTTTTATCTGCTTAACTAGAACATCAAATTCTTTAGTCCTGACATTTTAGCCATTACATTAGGCCTCAAATCTATGGATGAGATAAGATGAATGACAACCTTTCACTGAAAGGCCAATCTTAGTGATAAGGTTTCATGTGGTAACCAAAGTAAGTCTCATCTAACTCCTAAATCTGACGGCTAAGAAAATATCAGAAATCATAAGATAAGGTAGTAGAGGAATGCCTATTAATTGTTGAGAATTCTTCTTCCCTAAACTCACACAAGAAAGAAAAAAAAATAGAAATGGCTTCTTCAGTGATCTCCTCTGCTGCAGTCGCCTCCGTAAGGAGCTCCGCTCCCGCTCAAGCTAGCATGGTTGCACCATTCAGTGGCTTGAAATCCGTTGCTGCATTCCCCGTTACCCGCAAATCAAACGACATCACCTCCGTTGCCAGCAACGGTGGAAGAGTTAACTGCATGCAGGTATCCCTTTTATAATTTAAATCTTCAAATATCCGGCCAGTTTAAAGTATTTATGACTCTGATCTATTAGCTAGATTGTTGATATTTATGTTTTAATAACAGGTGTGGCCACCAACTGGTTTGAAGAAGTTTGAGACCCTCTCATACCTTCCTCCATTGACCGTCGAGCAATTGTCAAAGGAAATCGACTACCTTCTCCGTAATGGATGGGTTCCCTGTTTGGAATTCGACTCCGTGGGATTCATCTCCAGAGATAACAATAGGTCCCCTGGATACTATGATGGTCGTTACTGGACAATGTGGAAGCTACCCATGTTCGGTTGTACCGACGCTTCACAGGTTATCAAGGAGGTAGAAGAGGCCAAGGCTGCTTACCCTGACTATTTCATCAGAATCATCGGATTCGACAACGTCCGTCAAGTACAATGTATTAGTTTCATCGCATACAAGCCCGAGAGCACCAGCTACTAGAAGATGAATCTTAATCAAGGAACATAATCCAATTCATTTCTGTTTGTTTTTTTTTTAATTTGTTTCCTAATTCGGTTTTAGCGAGTTATATTATTCGTATCTTCAAATGGATTCGAGTGTATGAGCAACGATGATAATAACATCGTCTAATCCGATTGTTTTTTATATGTTTGATAATAGTAATATTCGTCTATTTGAATTTGTTTGATAATAACTACTAAGGCATAAGTTATCGTGTCTAAGCTTAATCTCATTTTTATATCCAAATCCCCTCGGAACCGACCATGTTTCTGAAAACAACCTTTCTCTATAATGTGACGGCCTTTGGGCCACCAGGTTCGCATTTCGTCCATAGTTGCAAACACAGGGGGTGTGTAGAAACCTTACCCGATAGCTTGGTAGGAACAGCCAATGAATCTCTTGGAAGCCACAAAACGTGGATATATGTCTTGGTAAACACAACCTAATCCTATCAACAACAACATAGAGTTAATTGAATTAGCTAATATCTTAGCTAATATCTTTGTTTGTTTATGTTGGAAAAGTGAAACAGTTCCATAAATATATGAATGGAAATCTTTGGTCTAGTACCGGCTGGATTTGGTGCCTGGGTTGCACATAACGGTTTGGGCTTAATATTAATTTAGCCTGTAAGTTAGGTTAAGTATGTTCTGGTTTCACGTTTGAAAACTAGACAAAACCTAAAACCGAAAACAAGAAGGAATTCAATTAGGAATTCAAAAGACGCAACCTTTGGAAAAATCCTTCTAGCATCATGATTCTTCATTGAAGAGGTACTTGAAGCATCATGGCTCTTTAATGAAGAGGTACTAGTGATTTTATAAATACCCTGCACACACTTAGAAAAATCAATCAACTAGAAACCCAATAATCATTCTACTGTTTTCTAAAACCATCTTTAAGGTTGTGTCAAAGAGAGAGTTCATCACTTTAAGTTCGGTTCGCCAAGCTCGAAGTTTGGAGTGCTACTACATCGAGAAGATAGTCGTTGTATCCGGGGAGACAGACATCGATAATCCGTAAGCACCAGTGTGGTGAATTGCCTTAAGGCTAGAGGATATAATCCTTGCCTCGACTTTCAGTTTTCGTCTAATTGGTTTGCATATCTCTTCTTCTCTGTTTGTTTTACTGCAGTTTATACACAAGATTGCCAACAGTTTAGTATAGCAACTTTTAACGAAAGTAACCGAGCAACATGAGTATAACGTAAGCAAATTATTTTGTTCACATATGGTTTTCGTTGTCTCTTATTGTTGAACCAAAACATTCAAGTAACTGGAGGCACAAAATCTTTGATCTCTTGGTTGCACATCAAATTCCACCCTATTCTCGGTAAGAGGAACCATAGTTTCTTCCCCATCCACTACAATTTCAAGTAAAACTAAGCTATCCAATTTGGCATACTACCACACTATGTTTTTGAATTTAAGAATCTGATGTTGGGGAGCTATCTAGTCTAATTGTAAGTTTTAATATTCCTAGACTTTCTTGTCTAACCTAAAGCGAAGTTGACTTTAGTAATTAATCACGGGACTCTAGATGAGTTTTGATAATAAATATGATAACCAAAGTTGAAAGACCAACGCTTGGTGGGTTCAACATAACAATGCTCTAACAATCTCCCTCGTTGTTAATCTTAGTGACAAAATTCTAATACAAGGAGATAAACGAATTAAAAATAACTCATTCTTCATAAGCTTGATTCCAAATTTCAACAACATAATATCCCACATATTCAAAATATAATGTTGATATTGACATTTGCATAACAAAAGCATTACTCCCCCTAAAGGAAAGCTAGGTATATATTCACATATTTGTTTTCCTCCTTTGTAGTACTGAGGGTATCACCATGTCGTAATGTCACGAGGCTATGAGTTGTTTTGGTGTTGGTTATATTTTTTTTTGCTTGTAAGACTACCATGAGCTGAGCGTGGAAAATTTGGGGGAGTGGTGAACTTTCTTAAACTGAATTTGAAGCTTTGATCGATATTATTAACGTCACCGAAATCGGTTTCTTGTTAAATGGTGATTAGGATGTCCATATATGGATGTACACTGATATATACACACACATCAGAGAGCAATTTTGTTGGTGATTAAGATATCCTATATAAGTGTGCACGTTGGAACTCCACCTAGTTTCATTTATGGTAAATGAGATAACCATCCATTCACAATTGTTGCAAATAATACCAACAAACTTGAAAACCTAAAGTCCCAAGTGGGAACTCGTAGAAATTCCTAGTTTGATAAAATTAACTTGTCTATTGCATTCCAAATTACAAATGCAATTCAGTCAAATGCAAAAAATTTTTCGAAATTCCAAAGAATGATGACTATACATTTATGCTATAAATTAACATATGAAAAACACTCAGCTTACATCGTCACAAAATAAATAAATAAAAATATAAAATATTGAGTCATACAACATTCCCTGAGATATTGGTAATATGAAGCATCCTTCAATCTTTTATAGCCGTGAATAATGATGCGCCTGATGAAATTGCATACAAATGACATGTTTAATAAAATTGAGTCATCATTCTTTATCAAGAGGCTTCATGGTGTAACATCTCTCAAACCTAGAACATTATCGGGAATGATGAATGTTAAGTACCATATTTATACAAATGACATGTTTAATAACCGTAAAATGACCAGCCATCAATTATATTAACCCAACCAATTAAACATTTTTACCATGGGTTTGAGTATTAATGTGTAGCCATGCCGATTATACATTGAAAACAGTCAGTGGTTCCAAAAATACGAATGATATGACAATTTGCAAATGGAATTGATATTACACCTTGACCTAAGAGTACATAAGAGACGTGAAACTGCCATAATTTTCGGGGGAAAAAAAAACAGAATGCAATTTATTAAAAAATAATTTTGTTTTACTGAAAAATGGGGCAGACTTCATAGAAGAAATATTAACTGCAATTGGGGAAATCAATGCTCATTAAATTCAAACTCGACGAAACAAACTTCATATATCTCACTCTACAAACACGTGACATATGTTATTGTGATAATGCTTTGGATAAAGCATATCTATTAAGAAAAAAACGAGACAGGTAAGTACAACTTCCGATTAGAACAACTCAGGACTCCTACTAAGAACGACCGGTAAAAAAATTAAAAGTATGACGCAATAGAAAATGACGAAGATATGCCGACGTTGATCGAACTGGATCAACATGATAATGATATGGACGAGATTATGGAGAAGAATCATGAAATGACACCGTTGGTTGCGATTGATGTAACATTTCCCAAAACTCGCACTAACTAAAAAATTTGCGCACTCATGGAAAATCGATTAATGTTTAAATGCGCTTAAAATTTTATATATATGCGCTTAAACATTAATCGATTTTCCATGAGTGCACAAAATTTTTAGTTAGTGGAGTTTTTGGAAATGTTACGTCAATCGCAACCAACGGTGGCATGTCATGATTCTTCTCCATAATCTCATCCATATCATTATCATGTTGATCCAGTTTTGATCAACGCCGGCATATCTTCGTCATTTTCTATTGCGTCATACTTTTAATTTTTTTACCAGGTTGTTCTAGTAGGAGTCTAGGAGTTGTACTTACCCGCTCGTTTTTCTTTAATAAATATGCTTTCTCCAAAGCATTATCACAATAAAATATGTCACGTGTTTGTAGAGTGAGATATATGAAGTTTGTTTCATCGAGTTTGAATTTAATGAGCATTGATTTCCCAATTGCGCTTAATATTTCTTCTATGAAGTCTGCCCCATTTTTCGTTAGAAAACAAAATTATTTTTTAATAAGTTGCATTCTGTTTTTTTTTCCCCCGAAAATTATGGAAGTTTCACGTCTCTTATGTACTCTTAGGTCAAGGTGTAATATCAATTCCATTTGCATCATATCATTAGTATTTTTGGAACCACTGACTGTTTTCAATGTATAATCGCATGGTTACACATTAGTAATACTCAAACCCATGGTAAAAATGTTTAATTGGTTGGGTTAATATAATTGATGGCCGGTCATTTTATGGTTATTAAACATGTCATTTGTATAAATATGGTACTTAACATTCATTATTCCCGATAATGTTCTAGGTTTGAGAGACGTTAAACCATGAAGCCTCTTGATAAAGAATGATGACTCAATTTTATTAAACATGTCATTTGTATGCAATTTCATCAGGCGCATCATTTTTCACGGCTACAAAAGATTAAAGGATGCTTCATATTACCAATATCTAAGGGAATGTTGTATGACTCAATGTTTTAAATTTTTATTTATTTATTTTGTGACGATGTAAGCTGAGTGTTTTTCATTTGTTAATTTAAAGCATAAATGTATAGTCATCATTCTTTGGAATTTCGAAATTTTTTTTTGCATTTGACTGAATTGCATTTGTAATTTGGAATGCAATCGACAAGTTAATTTTATCAAACTAGAAATTTCTACGAGTTCCCACTTGGGACTTTAGGTTTTCAAATTTGTTGGTATTATTTGCAACAATTGTGAATGGATGGTTATCTCATTTACCATAAATGAAACTAGGTGGAGTTCCAACGTACACACTTATATAAGATATCTTAATCACCAACAAAATTGCTCTCAGATGTGTGTGTATGTATCAGTGTACATCCATATATGGACATCCTAATCACCATTTAACAAGAAACCGATTTCGGTGACGTTAATAATATCGATCAAAGCTTCAAATTCAGTTTAAGAAAGTTCACCACTCCCCCCAAATTTTCCACGCTCAGCTCATGGTAGTCTCACAAGCAAAAAAAAAATATAACCAACACCAAAACAACTCATAGCCCCGTGCCATTACGGCACGGGTGATACCCTAGTAGGAGGAATAACAAATATGTGAATATATACCTAGCTTTCCTTTAGGGGAAGTAAAGCTTTTGTTATGCAAATGTCAATATCAACATTTATATTTTGAATATGTGCAGGATATTATGTTGTTGAAATTTGGAATCAAGCTTATGAAGAATGAGTTATTTTTAATTCGTTTATCTCCTTGTATTAGAATTTTGTCACTAAGATTAACAACGAGGGAGATTGTTAGAGCATTGTTATGTTGAACCCACCAAGCGTTGGTATTTCAACTTTGGTTATCATATTTTATTATCAAAACTCATCTAGAGTCACGTGATTAATTACTAAAGTCAACTTCGCTTAGGTTAGACAAGAAAGTCTAGGAATATTAAAACTTACAATTAGACTAGATAGCTCCCCAACATCCAGATTCTTAAATTCAAAAACATAGTTTGGTAGTATGCCAAATTGGATATCTTAGTTTTACTTGAAATTGTAGTGGATGGGGAAGAAACTATGGTTCCTCTTACCGAGAATAGGGTGGAATTTGATGTGCAACCAAGAGATCAAAGATTTTGTGCCTCAGTTACTTGAATGTTTTGGTTCAACAATAAGAGACAATGAAAACCATATGTGAACAAAATAATTTTCTTATGTTATACTCATGTTGATCGGTTACTTTCGTTAAAAGTTGTTGTTGGTGCAAATAATCCACAGAGCTCGGTGGAACCATCCTGGCTAAGGGCGCACCAAGTGAAGCGAGTACTAGAAGCACTGAATCACCTCATCAGGCCTGGGCACGAGGAAAGAGGAACGGAGACAGCTCGAGAAGTTGACATAAAGGAGAAAAGCTTTGATGTGATGCTCATCGAGTTCGAGGACAATTAATGCACTGACAGGGTTGGTGAGGAGATAAGAGAAGCTCGGCGGAAGCGAGACTCGGCCAAGAATCTGAAGGGCGACGCCGATCACCTCCACCAAACGGACGACATCGGGAGATGACACCACTCGGCTAGATGATTCGGCTCGAGAAAAAGTAAAGATCGACCGAAGCACCAGCAAGTCGCCCGAGAAGAACATCTAGGAAGCTATACCAGGATCAACACTGTAATATTGATGTATCACCACCTGCAGCTATAAATAGAGATCGTGTAGGAAGGTAGGAGGGAGGATTTTTTGGTGAAAGGGAGAGAGAAGGGAGAGTAGTATTAAGTATTTTGTGAGCATTGTTGTGTGTATTGGATCCTTGTAATCTTGCGTGAAGTAATAAGATCATCCCTTAACCCCCGTGGACGTAGGTAATCATACCGAACCAGGTAAACCTTGTGTTCTTTTATGTCTTTGCTTATTTACTTCTTAGCATACATCTTTTGGATGTAGTAGTAGGATTTTCTACATCTACATTCTGGCGCCGACTAAGGGGACCGTATAACATCTTCGGATACCTTGAAATCGGTGACCAAAAGAGAAAAATCTAAGCTACTAAGTCACCTTTGCGTGCTAGTTGAAGCTAAGAGAGAAACTCTTTTGGTTAAAAGTGTGGGTAGCTGTAGCGTGTGAGGTTTCTTATCTTTGTTTTCCTAGCAAAACCTTATTGAGTTTGATGAAAGTCCGCTTCGTGTTCTTGTCTTTCGTTTGAGTAAAGTCGTCAAGATTGAATCGTTAAGCTAGGTTATTTGCTTAAGGCATCTAAGCGAGTTATTGGAAGATCAGTAAGCTCCCGAAATAACATCTTTCGATGTTGGTAGAAGCTAGAAGGAAAATCCATATCGCTGGCCATCATCCATTGATTCAACCTCGTAAAAAGAGATTCAACAGCTCCTATAAACATCTATTGATGATAGTCGATGCTAAGTGAAAGACTCGACGGTCGAAACACATAGGTTGCTAGATTTATCGTTTAAAGATTACCTTTGTGATTAAAAGCTAGAGTTCACTACATTTTCTTCACTTACTTAATCCTTGAAAAGCTCACGGGTTTTAGTTTAGAAAACTCATTTAATTCCTCTCACCGAATCAATTCCTTTGAGTTAAGTGTTTGGGGTTGAGATGAGCTTCTTGATCAAGGGTCGCCTCGTAAATCAACATAAGCTAACCGTTATAACATCTCAAAGCTCCCGAATGGATCATCTTCGATGACCGGTAGAAGCTAAATGGAAACGTTATTCCGCCGCTTAAACTTTCTTAGTAAGTTTAACAAATTACAATAGTGGTGGAAGTAAAATTAACTCGAAGTCATTGAGTTTAGTCTTTCAGAAACTACGTCTGGAAGGATTAGGGTGAGCGCTTCGTTAAGCAAGCCTCATCTTGATCCTGCGTTAAAAGCCTTACAACATCAGTAGAAAACCATAGGAATCCTACGGTACAACCGTCTCAAAGGGGATTCCCGGCAACTTGTGTAGGAAGACCATCGGCAGACGGGCTGTCGTGAGGGTTGTCATTATTATCAATCAGATCCAAGAAAGAAATCTTCCGATTTAACGTCACGGATGATTGATGACTTCTGGTACTAGGAATGTTAGGACAAATAATGATTAATGCATAGGGAAAGTACCGAAAGCGATGTGTCGAGACATCTTTTCAAAGACTGTCCTTACTGGTCAAAACAATCGGATCGCTTTGAGATCAACAAGTTAGCATAAATGAAAGTGTAGTGTAAAAACTTTTCCCACCTTACACAGCGGAACTACCGTACTTCATCCTTAACCTTTTCGGCATTCAAGTAAGTGTTGTCTATTTTGTCGACGTAGGTACGAACGGGCGGGCGAGCCGAGGAACAAGGCCGATCGAAGGTAATGGCGAGTACCTCCCGGGACGAGCAGGATCCTAAGGAACTGAGCTACAGCGGGATCTAGTATATAAGAAGGACTCACGGATTCCCGACACGAAGATTATCGGCCAAATAACCAGGACGAGACTCAGGCTGTAGGATCAGAATATCGCGACATCAATATTTCGCGAGAGTAATAAATGACTACATTGCGAAGGCGTCACGGAAGTAAAATAAATGACGCACTAGATGACGACAGCCAGAACATGAGAAAAGTGTGAAGACTTGGCGAGATTTAGGAGTGTCGTGAAGATAAACACTTATACACTTGCGATACTTCGCGAAGGATTCCCGAAAATAAAGGACAGCTTAGCTGTCATCCACTATGTAATACCCTATATAAAGGGTTGAGTAAGTCTGTTGTAGGGGGTTCTTTTTGAATTGTTAAGAAAGTCATTAGGAGAGAGAAAATTTAGAGTGATTGTAATTTCTTTGGCTCCATTTCTATCTTTATTTGTAAATATTTCAAGAGAATAATCAATAAAATCTATAGCAATTCAACATTCAAATGAATTAGTTAAGTAAATTCTAATGAGGGGTGTAGTGTGGGATTTCTTGCAACTACATATGCGCTAGAAACAGGGACTGAATCTGATTGAAGATAGAAGATTGCAGTTAAAATCATTTGAGTCAAGAAAATGAAAAAGGGAAATGTTAAATCAGATGAGGTAGAGGAGTTAAGAAATAAGGAATATAATGAAGATATGGAGTACAGTTCAATTACAAAAGCAATGATTAATGAATTTCACGAAAATATCAGAGGAAGGATACATAAACGAGATTTTGAAGGAAAGAAGATTGTAGATGAGGAGCAGACATCGTCTTTGAAAGAGTGGGAAAAGCAGAAAATAACATTCACAGCAGCAGAGGTACCTAAAGAAGGATTGAATCATACATCTCCATTAGTGATCACAATAAATGTATGCAAAAATGGAGAAGAACCGGCGAAAGCAGCGGAAGAATGGGCAATAAATAGGACTTTGGTGGATACAGGGAGTTTGGTGAGTATCATGTTTTACCATACTTACAAAAAATTAGGATACAAAGATGAAGAAATGATTTCCCCAGCATATTATATCCATGGTTTTGGTAAATCTATAACAAGACCTAAAGGAGAAGTAAAATTATGAATTCTGCTTGGAGAAATTAAAACACAAGTGACAGTGAGTGTAGTGGATATGGAATCACCGATGTGTTATTAGGGAGGCCATGGGTACATGCAATTAAGGCTGTAGCGTCAACATTTCATCAGTGTATTAAATTTCCTATGCCAACAGGAATTGGTGAAAATAGAGGAGATATTGATAAAGGAAGAATATATCATCAAGACGAAGTAAAGCATTGTGAAGAACGAGTGAAGAAGCGAAAAGATCGCAAGAAGATGATAAAAGTAGCTAAAAAAGAAGAGGAATTTAGAATTTACATGATAAAAGCAAAGGAAGGAAAAGGAATACCTAGCGAAATCTCGGGAGAAGAGAATGATCTTGCGAAGGAGATGAAAGGACCAACCCCATGGGAGAATCAAGAGCAAGTTATGTCGCAGCGGAACAAACAAAAGAAGTGAATGTTGGAACCGAAAAGAACCCAAGATGCTAAAATTGGGACTAAAATGGAGGTAGATGAAGAAAGAAGGACTATTGATTTGTCATGAGATTACAAAGATATCTTCGCATGGGATATGGATGAAATGCTTGGTATAGATCCGTCTGTGGCTTGCCATAAATTGGAAATTGACAGAAATATAAGACCATTCAAGCAAAGGATTAGAAAGATCGCAACATATCATTCCCAAATAGAAGAAGAATTGCAGAAAATGCTAGATGCAGGAATTATTATTCAAGCAAAATATCCCGAATGGATAGCAAATATGGTTATAGTTCCAAAGAAGAAAAAAGGGATAAGGATTTGCATAGACTTTACTGATCTAAACAAAGCCTGCCCTAAAGATAGCTTTCTGTTACCAGATATTCCACAATTGGTTGAATCGGCGGCAGGAAATGAAAGGATATCATCTCTGGATGGATACAAAGGCTACAATCAAATTCCTCTCGCTGAATAAGATCAAGAACATACTGCTTTTTTCGCCCCAAGAGGATTATATTGTTATACAAAAATGCCATTTGGCTTGCGAAATGCCGGAGCAACGTATCAAAGAATGGTAGAAAAGGTGTTCGCGAGATGGATACACAAAACATTAGAGGTATATGTAGATGATATGCTAATAAAAAGTAAGAAGGCAGAAGATCACGTGCAAGATCTGAAAGAAATTTTTGAACAAATGAGACATTTCAACATTAAAGTAAATCCAGAAAAATGCACCTTTGGTGTTGCGTCTGGAAAATTTTTAGGTTACATCGTATCAAAAGAAGGAATACAAAGTTGACCCAGAAAAGTACAAGAAATTCGCGATATGCCAACACCAAAGAATAAGAAAAGATGTACAAAAGCTAAATGGATTATTAGCTTCGCTAGGAAGGTTCGTTTCACGATCGTCTGATAAATGCAAGCATTTTTTCAACATACTCAAAAATGGATCGAAATTTAAATGGACAGATAAATGTGAGAAGGCTTTACAAGGGATAAAGGAACATCTAATGGATATATCAATTATGCAAAAAGCGAGAACCGGGAGAAGAATTATTAATTTATCTTGCGACAACCTCGCATGCATTAAGTGCGTGATTACGCTGAATGGACGCCGGGGTAGAGAAACCAATCTATTACATCAGTAAAACCTTCAATGCTGCAGAAAGAAATTACTCAAAAATTGAAAAACTGATCTTAGTATTAGTTTATGCAACATTCAAACTTCGCATATATTTTGAGGCACATATAATTAAAGTGGTGACAAAAATACCAATCGAATCGGTAATGAAAACTCGAAAATATCGGGAAGAGTTGAGAGATGGAATGCTCAAATAAGTCATTGCAAACTCAAATATGAAATACTGTCTTCAACAAAGTCACAAGTTGTCGCGGACTTTTTAGCAGAATTTCCTTTGGAAGAAGACGAAGCAGTGGAAGAAATGATGGATGTAGAAGAAGAACATGGAGATCCAAAAGACTTGTTAACTGAGCCAAATAGATGGGAAATATTAGTGGATGGATCATCAAACGGAGAAGGTAATGGAGTGGGAATTGTTATGATTTTGCCAGAAGGCAATAAAATAGCTTTTTCTTTCAGATTGGAGTTTGCATCAACCAATAATGAAACAGAATATGAAGCTATAATTCATGCATTGCGGTTTGCGATAGAAATGAAGTTGGAAAATGTGAGAATTACCAAAGGACTCCAGATTAGCTATTCGCCAAATAAAAGAGGAATATACTACAAATGAATCATCTTTGCAAAAGTACAAGAAACTTGTTGACGAGCTGTCGCTGCAGATACCGAGAATAAAATGGAGGCATATATCAAGGAGAAATAATAGACTCGCAGATGCTTTTGCCTTTATATCAAGTAT
The DNA here is from genome assembly GCA_023531295.1 of Papaver armeniacum. NCBI lineage: Eukaryota > Viridiplantae > Streptophyta > Magnoliopsida > Ranunculales > Papaveraceae > Papaver > Papaver armeniacum. Next base: position 26,430 of record JAJJWW010008250.1, on the reverse strand, counting down.
GATGACAGATCCGATCATGAGAAATATAAAAATACAAACACTTCTAACATCTGTCAATTGATAAAGAGGAAGAACAAGAAGCCGATGTAATGATAATAGAAGATGGAGCACAAACACTTTGCGAAGAAGATTGGAGAGCAGAGCTTCATGCATATCTGATGAAAGGGGAAACACCAAGAAATAGATTAGAGGCACACAAATTAAAAAGCCGTGCAACAAATTATGAATTAAGAGATGGAGTACTATACCGGCGATCTTTCAACGGACCTTCATTCAGATGCTTAACAAGAAATGAAGGGGAAATCATATTGAAAATGTTGCATAGTGGGGATGCTGGTAATCATAGTGGTGGAAGATCTTTAGCACATAAAGCAAAAATGCAGGGTTATTATTGGCCGTATATGCATGAGGACGCGAAACAAATATCAAGGCATTGCGAGGATTGCCAAAGGCATGGGAAGAGAATACATGCACCAGGAGCTCTGTTAAGTTCTTCAACAAGTGTTTGGCCATTTGGAAAGTGGGGTTTAGACATTGTGGGACCATTTTTACCAGGAACGGGACAGAGAAGATATTTAATTGTCGCTACAGATTACTTCACAAAATGGGCAGAAGTGAAAGCGGTACAACACATTCGCGATAAAGATGTCTTCACTTTCATATTCGAGAATATTATATGCAGATTTGGGATTCCCGCACAATTGGTATCTGACAATGGGAAAGAGTTTGAAGGACAAAATATAGAATTGCTGCTTAATGCATTTAAGATACGATGTGGAAAATCAACTCCTCTATACCCGCAAGCTAATGGCCAGGCAGAAGCAACAAATAAAACAATCGCAGAGATACTGAAGAAGAATCTAGAGGGATACAATAAAGGATGGTGCGAACAAGTGCATAATGCAGTATGGGCTTATAATACAACAAGGAGAGAAGCTACAAGGATGTCACCTTTTTGTTTAACATATGGGGTTGAAGTCGTACTTAGGCGAGGTTATGATTCCAACAACAAAGAAAGAAGCTTGGGAGAAAAATCTTAGCGCAAGTAATATTCTAATTAAGTTAGATGAATTAGAAGAAAAGAGAGAGAAAGCATTACAACATATGGAGAATTATCAACGAAGATTAGCTAGAGAGTATAATAAACGTGTCAAGACACGTGAATTTCAACCAGGTGATTTGGTGTTGCGAGAAACACCTATATATCAGCGAGAAAATGGTGGCAAGTTGGCAAGAAAATGGGATGGACCTTATATCATTAAGGAGATAGTTGGCACAGGGGCATATAGATTGATGGATCCTGAAGGCAAAGATGTAGGACAAAAATTGAATAGACCATGGAATAGGTTATATCTCAAGAGGTATTACCCGTAAAAGATGGAGGAAATGAAATGAATTTTGATGAAACGTTTTTGCGACAGAATGATTGCGAAGTTGAATAAAATAAAGAAAGATTGTGTGAATATCTCGCAAACAATACATAAAGAAAAATGAATGATTGAACGAATTGAAAAAATGAATGAGTGAGTGAATGGGACGAACCTTTATGGCGTACACCCTAGTTCGCGAATGATACTTCGCAAGAGGCAAATGTAAGACCTAAAGTACGTCATATAAGGGGGGTATCTCTTGACATGGCTCAGGGGGAAGGTTACACCGCTCCCAAGCCCGGGTCATGGAAATTTGGGGCCCATGAAAGCCTATCCTGGAGAGATACCTTGGATTTCCAACTATATATATAAGGTTATACCCCAAGTTGGACGCCCGAGGGTCTCTTCCAAGGAGTCGATGTATGCTCAAGGCGCCGGGGTACACGGTTGAGCCAAGAGTGCCGGGGGCATTTGAAGTGTCTCGGCCATTCTTGGCAAGTCTTGGTATATGCTGCACTCGGCCGAAGAAAACTCCACTTAGGGTGCAGTCTCGTAACCATAAACCATATAGGTATAAGGGATAAGAGGTCACGAAAAACAACGGTTGTTGTTAAGACCGGATGGGATGAGCTATTCTTGTATGGCCGATGTACGCCTCCTTGAAGGGGAAACCGGGGAGAAGATAAGGGCGGCACCCTCCATTAGGGAGCCGATAAGTGTCAAAAGACGCAAATGTCATGAGGCTTTATTTTCGCAAGAAAATTTAGGCTTGTCATATTTGTGCGATGATCCCGAAGAGGCAATAATACTAATGCAAGGATAAGGCGAGATCAATGGGTTTTTACATGAAAATGTAAAGACGTCCCCGCGATCACATCGCAAAGACGACAATGTCATGGGGTTTTAAATTCGCAAGAATATTTAAGCTGTCATATTTGTTGCAAATAAAATATCCTCGCAAAGGCAAAAATACTTAAGAAATGATAAGACAAGGTCAATGGGTCATTACATGAAAATGTAAAGATGTCCCGCGATCTTGTCGCAATGAGGGGTGGCGAAATAAGACCTTTAACTAGGAAGGCAAAATAAGACCATACAATTAATGATAAGACAAGATCAATAGATTTCTTCATTTATGAAGAAGTCCTGCGATCTTGTCGCAATGAAACATTTCAACATAACTAAAGGTAAGCGAACATGCTTGCGAGATTAGAATTGTGAGATAAGATAGAAAGAGAAAGTAATGGAATTATTCATCAAGGGATTTTTGTCTTTCCAATCAAAAGGAATACTTTAATTAAATTAAAAAGCATTCTATGCAAAAAGTCATCCGTGATAAAGAAGTTGAAAGATGAAAAAATTATGAAATAATTCAAATCTCTACATCATTTTTCTCAACAACAGGAGATGATAAACGTTCCTCAACAATCTTATCAACTCCACCCTCGCCAGTTGGAGGATTCTCATTAGAAATTTCTTCATTAGGATTCTTATGGAAAATTTCATCATTAGCGACTTCCTCGCAGCTTTTATAATCGTAATCACTATCAGGGGAGTTAGGAACTTCATCATCACTTACTTCCTTGCACTTCCAGAGGTGCAACAGATACAGGATCAAGAGATTTAGATAGCAAAACACCATTCACAAGAACTTCAGCTTTAAGATGAAGTTGACGAAGGAGCGCTTTATGCTGATTTTTACTCTCTATATCTTTGTAATCACACATATAATTGAATCTTCTTTCTCGCTTCCGTCGCGAGAATGCATAAGGGAAGTAACAAGCATTTTATTCTCCTTGCGAATTTTCGAGTGGTACGGATTTCAAAGCGAGAAGGGAGGAGTGAAGATTTTTCTCGACTCTGCGAAACAAAGAATAAAAAAAAAAAAATATTATAACAAACAAAAACTATGAAGCCCCGATAAAAGAAGAATAGATGAGGCAAATAACTTTTTATGACTACCTTCCTTTTGCGAGATAAGATGTCAAGTTAAAGCCAACAACTATTCTCCAGTTGATCCATGGCGATGTCAAAATTATCTCCAACTAATCCTTTCGCACGAGCTCGCAAATTTTTTTCGTTAGAAATAAGTATGGCCTTTTCTTTTGCAAGGGAAGAATTAGATTTTTCCAACCGGGAACATTGATCCTTGAGTTGGTTTGCTTTTACACTTAAAGTTATTCTACCATCGAATGAGTTTATCCTTCTTCTCGGCAAGAAATTCATCAAGATTATTTCTTAGCGAGTGAAGAGATTGTTCTTGTTCTTTACATAATTTTTGACAAATATCATACCACAGAGTAACCTGCCACCTTGTTTAATAGAGTTCGCTTCTCTTGAGAAAGAGTTCCATTCTCATCTGATAAAGTTTCCAACTTTAGATTAGCTTTAGTCAAAGAGTACGAGAGGCGAGATAAGTCATTACTTAACAAGTCGTGTTTCTGAGCTAAATCAGCGTTTTCTTTAGAAAGATTATCTATTTGGTCAACAACATATGTATGAAGATTATTTAATTGGTTATATTGCTCCATCCAAGCATCTTTATCAACTCGAACTTCTTCAACAATAGATTCCAACTGATATATCTCCATTTTTCGTTTCTGGTTTAAAGCTTGAAGGGTGAACAAGGACTTGAGTCTTCAAAAAAAAAAAAAAAAAAAAAAAAAAGAAAAAATGAAAAAAAAAAAAATGTACCTTTTAAGTCTTCATTCTTCTTGCGAAGATTATCGCGATCCAAAGATAATGTTGAGAAGGTTATTCTTTAATAGCTTAACTTCTTGTTCCAAAGATGTTCGCGACACTGTGTCAGAGCCAAAATATTTATTCAAGGATTCAAAAACGCTGGACCTGATAGGATCAGTGGAGGTTTTCTTGACATCATTCATGGTGTCTGATAAAACTCTGAAAGCTACATCTATCCCTTCTAAATTTTCTTTGGTAAGAGGGATAGACTCAGAGGAGGAGGAGGGAAGAGTTGAATCATTCTTGGTCATAAGAATGCTAGTTGGAGAAACCTGATTAACAGGTGGAGGCGAGACAGAAGTATTAAGAGTAAAAGTTGAGAGGGGTACATTTTGAAGAATTTCATTGACATAAAACTCAGGAATTGATTTGTCCTGCGAGGATATCGCAGGAGAAGGTGGATTGTCTTGAAGAGAAGGAATTGGTTTATCTTGCGGAGCAATCGCTAGAAGAGATGAACTCCTTTGCGAAGGCACAACAGGAGGAGTAATGAGTTTGAATCCAGGAAAGGAAACAAGAGGTGCAACAGGCTTAGAATGGCGAGGCCTCTTGGGAGATCTATTACCATCTTTGTCATCCTGCGAACCACAAGCTAAATAAGAAACAGAGGCAACAATATTGTTATTAAAAGAGTAAGATGTTTCTTAAATACCTTGTTACTCGCAGGTTGTTTTTTAGAAGCAGTGGATTTTGGTCTTGGTTGCGAACCTAAAGAGATATTAGGGTTTGCAACGGTAAATTTGGTGTTGGACTTGTTCTTGCTGAGGAAAAAATAGCATGGAGAGACATTAAAAGAAGAACAATATCAGAATGAAATAACTTTAATAAAAGAGATTAATCACAAAATAATCAAAATTAGTGAAATCAACAAACCTTGATGCCATGGAAACAATAGCAGAAAATAATTACAAGAATGAGAAGACGATGAAGAAGAATTATGAAGGAAAAACTACAGAGAAAGTTGCAGAAATAAAGAAGATGAAGTAAAAGAAAGAAAGAGTTTTCAAAGGGAACTCCCCTTTAAATAGACAAGAGAAGAGTAACCGGATAACATTAAATGTGCCGGTAAAAAAGTGAAATTTTAGATACGTGTAAACATCCATTCCTGAATTCACGGAATTCTGTCGGTAAAAAAAATGGATAGAAAACAAACGGTTGCGATATCTCAACTGATAATTCTCATGACATTCTCTTCTTCGCAGAGAAGACATGAGAAGAGCCAAGATGTAGGATCAGAATATCGCGACATCAATATTTCGCGAGAGTAATAAATGACAGTATTGCGAAGGCGTCGCAGGGAAGTAAAATAAATGACGCACTAGATGACGACAACCAGAACATGAGAAAAGTGTGAAGACTTGGCGAGATTTAGGAGTGTCGCGAAGATAAACACTTATACACTTGCGATACTTCGCGAAGGATTCCCGAAAATAAAGGACAGCTTAGCTGTCATCCACTATGTAATACCCTATATAAAGGGTTGAGTAAGTTTGTTGTGAGGGGGGTTCTTTTTGAATTGTTAAGCAAGTCATTAAGAGAGAGAAAACTTAGAATGATTGTAATTTCTTTAGCTCTGTTCTATCTTTCTTTGTAAACATTTCAAGAGAATAATCAATAAAATCTATAGCAATTCATATTCAAATGAATTAGTTAAGTAAATTATAGTAAGGGGTGTAGTGTGGGATTTCTTGCAACTACAGGCACTAGCCAAAGGCATGGCTACTGTCGATGAGGAGATCGATCTAGGCCGAGACGATGATCTCTCACCTAGGAGGCTGAGGATTAACCCGAGCCAGATGAGGCAAGGGAATGAGGACGACATGGTAGATGGAAGAACTGCATCGGATACTGAGGAAGAAGAGGAAGTGCAGACGATACAGGAGGAACGAGGGAGAGAAAGACAACCGACATAGTACCAGCACGAACTAGAACGAGAAGTTGAGAGGCTTAGGCGAGTACATTTAACAAGGGGCGACCACAACCGAGACATCCCCCAGCAGCGGCAGATCATCCCGTAGCTCCAATCGTTCCCCCCGTTGTTCTCTCGATAAGGCCTCCAACTGCACCCCCCAATGTAACAGGAAACCAAGTAAATGGCCACTCCATCCATGAAAGCACCGACCTAATGTTACTCGCTATATTGGCAAGCTAAAGAAGGCAAGAAGACCTTATGAGAGAGCTGCAAAGGAGAAACCTATCTTTAGAACATGAAAACTACCGACTCCGTAACAGGAGATCGGGGTCGAGAGGATCCTCGAGCCGAGGCGCTTCTAGAAATCACACTCCATTGAGAAACACCCCACCCCCATCCCCAAGCCGAGAACGCATACCCGACCCTAATCGACCAAGAGGAGGGTATGGGCCAGCCGAAGATTCTTCGACCGAGGAAGAAGCAACCAATGAGGATACGGATGCGACAACCAAACAAAAGATCGAACAACTTGAGCAGATGGTCAAAAAATTGACCGGAAACAACGAGGACGATAAGCCGCGAAATCATGAAGCCCGAGAAGACATCGTTTACTAAGAAATTGGATCGGACTCCATTCCCGCCCAAGTGTACGTTTGTTGCGATCTTCCCATCTAGGTTTGACGGCACGGGTGACGTGGGGAGAGCACATCAAAATGTACGTTATGTCCTTTTTACAGTGGAAGAATCATGATGTGGTCATGTGCAAATTCTTCCCAGCAAGTTTGGAGGGCGAGGCAAAGAGTTGGTTCTACACCCTGCCCGATGAATCCGTTGGAATCTATGCAGTCCTGGTGGAAACCTTCCTTGATACTTACATGCACAACAAAGATAGCTCGTCCCGAGTCAATAAGCCGTTCACACTTGCACGAAGATTCAGGGAATCGCTGCGCTCTTTAACTGGATTATGGAGAAAGTTATGTACGGACATTGAAAGGTGCCGGTCGACCAACAAATATTCGGTTTCGAGAATTCATTAGGGAAATCGGATCCCATTTGGGTAGCAATGTACACTGAGAAGCCTAAAACATTAAGAGAGATTCGGAAGATGCAAGAGAACTACATCACCTTAGAGGAGATTCAGGAAGGAGCGCAAGATAGAGGAATACAAGAGACAAGCGCCACAGTAGAGGCAACCCCACGAGTGGCCCCGAAACGATCTGAGAAAAGGCCGAGCACACAGCATCATGGGGAGAACAAAAAAGTTTGGGTCGAGAAAGGAAAGAAGTCTCGTCACGAACCTAGATCTTACACTCCACTAAATGCACCGTTAGAAGAGATATTCAAAGAAGTCGAAAAGAGGAATGATATCCGATATCCTAAGACTCGGGGAATTCAGTTCGACGAAACAAGGAACCACCCATAGTTTTGCCGTTACCACCGCCGAGGCCATTCAATTAATGATTGTAGGGAGGTGAAAGACATCGTCCAAAGACCTAATCCGAGATGGATATTTACGGCATTTCGTGAAGACATCGCCGACACACCGCTCAGCCCGACGTCCCAAAGGCACCAAATAAGAATCAATCGTGGCACCCGGTTGCCTGCAACACCATATCGCACTAGGCAACTCAAGGGTACGATTTGGGAATTGGTATCACCTCGAGAATTCGTAAAAGGGATCGACGGGCAAAGAAATCCCCGGTGTGGCCAAGACCCCGCCCATGAAACCATGGATGATACGTACCATCACCTTCTCGGCGAAAGACGTCCCATTGAATGGCCAAGCACATGGGGATCCCTTAGTAATAACTCGCTGATCGAGGAATGGGCGTCCATGATATTAATGGACAGTGGCAGCTCAGTCGAAGTCCTATTCTATGACACTTTCAAGAGGATGGAATTGTCCGATGACATCTTGATCCCGTCAACCTATCGAATCTACGGCTTCAACGTTAAGGTGACAGTACCAAAGGGAGAAGTCACCCTCAGAGTCTCGGACGGGGAGGGGATTCTCGACACACTCACCACCTTTTGCGTGGTCGATGTCGTGTCACCATACGGGCGCGTTCGGGTCGGCTCGGCTTGCGGGAATTAAGGGAGTCGCCTCGGCCTATCATCAAAGATTGTGGTTCCCATGTTATCGAGGAGTAGTAGAGGTGCTAGGCGACCCCCAGGCGGCGAGGCAGTGCGTGCGGATAGACGTCCAATAGAATGAAGAGAGACGGTCGAGGAAACGACAAGAAAAGAACAAATCTAAGGAAATAAAGGCGGGAGAGGAGTTGGAAAGGGTAATGTCACAAGCCATCGCTACTTATGAAGTCATCGAAAAAGAGATCTTATAGCAATCACAGGAGCCGTAACAACCGTGAACCAAAGCAAAATTTCTCACTTAGAACCTACCCGACAGTCAACTGGTAACGAGGAAGAGCCAAAATTAGTGAGAATAGGGTCTCTCTTGACAAACGAACAATCTCGGCAGTTGACAACTCTTTTGAAGGAGCACATGGATATATTTGCTTGGCAAATGCACGATATGGAAGGAATTGACCCTAAGTCTGCCGCACCACCCGCGGATAAACCCCAAGTTCAAACCTATCCGACAAAAGATGAGAAGAATTGCACCCGAGTTGCAACCGGCGGTGGAGGCCGAGTTGAAGAAGTTGCACGCGGCAAGAATCATTCGAAAAGCCCAATATCCGCAATGGATATCTAATATGGTGATAGTCCCCAAAAGGAATGGAGGTGTTCGAGTCCCGCATCGACTATAGTAACTTAAACAAAGCATGCCCAAAGGATAGCTTCCCCTCCCAAAGATCGATCGGCTAGTATAATCCATAGTCGGGTATAAGGCGATAACGCTCATGGACGGGTACTCGGGGTATAATCAAATACCCCTGGCCCCCGAAGATCAAGAGAATACATCCTTCTTCACACCAAGAGGGTCGTATTGCTACACCAAAATGCCATTTGGATTAAGAAATGCAGGCGCCACCTATCAAAGGTTGGTGGAAGACATGTTTGAAGATAAAATACACAACACCATTGAGGTATATGTGGACGATATGTTGGTCAAGATCAAGGTGGCCACCAACCACATCGACGATCTCCGAGGCATATTTCAAACCATGAGAAGATACAGGAAGAGGGTAAATCCGGCCAAGTGCACTTTTTGGGTCACCTCGAGCAAGTTTTTAGGATACATAATCACTGACAAATGAATCGAAGCTGACCCAGATAAAATCAGAGCCGTCGTGGAAAAGCCATCGCCTGTAACAGTCAAAGACGTACAAAGATTGAATGGGAACTTGGCGGCCTTAGGAAGATTCATCTCTCGGTCGTCTGACAAGTGCAAGGACTTCTTCGGGACATTAAGGAATGGAGAGAAGTTTAAATGGACTGAGGAGTGTGAAGAAGCATTTCAAAAAATCAAGCAACATCTCGTGAGTCTTCCGCTTTACAAAGACCCGAGCCCGAGGACATACTAACACTATACCTTGGGGCAACCGGTCATGCCATCAGTGCCGTACTAGTAAAGAACGTGGGAGGGGAGGAAAAGGCGGTATATTTCATAAGTAAGACCATGAATCCAGCAGAAAGGAACTACACCAGGATCGAGCAACTAATATTAGCATTGGTGTATGCAACACAGAAGCTTCGGACGTATTTCCAAACCCACAAGATTCGGGTGCTTACAAAGTCCTCCATAGAGTCGCACTCGACAACACAAAGGTTGGGACGGATTTCTAAGTGGAGCGCACAAATAAAGCAAGCATGACATTTTTTATGAAATGAGAAAACGGTGAAAGCATGAAAGGGGTCGACTTTCTCGGCACTTCCCCTTAGCAACGAAGATGAAGTAGAAGGCATACCCTAATGGAGGAAGACCGAGAGGACCCGTCGACTCCGCCGAGACATGCAAACCCGACACGATGGGAGGTTTTCGTGGATGGGTCGTCCAATAAAGACGGATCGGGTTTAGGTTTGGTCTTCACGACGCCAAAGGGCAAAAATATGGTCCACTCCTTTAGGCTTGAATTTAAAGCGACTAACAATGTCACGGAATACGAAGCGGTAATATATGCTTTGCACTTGATAGTGGAGATGGGAATCCAAGAGGTACGGCTTACAAGCGACTCCAAGCTAGTTTTCCGACAAATCAACGGGCAATACGCCATACATGACCCTCTACTACGCAAATACCGGGAGCTCGTCCAATTCTACATCGGCCGATACCGAGCATCAAGTTTCTAAGCATATCCGTAGGAAGGACATTCGCCATTTGGACGCCCCGGCATATATTGCTTCCATGTTACAGATTCAAGCGTCGAAGGCATCGAGTTATGAGAGTCTTAATGCCTTCATTTCGAGACCGTGGATATCGGCGCATATGTCGCGGCAACCACTAATCGATCAATATCGGGCCGATGATTGGAGGAAACCGATTCACGAATATCTCGAACAGAAAGTTGCCCAAGGGGCGACCCGAGATCAAAAAAATCAAAAGCAAAGCAATGCATTTAACTTCGAGACTCGGCACCCTATACGTAAAGTCATACCGGGGACCATTACTAAGATGCCCGAGTAAAGAAGAAGGGCATACAATCCTCAACGAATTGCACTATAAAGGGGGCTGGAAACCACAACTCAAAGCCGTATCCTAGCAAGACGAGCTAAAACCATGGGATACTTCGGCCGTACATGAACAAGGACGCGAGGCACATGGCCCTCGTCTGCGACGAATGCCAAAAATTTGGAAAAAGATACATGCACCGGCAGAACATTAAACTCGTTATCAGCACCTGGCCTTTCGCTAAATGGGGGATCCATATCGTGGGACCGTTGCATGTCGGACGGGGCAGAGGAAGTACCTAACCGTAGCCACCGACTACTTTACTAAATGGGTTGAGGCCGCTCCATTGAAACACATACGGGATAAAGATGTTTTTCGATTCATCTGGGAACACATCATATGTCGCTTGGAGTACCTGCCAAAGCAATCGTCTCGACAATGGGAAACAATTACAGGCAAGAACATCGACTTGCTATTCAACACCTACAATATTCGAAAGAGCAATTCCACACCCCCTGCACTCCCCAAAGCAATGGACATGGCCGAGATCACGAACAAGACCATCGCCAATAACATGAAGAAGAAGCTTGACGGGGAATATGGAGAATGGTGCGAAGAACTTTATAACGTTTTGTGGGCATATATGACAACTCGCAGAGAGGAAACCAGATTATCGCTTTTCATGTTAACATATGGGACCGAAGCCATACTTCCCACAGAAGCAATGATACCTACAACAAGAACCGAAGCATGGAGACGAAACATCTCAGCAGATCTTATCCTAGCCAAACTCGATGATCTAGAAGAAACAAGAGAGATGGCCCTGCAGAAAATGGAAAATTACCAACGAAGAATCCTGCGAGAATACAACAAACGGGTTCGACCCAGAGAATTTCAACCAGGGCAGTTGGTACTTGATGTGGTTTTAAATTGTTGTTGGGGAAAGTGGTAGTAAAGTTCGTTCAACTCGGGCTTGTAAAGATTTGATTTAATAAAATACTAAAAAAATGAAAATATATTCACAAGTTTGTCACGATATCGAGAGATACTAGGACTTCGGATTCCACCATTAATCACATTCAATTGGTTCATATAATGACTCATAACAATGCTAGCTCTTTTGTTAACTCTTTTCTTTGCCGAAAGTAGTTTTTATAAAGAATTAGATGTAAATCATAAGCATAGCGCATCAAGAGTTCTTAGACTAAGCATACGCTATCAAACAAAATCACAACTAATCAAGAAAAATAATAAATCAATTAAATCAATGCAAAATTCATAGAGAATCAAATATAGTTACCAAACAATTATTAAATAAGGCTTCCTCCGTCGTCCCAGTAATGGGGTTTAGCTCCTCATGTTATTCACGTGCTCAAAATAGGTATTCATAGCTCAAATAGGTGAAAAACAAGAGAAAACTAATAAATCAGGCAGTTCGCAACGCTAAAGAGGTGTTACGGAATAAAAGACTGCTTTAAACGCTGATTAAATAAGTCTCATTACGAGGAAATAAAAGACCACAAATTCCTTCCACGTACTTTGAAGGTCTGTTCTTCGTCTTCTTCTTCTTCTCCACCTGCTGCTGCTGCAACTCTGCAAATCGTATTTTTTTGCCTCTGCAGCCTCCCTTAGGTCCCCCAAAGTCTCGACACCACTTCTAAGACTCGTACCATCCTTTTTATACCCAACAAAAAGAGACCTAATCCCGAGAATCTCCCTCTTTCTTTTTGCCAAAGTTACGGGTTTTATATCTTCTTTCCATATCCTCATATGCGGCTTCAAACACTTCCCGTTGAATGAAAACTCTTCTAAAGATAACAACAAATCCGCCAGAGAAGATATTCTCTTTATCTTCACGTACTTCCCTTTTCCAAATCAAACACCCGAGACTTCTCCTTTCCCCGTATCAATCGAGATAATGATGGAAACTTGCTATTTTTCTTAATTTAATTCACATATTATCCCCTGCTTTCAACGCCTCAAGTTCATATCAATCCAAACCTGCCGAAAATAACCGAGTAAGATTCTCCCAAATCTCTTCCAAAAATATCACCTCTTTCTCGTGAATATCTTCACCTCCTGTTATATCGAGAGCCGATTATCCAGCCCAAATCAATCCATTAAATCACTTACGATAGCCCTATTTATACCACTAGAGTCCATCCCAACCTAAATATACGATTGAGTCTCGTTGGAAAACTTGGCAGATTCGATCCGGAAATATAGCAGGTTAAAACCAAATATTTTCCCGCCTAATTTCCAAAATTCAAAAGGTAGGGGATGACCTCCCCTTATCCAGACCCGGGGTGCAAATAGCAAGTGGTCGCCCCTTAGTAATTGAGGTGCCCCTTATCCAAACTGAGAGTCCGAATAGTAATTTTCTCCCACGAGCGCAAATACCACTTTTCGAGCCAATTTTCCCGCAAAAGCTTATTTCTCCAAAAACACCTACAAAGACATAAAATACCAAAATAAGTGCAAAATCGAGAACTAACATTACAGAGAATTGAGACTAAAATAGACACATAAATCGTCCATCAAATACCCCCAAACTTATTATTTGCTAGTCCTCGAGCAAATCAAAAACTGGAAAGAAAATCCTAACTCACTGTCGCAGGCATCGTCGATTGCATTTAGCATATGCAATAAGCCTTTAAACCCCTAGGTGGCCCTAGTGGCCGAGTTATAGTCTCGGGAGGGTTTACCAGTGATATACCCACAAAACCTCTACACTCCAGGACCTAACTATCTACGCGTAACCTGGAAGGCACTAAAGAATCTCCTTGGTTGGCATACTTGTTGACTATAGGAGGAAGTACCCTGATGCGAAATTTCAATTGATGTACACGAGTTTGCACTCAGCATACTAAAATTCATATATAAGTCACAGGCTCTACTCGATAGTCGCACTATGGACATCAATACACTGAGTCAAAACTAATCACATGGATAGATCAAGAAGATGGATATAGAGAAAAACATAGATGGTTTTGATGTTTACTAAGTGAACGGTGTTTCCCATATCTCTGTCAAGGCCTCCGCCAAAAATGAACCTATCCTAATGGACTGAGATACTAGTCTGACTAATATCAACACACTGGCATATACAAGGGAACCAATGGTCGATAATCCTAACTCTAGGTCAACACAACTGGCATATACAAGGGTTCCAGTGGTCAACTTTATTGAATTTATTCCGGTTGGTCTGATGGTCTGGTCTCACTTTCTTTTCTTTCTTTTTTTTCAACTTTTTTCCAACTTTTTCACTTTTTCACTTTTTTTTTTTTTTTTTTTTTTTTTTTTTGGTATCTCAATCACTCTATTTCACCCTAGCATTGGTAACAAAACAAAATAAAAATAGAAGTGAAAAGGACTCAACGAGATATGGTGAAACTATCATGTTATTTCTAACACCTGAGCTCTGTGCTTTTATGAATAGACTCTTTAGATGTTTCTATCTAATCAGATTGGTTCCTCAACTCGTACAACCAAAATGCTTCCATCCACTTAGATTGGTTAGTGCCATCCTTAATAAGCATAAATTTCTAGGCTCTGGAGTTTAACAATGCAACTAAAATGTTTCTCCCATACCCCCAAACTTAAATCTAACATTGTCCTCAATGTTCTAAAGATAAAATTAAAGAATGAACAAGGAGAAACTGTTACCATTTGAAGTAAAAGAGTTAAGGAAAGATATTACCGTGTCACATGAATATTGGGTTACCTCCCAAGAAGTGCTAAGTTTAACGTCTTCAGATAGACTAACAAAGGATTAATCACCTCATAAAATCATAAAGTAATAGCCGAAATATCTGTGGGTCATCAAAACCAAATAGAGCTATCACAAGTAAAAGGAATCTCATAACATGCCAAGAAAATTAACAAATAAAGCACACCCTTGTCTAGTTTCTGTTTAAGACAACTACATCTAGCCGTGGTTCAAAGTTCAGTGCTCTATGACCTGGTCCAAATAAAATATTTGCATGGGTTGGATTTCCTCTTAGCTAAGATCCGATCTGGTATTAGAGTCCTGGAAATACTCAAGTAAAAACTTAGAAGCACATAATAATAACCTTAATAATTGAGGATCCTCAAAGTCAATCAGTTTTGACTCACACAATTGACCACGATGAAATCAAGGTCAATCATAATAAAATGCGTCGATACTAATTTCCTAAAGTACTTAGGTTTAGTCTCAAAACTAAATAATTGACACATCTAAAACATACACGTTCCCACAATTGGTTGAAAAATATTTGGTGGGAAAACAAAATCAATCTTGGTATCATAGCCTGGGTAAACCACATCAACCCGAGAGGATGGGTTTCTAACAACCGAACTTCTTCCCCGGACATTATTAGGTTCTGGAGAACTAGTATGAAGGTAATCTGGCACAATGGTTGAGGCACATATATCAAGTCCCAAGTGAGGGATCTCTACAAGAGCTAAATATAAAGCACGGGGAGAATGATAATCACCCCCAAACTTAGAGTTTTGGGTGTCTCTAGATAGACTATCTACAATTTCCCTAATTTCTAGATCATCGAATCCACGAAAATGGTCAATTGCTTCTTCTAAGTTATAATCGGAAGGTGCATCCTCACTCATCATATTTGAAAGCTCTACGAGTTCATCTTCTTTGTCTAAGACTAATGTTTCTAAATCGTTAGACTCTAAAAAATGTTCTCGAAATAAACTCTTTCCTCAAAACTATCATCGGCTTCGTAATCATAAGGAAATACTACATCGTCTAAAATGGTGGTATCTCTAGTCAAATCCTCGTCCTTTTGAATAGGTGAATAATTATTAAAATTATTTGAATTTGAACTAGAAATATTATCATTGTAAAGCTCAATTGGAGTAACAAATTCCTGATCACTATGCCTACATATTTCAGATTCTTCATCAGCACCATCCTCATCATAATCATCATAAGAGCATGAAAATGGTTGAACCTCATCTAAACATGTAGTGTTACCAATTCTAACCTCGTCATCCTGATTATAAAAATTGTCCTCATTTTCACGGGTGATATTGGAAAGAAAGTATTGGCAATCAAGAGTAATTCGGGCAATTCTTTCTTCCGTCTCTAACTCTAACCTACGTGTTGTCTCAGCAAACTCACGTGTTGACTCAGTTAACTTACGCATTGACTCAAGTATCCTACGTGCTTCATCTAGAGAAGAGGAATTATAGGAATTTTTTCTCGAATTCATGTGAATAGTAATTGGGCTCACCATGGTATGGACCATAACCTTCAAAAGGCTGATGTTCCCAACCACTATCCACATTATGGTCAAAGTAGTAACGTCCATTTTGAAACTCAGTCGGATATTCGTTGTATTGGCTATTGTAATACCAGTGACATTCTATTGCAGGGTGTGAGTTGTCACACAGAATAAAACCCACCGGTTTTGGGATTCGTGGGTGGATAGAGTCTTACCTCCCGCACTGCACGGGCGATGAACCGTTGAAGTCGACTCGGGCCACCGACTCCAATGTCGATGTCACGAACCCGAGGGGCCGAGACAAAAGTCGTAATCGCCATCCTTCCCCTCGCAAACAAGGTTATATTAAACTTTTAACCCTTCCTTAGGGTTTTAAAAATAATGTCCAAGTCCAAAAATAAAGTCCAAAAGAAGTGTCCAAACATAAAAAGAAAAATTACAAAAATACAACCCTATTTACAGTTTCTAAAAATAAAAAAAAATATTTATATACAAAATCTTCTTCACTCCTTGGACTCCTCTTTTCTTTCCTTCTTTGGCGATGCTTTCCTTTTATAGCACTTTTTCTTTCCTTGTAGCTTCGCTCCAAATCTGAAAAGAACCGAAAAATACCAAAGGCATAAACGAGAACAAAAAAATATAAAAAGAAAAATAAACCTAAAACAAATCTAAATACAAGTCCGCGTCGGTGGCGCCAAAAATTGATGTGGTTTTAAATTGTTGTTGTAGAAAGTGGTAGTAAAGTTCGTTCAACTCGGGCTTGTAAAGATTTGATTTAAGAAAATACTAAAAATAATGAAAATATATTCACAAGTTTGTCACGATATCGAGAGATACTAGGACTTCGGATTCCACCATTAATCACATTCAATTGGTTCATATAATGACTCATAACAATTCTAGCTCTTTTGTTGACTCTTTTCTTTGCCGAAAGTAGTTTTTATAAAGAATTAGATGTAAATCATAAGCATAGCGCATCAAGAGTTCTTAGACTAAGCATACGCTATCATAAAAAATCACAACTAATCAAGAAAAATCATAAATCAATTAAATCAATGCAAAAGTCATAGAGAATCAAATATAGTTACCAAACAATTATTAAATAAGGCTTCCTCCGTCGTCCCAGTAATGGGGTTTAGCTCCTCATGTTATCCACGTGCTCAAAATAGGTATTCATAGCTCAAATAGGTGAAAAACAAGAGAAAACTAATAAATCGGCAGTTTCGCAACGACGGCATCTCGAATATCTCTCTCGCTCCTGTTTGTGGAAAACTTCCTTTTATTTTCTCACGTCTCGGTATGCATGGTAACCTTTTTTACGAATCCGAGACGTCTATCTCGCCATGTTCTACCGAAACATGCACTTACCAATTCGCATCGCGATATAAACCAGTCGTAACTCCTTCTCAAAATCGATCCAACATTCCCGTGAATATCTATCTCTGTTTTGCTCCAAACCGATAAACATCTAATCCAATCGAATCAAAGAGATATACCAATCTGTTAAGTCCAAACAGGGGTGATTGCAACAAATTCCAATGATTGAATCACTTCACAAATCCACCCAAAACTTCGAACCCTAATCTCGCTGCCTATTTTCCCGCCAAGTTTAGTTTCAAACCAGTGAAGATGAAGGGTGTCCCCTAACCATAATAGGGGTGCCTTTAGCGAACGCCTTTGGGGATGCCCCAGGGTGCAAATAACAAGTGGGTGTCCCTTAGTAATTGAGGTGCCCTTTATCCAAATGAGGAGTCCGAATAGTAATTTTCTCCCACGAGCGCAAATACCACTTTTCTGGCCAATTTTCCCGCAAAAGCTTATTTCTCCAAAAACACCTACAAAGACATTAAAAGCCATAATAAATACAAAATCGAGCACTAACAATATATGATTGCGTCGTTTATTTTAGCTCTGCGACTCCCTGTGACGCCGTCGTTCATTAATCCCGCGAACCTTGTACGTTAGATATTATGATCCTACATCTTGCCTCTTTTCCTTGAATATTGCTTGAATAGAGATTTGAAGGAAAAATTCATTGTTGTCATATTCCGTGGTTTCAATTGGTGAAGGAACGAGCAAAGATACTTTCCTTAAAAGTACGTACTTGCCTCTATTCTTTTGCAAAGTTAAAACTTCTTTGAGATATATCACAGTATCGTCTCTATCTCTCCTTATATTTCTCTATGAGGGAAGAGTATCATGAGATTTTTACAATATTGTTTCATTGGCCTTATCTTTATCTGTTTCAGTTTTGTACTTTTACACGGATTTTGATTATTAATGTCTTTTACTTGACACGTTTCTTTCAACCACTTATTTTTGACCATTCATGTCTCTTCGCATTAAATGACCTCGTTTTTCTCGAGGATCTTTTTCCCTATATAGTTTTCTTTTCCTCCTTTTCATCCTTTAGTTTCTCTGCGCAACTTTTCTTTGACTCTGCTCCTTCCGCAATTTGCGCTCCTGTCATTGCAAATCTTTTCTTAGTTCTTTCTTTAGCTGATCTTAATCTCCAATCTTCCATCCATTCCCATCTTGATAAATGCTTTCATCGATCGTGCATACAAAGCTTCTTTTGAAGAAGTTCAACGTTACTCGAAGAGGTTTTACTGCTGTCAAGCCATTCTGATCAAGAACCTTCATCTATTCTTTACGCAAAAATTGTTTTACGATCATCAATGTGATGATCAAAAGATTATAGTCTCGCTAGGTCAGCTTCTGTAAGGACTTCCATTCCCTTGTACAATCTGAGATGCCTTTATTTTATGAAATCTTGGCCCATGAAAAATTCTCTCGGGCTTTATCAATTGAGTGGTGATTGCATTAACCTAATGCTTGAATCGCGAATCGTGGTCTTTGGCAAAAGGATCTTTATACCTACTTCTTGTTAGACACCCCGATTTCACCAGGTTTGGAAATAGGCTGAAGAAGTACCTTTGTAGAGAACTTTTTGAAAACTATTCGGTGATAAAGATGGTTAATGCGAAATCTCGGCTGGGGCATTCGCTGAAAAGAAGGATAATGTCCACAGAGGATAAATTGCTCATGCGGGATATTGATTGGCACCGGGTAATAATACTACTCCTCGCCACTCCAAAGATGAGAAATGGTGGGTTGTACCCTTGATTTTAAATGGTCCTTATATCGCGGGCCCTTGGGTTCTTCCTGCGAATCTCGTAGGGTATCATCATTGGGAATTGAAATGGCACGATAAAGCAAATGAGGTATGTTTCCCATTTTAAATCTTGCCTTTGCAACTTTCTTTTTACATATGTTGAGTTTGTATAATTTCTCGGATCGCCAAATTGAGAAGAAAGTACGAGGGATGTCCAGGTTGGAGAGTACTACGACCATACTTCGATCGCTTCTGAGTGAAGTAAGAAACATTTCCTTTGTTATTTGAAACAATATTGTTGCCTCTGTTTCTTATCTTTAGTATCGAAGGTTTGTTGAAGAAGGCTGTGGCGCGAAAGATTAAAAGTAAGGGTAAGCGTCGTTCGCAAGGGTAAATCTTACTGCTCCATTAACTAAGAAGCGAGGTCCAATCTTCTTCTCGCCTTAGCTCAAGCTACGAATCTTCGACGAGGATAACCATGACTCGAATCCTTCTCTGAAGAAGATTCCGTCGACCGGTTCTTCTATGGATCGGTTATCTAGCATCTTCTGAGACTCTTTCCAAGGGAATGGGAGATGCTCCCCTAGCTACTCTTTGCGGGGCTCTCGCAAACGTGTGTAATGCTACTTTATTAGAGGGCAATAATTCTTTCAATGGAACCTCTAGAATTGTCCTCCCCGACTTCTTGAATGCGCTTGGATCTTTGAGTACGTATGTGATCGTATTTCCCTGTTAATTTTAAATTTTTAAATATATATATATATTAATGACTTTTATCTTCTTTTATAGGTTGGAAGAACTTCTTTTGTAGTTGCCTCAGATCTCGAGAAAAGACGCAACAATCTTGAAAAGAAGAATTTGCAATTGAGCAAGAAGATTCAAAATTAGAAATTGAGAAGGCTGCGTTATCTCGCGATAAGATGAGAGAATTCAAAAGTTAAATACCGAACTTGACTCCCAAAGGGATAGGGTGTCCACTCTTGAGAACGCTAATCAACGACTTTATGGTATAAGATTTTATTTCCTTTTATCATTTCTATTTTATCGGTTGCATATTCTTTGCCTAACTTATTACCTTTCGCGAGATGTATATAATCTCTCCGATGAGGCATTCTTCTCCATACATTTCTGAACCTATGGATAATGATCTTCTTCTCGCTCACCTCAATCAATCTCTAAGTAGTTCCTCCAAATAAAACTAACCTCCTTTCATTAAAAGATCTTCAATCCAAATATCATCTCTTGGAGATCGAACACGAATCTAGTTTAAATTCCAACTAATAAAAACTTTAAACGAATGTACCTTGATTAAGAAGAAAATCAAGACTTTGAGGAAGAAAATTAGTGATCTCATAGATGAGAATGATCGTATTACTAACGAGAGGTGCACGAGGCATTAGCGAATTCCACAAATCTCTTCTTGATGTGCAAGTTGAGCAAGATGAACTCCTTCGTAGAATACCATGCTTAACGGCGAGAAGAGCAAGTTCGTTCTCTTCTTGTTATTAATAGTGATGATGAATTCGCACAGGCTGCGAAAGTTTTAGATAATGCCGGGGAATAACCTAGGTGTTGATGTTAGTCTTCATGCACGAGCATACTTCCTGATTAAAGATATGATATCTAATAGAAGGTTACTTATTATACCTTCTTGCTTTTATACGTAGTATTGCTTGTAAATTATTAACTTGTTGTTACTTATTTGCGGAATACGAGAAAGAGCTTCGGGTTAGAATTAGAGGCTTGAATGCGAAAGAGAACAACTCGCCGGAATTTTCCGGCGGAATGAAGAACTCGAAACCGAAAAAGAGCACGGCTCATAAAGAATCTCTCCCTTCGCGAGAATAGATATTCCAAGTTGAAGAAACAATTTCTAACGGCAGTGGAGAACTTTAATAATGATCTTTGTTCGTTTTGCAATGGAGGCATGGGTATGTTTGTAAGGACCTGATATCCCTCTGCATTCATATCCTGTCTCCTTGAAAAGGTTCACGAGAATCTGCACTTTGTCTCGGACGTTTACGATAAACGAGGTGGCGAAGAAAATTCGCGATGAGAATAATCAGACTGAAGAATCATATGAAGAAGAAGAATCACCAAAGAGATAACTCTTTTTGTTTTCTTTCTCTGCTTGTAATATCTGTACATTTCTGTATTCTTATTATAGTGTATTTCTTGGATTTTCCCCCCCTGAATTCAATCTTCACTCCCCCTGTTTTGGTAGTTCTTCCATGTAATATAATCGGCTAACTAACATTATTGATGTATAACTCTTTCATCGAAGATGAATAACAATATTCCATCTTTTCCATTCCCATACTTGCCTCTGTTATTTATATTCAGATGGAAGATTTTAGTTGTCATCATGTATGTTGTTGAATAATAATTTTATTGTTATTGAAATGTATTGTTGCGACGAGGTCACAGGTATCTTCATAAATCAAGAATTCTACTTGCCTTGCCTTATCTTCATAAATGTATTTTATCTCTTCTCATTGCGACAAGGTCATGGCCACTACATTTTCAAGTAAGGGCCCATTGACCTTTTCCTTGTCATTTTTGTGTGGTCTTCCAGAGTTAGACCTCCCTAATTAGAGTCTTCCCCTGCCAACTTTTATTGCGACAAAATAGCAGGACGTCTTTACACTTGCATGTAAAGACCCATTGATCTTGCCTTATCATTTTCCAAGTATTTTGCCTCTGCAACGGGATGTTTTTAGTTGCGACAATATGACAGGCCTATATATCCTTGCGAACACGTAGCCCCATGACATTGCCGTCGTGCGACGAAATCGCGGGACGTCGTCTACACTTTCGTGTAAAGACCCATTGATCTCGCCTTACCCTCGCGTTAGTATTATTGCCTCTGCGGGATCATTTGCACAAATATGACCCCTAAATTCTCTTGCAAAAAATAGCCTCATGACATTTCGTCTGTTTTGACACCCCCTAATGGAGAGCATCGCCCTTATCATCTCCCAGGTTGCCCCTTCAAGGAGGCGAAACATCGGCCATACAAGACTAGCTCCTCCCATCAGGTCTTAACAACAACCGGTTGTTTCGCAGCCTCTTATCCCTTATACCTATAGGGTTTATGGTTACAAGGCTGCACCCTAAGTGGAGTTTTCTTGAGGCGAGTGCAACATATGCCAAGACTTACCAAGAATGGCCGGTGAGGTTCGTCCATCCCGGGCACTACGCTCAGCCAGGTGTACCTCGGCGCCTTGAGCATACTGCCGACTCCTAAGAAGAGACCCTCGGTCGCCCAGGGTATAACCTACATATATAGTTGGGAATCCAAGGTACCTCTTCCGGATAGGCTTTCATGGGCCCAATTTTCATGACTCGGGCTTCGGGAGTGGTGTAACCTTCCCCACGAGCCATGTCGAGAATACCCCCCTTATATGACGCACTTTAGGTCTTACATTTGCCTCTTACGAAATGTTATTCGCGAACTAGGTGTACGCCATAAAAGGTTCGTCCCATTCTTTTACTCATTCATATTTGTTAAATCATTTAATCATTCATGTTTCATTATTTGCGATACTTGTTTGCGAAGTATTCGCACAATTAATGTATTTTTCATTTTTCTTTCTTAAGCGAGATTCCCATATACTCTTGTCTGCGAGATTCTCGCACATCATTACTTCAAATTGCTACTTTTTCTCCTGTTTTTGTTGATTATTCACTTCTTATGCCTTTTGTTCCTCATATCCTTTGCTTCTTTTTTACCATAATATTCGCTTTGTCTCTAGGCACTCACCTCGCGAGGTATGTTCAGTCCTTACTTCTATAACATCTACCATCGATTTTTCCTTTCTCTGCTCATCTCTCACATGTTGCTTCCAACCCTTTCTTTTGGCATTTCTTTCTTCGCACTTTCTACATCGACCTCATGACATTCTTTGTGACTCCTTCAATCTCCTGTATAATACCAATGCCATTTGGATGTGGAAATTTTATACATTGATGATATGTTGATGCGACTCCCAAGATTTCATGAAGCCATGGCCTCCCAAATCAGCGCATTATATGGAGATTCCACGTCAACCACACGAGAATAAAATATCGGTTGATAATCCTTGTAAAGTATTCTCATGTGAACCTCTCCCTTTGGTTTGTTTGCGGTGCCATTAAAGCCATATATCTTGTATGTAGAGGATCAAATCCTCATCTTTTCCTCCCTTCGTCTTGTAAGTATGGTAGAAAGAGAATATTCTTCGAACTTCCGGTGTCGATTAAAATTCGGTTGATCGTTGACAAGCACGCCTCATCATCTTCTCCATCCATTTGGTTTCGGGTTAATCTCTAGTTTCCACAACCAACGGGCTATCATGTGTTTCTCTTCCTTTTGGCACTTAAATACACGAGGAGAAAGAAATAGTCTTCAGCTGCCACTTTTCTAAGCTGCGTCGTTCTCGCCGAGACTCATTATTTCTTTATCATTAGCATCTCTCATAAAGACTCTACGAGCACGTTGTCATGAAAATCTTCGATTGTGCGATAAAGTGGACGATAGAGTTGCGATTCAAATTTTTAGCTTTTATTCCGACCTCCATCACAAATGTTTCCTTTCCTTTCTTTGACAACGTTGTGCATTTTACGGTGGTGGTGGTAATGTAAGCCTTTTTCTTCCCTCTTTAGAAAGTGATTGACTTCCTGATCGATCATCCGAGAATGATTCTCTTTACGTTTTAACGATCGTTTGTTTGATGTCCATGGAGGCGGTGGTAAGAACAAAACTCATGACTTACGTAAGTGGTGGTGGTTCCATCCCAGCGTTCCAAGATGCTGGTACATCTTCCATCACAAGTATAGCCTCCCAGATCTTTTCCACACTAGCATTGGTGGAGGCATCTTAATTGGTTCCATCTACTATTTTACGACTTCTACTCCCTCCATGGTTATATTGCCTTCGTCCACCGTAAGTTTCTTGCACATGATCTAGCCTCGAATCTTATTATTCTTCATTACGGTTGTAATAGTTCCTTTCTTGTTCAAACTCCTCACAGTCATGGCTTCCCATGGCTACTATCTTCATTTGTCCTCCTTCGACCTTCCCCGCATCTTTGTCCTTGCGAAGTGCTCGCCCTTGTATTTATGAATTGAGGTAACAAGCTTGCGTTCGCAGCATTCGAGTTTGTGTTCGCGACCGGATAAGAATTCATTTCATTCTATCTTTCTTCTAAGGCGATATATTCTTCCTGTAACTCTCGCAGTTCTGCCATCGTGATTGTATTTTTGACTCTAAAAATTTGAATGTATAACAAGTTAGTCGCGAAGAGAGCATTCACAAATGAGAGAATGAGATATCTTTCCTCAACCGTCTGCCATTTGCTACACATGGTTCTCCATCTTATTGTCAACTGCCTTAAGCTCTCGCCAACCCTTTGTTTCAGGCTTAGAATACATCTTGATACAGTGGTGTGAAGAGTTGTTACTTATGTATGCTCCCGGGGAATGTGGCTTGTAAATGATTGAATGACGTGATTGTGTTCCTTGGTAGACCCTCAAACCATTTTAGTGCTTCTCCAATTAGGCTTGATGCGAAATATTTGCATAGTATAGCATCATGATTCTCCCAACTGGACATACACCTCATATAGGCCTTGATATGTTGTATCTTAGCGCAGGTTGTTCCATCGAAGATGTTTGTTAATGCGGGAAGATTGCACTTAGGAGGTATTCCTCCCATCTGTACTTCTAGCGTGAAGGGATTCTTCGCGACTTCGGCGATGGCTTCATCCAATTGTCTCCTTCCTCCTTCCCTTTTATTGTTCGGCAATCCTCTCATTTCGGCCAGTTCTCTTAAGATTTGTTCATTTGCCTCGAGTTTGATTCTCTTTGGTCTTTTTAACTACGCTTCTCTCCTTCTTCGCTCGTGCCTATCTTGACCTTCTTGCTCGTTATTTTCTCCTCTTCTTTCCCTGCAGCACGCTCTTCTTCGTTTCTTTCGTCAATCTGCACGCCATTGTATCGGTTGTTCTCTCCTCTTGGCTGTCTCGCAGCTCTCATCTGCACCCTCTCATATTCTTCATTAATATTTCTATTGGTACGATTTTGTTCCCTTCTTCTTTCGCGGTTGTCATGGTTATTACGTCGGATTGCTTCTTCCATCTCTTGATTTTCCATTTACTTATCTTATCCTTTCTCTCTCGCTAGCTAGCCGCGCTTGTTCAATGTAGTGTCTCTCAATGTCATCCTCGATTTCTCGGTTTCTTCTCAATTCTTCTCTCCGTGCAAGATTATTCTCCCTTCGGCAATTTGGGTCATTCGGTTCTTGGAGTTGCATGTTTCCTTGATTTTCCCTATTAGCTCATTTTGAAGATTTTCGGGTTGAGGAATATAACGATCTTCTATTTCCCCTCTTCTCTCGCCATGCTCTATACTCGGATTTGTGTTTCTTCCTCGGTACTTTTTTGTTGGTAAAACTCTCCTTCTTTCTTCCCTATTCGATCTTGAACTTGATCTCACGCTACTTCTAGATCTCCTATTTTGCAACCTCATATTTTCCATCCTCAATTCATGATTTTGTCTTGTCAAGTTTGCTCGTTCTTCTGCCTCTAACCGTCTCTCTTCGTGTATTGTTTGTCTCAATCTTTCTAATGCTGCGATTTCTTCGTTTTCTCCATTCATTCCTTGCTCTCCTTGTCCATTGTTCACCAGCTGCTGCTCCTCTTCTCTTTCGTCTTCAGAATCAGATCTCCAAGTATGTACACTTACTCTATCATAATCCACAGCCGCGTTTGCTACTGGGGAGATTGGTGGTTGGTTTTGATCTTCTCCATCGTTTCTCATATTCATCCTTGACGATTCTCCTGTTTCATTCCTCCTTTCTCCAGCAAGTCTCCCACTTCTTCTTACAATCGTTGGTTGCCCTTGTACATTTCTTCTTCTAGCCATTTTTCTTTTCCAATGAATTCTTGAGTATCTTCTCCAATCCTTTTTCTCTGTTAATCCAAATTTTTTCCAATTTCTACGTCAATCTCTTGCTCGTCCACTGTTTCTAGCGCATATGTAGTAGCGGGATTTCCCACACTACACCCCTTACTCGATTTTGTTTAGTTAATCCATTGGAAGATGTAAGATCAAGAATATTTATTGATTGAGCTCATGAAATGTTTACACGGGAAAATAAATTACACTTAGAAATTAAAGCATGCTTAAACTTTCTCTCTCCAAATGACTTGCCCAACAATTCCAAAGATCTCTCCCCTCCACGGACTCACTCAGCCCTTTATATAGGGTGATACATAGTGGATGACAGCTAAGCTACCCTTTATTTTTAGGGAATGTCCCGCGAAGTGTATGAATGCACAAACATTCACTCTCGCGACACTTCCCAACCCTCGCCGGGTCTCACGTCTTCTTTATGTTTTGCATCGTTATTCATTGCGTCGTTTATTTTAGCTTCCTGCGACTCCTCGCGACGCCCAGTCGTTCATTAATCCAACGAACCTTGTACGTTGCGATATTATGATCCTACACCTAAC